>OU744346.1:12607781-13085281 GCA_916610135.2 Macropis europaea | reverse complement strand
TGGTACAGGCAGATCTAGCACTACGAATTGCGGTGAACGTAAATTAAAAGGTCAACTGGTTTTCGAGTCCTCGAGACATCCTGCTGATAGGGAAGATTTTGAAGCGACTGGAAACGAAACGTACATGCCTGGTAAAGGCAAGAAATCTTACAACAATCAATACGATGCAGACACATTGAATGCTACCACAAAGGCAAACAGTACAACGAGTCCTAAACAGGGTGGCAAACGCGAGGAAGGCTGGAAGGAAGTTGTACGAAAGTAAGAAATGCAATTATTACCTTATTATCGTGATTTTCTCCTTCGCGGGGCTAATGAATTCTTCTTGGCAATGCAAGAGCAGTGACAGGCAAGCAGAAAAAACAGACATTCAGACAGACAGACAGAGATATAGACAAGCCATACAGACAGACATAGACACATAAAATACAAAGCTTTCTCTTTTTTCATTGAACTAGGGGACAATCCGATGATTCGGGAAGATTTATGAATTCACCATTCCGTTCGAAGAAAGTTTCTGTTCCACCGAATGCTATCAGTCGAGTGATCGGAAGAGGCGGAAGTAACATAAATGCTATTAGAGGTGCAACAGGGGCGCATATCGAAGTGGAGAAACAAAGCAAATGCCAAGGCGAACGAATCATTACTATCAAGTAAGATTCAGCGTTGAACGTTTTTATACTTTCATAGCGACCACATATACTAATCGAAACCGAAGAATGAGCGTAGCAAGGTATGCGCATGTCATAATGATTCATTCCGTTTCGTCACTTTCAGAGGATCATCCGACGCAACGAAGCAGGCTCATACGTTAATAGCGGCCCTTATTAAAGATCCAGATGTGGATATATTGCAGATGCTTCCGAAATCAAAACTCACGATCGTCACCACTTCTTCATGGGATAAAACAGTTTCAACCGTTGCCGTAAGATTCCGCACAAACATTTCAGAAAAACGTACACTCGATTTTCGCTCCCAAATAGACATGATATCTTTAATGTAACGTTGATATTTGGATTTTAGTCGAGCAAAGCAAAGCTGGGTCCTGTAAGTAAACCCCCTAGTCTAACGTCCAGTACCAACAGTACGCAAATTAACAAGTCCAGTTACACGTCGGGGGTTTCTTCCGTCAATCAGTTGATTCCGCTTCGATCGTCGTCCACTATTAAACTCGCCGGAGCGTTTCCAACGCCCCTGCCACGCGCTACGGCACCAAGACTCGTCGCTGCAGGTAACCTTTGCAATCATATTCAATATATGTAACACACTTTTCACGGTTCCAACCGTCACCGACTAACATTCGAATGACTCGCGGCGTTTGTTTGCTTACGCAGCTGAAAAACGAGCCCAGGCTGTGGCCGCACAAATGGCTTCCTCGTCGAGTACGAAAACGACGATGTCGTACACGAGCGCGATCATGACGGCTGGACGAGCAACGAAAATCGTCACGACGAGTACCACGCAAACGTTTGCGGCGAAATTATCGGAGATCACTGCCTCAACGCATACATCCACCACCGTGATGCAGTCCACTCAAACCGCAGTAAACAAGCAAAAATCGTTGCAAGCAAACACCGTAACCGTAATGTCTGCGACGGCTGCGGCGACCGCTCAGACTTCGTCTCAGCAACCCGTAGTTAGTACATCGCCGAAACACTGCCGACCACTGCCCACCCTCTCTGCCCCGCCAACCATGGTCTCCCATTATTCCGGGAAGTCCACTTACTCTCCCAGCTCAAACGCTGCTGTATCGCCTGCCACCAGCACAGTGGTAGCCTACTGTCCAGAATCTTCGATCGCCTCGACTTCTTCAAACTCGGTTCGAGTCAGTCCTTCGCCACCGATCGTATCTCAGTGTCAACAGTTGCAGCAGCAGCAACAGCATCAGCAGCAGCAGCAGCAGCAAATTCGAAGTTCGACACCTATCGCATCCGCTATTCAAGAACAGACACCGCAGCAGCAGCAACAACAGCAGCAGCAGCAACAACATCAACAGCAGCAGCAACAACAACAAACGAATAATACGCCGCTGGAATATTCCTTGTTCAACGATACCTTTACGAAAGTTACCCAACAGTCGATGTGGGGTGGCCGTGAGAACGAATCTCAGAAGGGTATGAATTTCGCGACTGTAGCTGGGGGTGGAGTTTCTGTGAACACATCGGGTTCGTCCTCGTCTAAATTCATCGACAGCGTTCCCCCTCAGGTCAGTATCGACTGGTTGTTGAAATGTACACATTCGATCGAGCGTTAATCGTATATTGTCGTGCTAACGTTCGGCCGCTGTTGGTTCGTGTTTCTGAAACAGGTGGACGCCTCCAAAGCCCCTGGATATCGAGGAACAGCCATGTGCTCTCCGGTGTCGAGCAAATCGACCGGCACAACGAATACGAGCGCGAGCGGCATGGGAAGCGGAGGGTCATCGAACGCGGGCCACAATCCGATTCAGCCGCCCCAGTTCCAATCGACGGGAAGTTACAGCGAGCATCCTCTATCGACGAAGCCACCCGGCAGTTTGGCTGTTGCTCGACCGGTGATGCCACAGCAGAGCATGGAAATGGGGTCGGCGATGGGAACGCAATTCAACAGACCAGTTTATCAAGGCGAGCTCGCGTCCCGAAGCGCAAACACGCATCAACCGCACGTCATCCCACCGTCCACGTCACAGGCAGCCTTGGACGTAGGTCTGTTCAAGGCGAACAGCGTCGGTTACGAGCATCCAAATGTAAATTCCAGCCTACTGAAGATGGTGCCGAACGAAGGTCAAGCTCATCCCCTTCTACCCTTCCACCCTCACATGCAAAATTTTACGCAAACGATAGCGGCGCCTTCAGTTTCGGTGAACACAACCGTCAGTATGTCCAGGTTAAATCCCAGGGCTCCTGATTTCTCTAGTTCGCTACATTTGAACAGCAAGCCTCAAGTAACGATGTTCAGCGCGGGTTCGGCGGCAGGAATCCACCCGAACATGTTCGCTACGGTACCACCACCGCCTCCTCCGTCCGCCATTCAATCCAATAATCTAGCGATGCTCGGAAACTTTCCTCTCGGGAAGTATCAGGCGCCATCTCGTGCCACCCCGAACACCGGTATCTCAACGAACGGACAAAATCGTTGGCCGTTCGCACCGCCCCACAACAATTATCCACCTCATCAGGATCCCATGATAAGTCAGATCGGTTTCTCCAATCATTTAGCGAATATAACCGCGCAACCCGGGAGCATCGATTTGATCACGAGCTTGGAGAACGGTGGTTCGCCAGCGATTTCGCCTTCCTCACCGGCGCAAGTCGCTCAGGAGATGAACCAACTAAAAATTGAAGATCGTAAAGTACCACGACCGATCGGTACGGAGAGAGCATGGAAGAATTACGCGACCACCGGTATGGGGCCTGGTGGCGATGCCGATTCCATCAATTGGATGCTGAACAACGAAAAACTTGTCGGATCATGGGCGAGTCTAGCGCCGGGAATAGATAGGCATCAAATGTTCCGATCCAACGCTACATACAATCGTATATCCAACGTCGACGCCGAACTTCACCAGATGATGGAATCATCCTTTCAGGTACGCTTCATGTAGTTTTTATCCTCCTTATAGCGCTTTTCTAACCCCACACGTTCTCTCGCGGTTCTTTCAAAACAACCGAGATACACAGAGCTGGCATTCCGTTAATTATACGCCTCGGAATCGAACGGTCGTGTTCGTTGAACGATCGTTCGTTGTGGTATGTCGAATGACAGTTTGGTAATAATGAAACAACGACAACGACGACAACAGCGGTGGCGGCGACAATAAATGCATAAGTAACTTGGGAATCTTTGTGGGTGTGCAGGGCCATGTGGATACCCAGCAGCAGCAGCAACAGCAGCAACAACAGCAGCAGCAGCAGCAGCAGCAACAACAGCAGCAGCAGCAGCAGCAGCAGCAGCAGCAACAACAACAACAACAACAACAACCATTCCCTAACGGAAGCGCAGCAGCATCGGCGCTCTCACTGATGCCGGGATTGACCTTATTGCCGGGACAGTTTGGAACGCCCACTTTAACAGAAATTCCGCCGAACGAACCGAACAAAATGGATCCACCAGCCTGGGGAATACCAGATGCTGTGCAAGATAAACAACATCCGGTATGTTACGTGTACAACACATAGAAAAAAAACGAGCATCGATCACGCACGACCAAATCAGTAATAACACGCAATTGAATCGACGTGTAATAGTTTTTGGTACGCGCACGCGCACACTCTTCTTCAATCTCATCCGTTCGCTTGTTCTTTAAATCGTGTGTAAACGATTTGGTTGCAGGCATGGAATAAGTGGTCCCATTAAAGGGGAGAGATTGTTGCGAAGGCAACTTTGCTTTCTTACCTGGATAATATGAAATAGAACCTGGAATACAAAGTAGTAAATAGATGGAACTGGAATACGAAGCGTTGTTTCTAGGCACTTGAATTGCACTACTACCCTAATTACATCCATTCAAACAGATTCTATATTATTTGTCATGCTAGGTGATAAGGCGACAACACCTTACTACGCAATGTATTACTATTATCTAGTATTACTGTGCGGTACAAATAATTACCAATGGTGGCAGCAGAGGGTTTGGAAACAAAAACAACGTAGCCGAAACCGAACAAAAAGAACCTGATGTACCGCTGCCGCGTTTCGCTTCAGTCCCTCCGATTCTTCATTTTTGGCCAGGCTGTTTCTGTGTATATGCATGTGCGTATGTGTGCGTCTCAATTTCTCTCTCTCTCTCTCTCCCCCCTCTCCCTCCCCCACCCTTCGTGATGTATCGGCAATTGTACCAATCGCGATGATCGATCGTGCTCGGCGTGCATACACCGTCGACGACACAGTTTAACATGTCCTTCTTCAGTTCAATCGTCGTCGGATCGACTCGGTCACACGTGAGACTCAAAACTGACGGTATTTGCTAGATATTTGTTGCAATAAATTCAGATGCGCATATAATATTACATCAGCTTTCGCTTGTCACTTGTACCTTCGTAGCGGAACAACAGTAGCATAGTTTTGAACGAAAATATTAGATTCTTGTTTAGTTTCCCGAATAATTTGCGTCGTATGGGAAAGCCGATTCCATCTCTGCGCTTACACTCGCTCAGGTGGCGACCGTTATGAGAGAAAAACATGCTTCAATTTGTGACAAGATTCATCCAGTAATACTATATGTGACGTTAGCAACATACAGAATTCTAATAACAAGGAGATAACGTGCGATTGTTAAGCAAGAAACAGTAGGTATAGTAGGTACGTTCCGTGCAGAAGGTCGAAGAAAGTTGCGGAAAAGATATGTTTTTTCAGCAACCATTTGCTCTTTTAACCTCTGCCTGCCATCGGTTCTTTCTTCCTTAGAAAACATTCTTGTGTTTCGAGTCTCGAGTAACTGTCGCGTTCCCTCACCGATTTCGTATAGCCGGGCTGACCACCCAATGAAGAAGCAAATCGGATTGTTGTCTACGAAACGCAACGCGTCGTACACGATTCGTGAAACTATGTCGCAGCAACAAAAAGATACGAAATTGTCGTTAGGCGGCCGGAGAACATAGAAGAAGACGTGTTTTGTCTAATTTCCCGCAGCTCCTTATCCGCCTCGTTCCTTCCCTTCCTACCACTCTTTCTCGAGACTGGTGGCTGGCTGTCTCGTTGAAACATCGAATATGCGCGCTACCCTAGATACAGACATGCAACAACAATGGAGAAGCAATTTCGAACGATTGCAAAGATATTGGAACAACTACGAGGCTCGGAAGTACGTACGTGCTTCAGTGTGGGAAACAACGAGCAAAAGGAGCAGTAAGAAATTTGCCCGCCCGCGAATGGGATTCACGATCTTGATTCTGCTACGAGCAAGATATCGATCAAAGGAAAAGAAGACGATAAAATGTTGCCACGAAGTAATACGCACTGTACCAATGATACATTGGATATTACGTATACCGAGAATCGTATGCAGGTCAATGAATATTGTTCATTGTTAAACAGGTAGTGGACCGCCGCCGACACGTAAATATAACTCCGTGCGTCCCTAGCGGCAGTGCTATTATAATATTATCATTGCTGTGGTGGTAATAATGTTTATTATTATATATAAATATATATATATATATATAAATATATATATATATATTACGGTTATTATTACACAAGACGTAATTATAGGAAATGGAAGATAAATAGAAAACGTCACCTGCTGTTTCGGCTGAACTAGTACGCGATATACTAAATATTCTAGATAAACACTCGATATACATACATAAGAAATGTTCATTTCGATTGAACATTTGAAAATCTTTCTTGGCGGGGATTTTGACAAGTGTTCAACATATAGCGACGATACCGTAATTGGAACGGTCCCCAATGCGTAACTACTTTCGATGAAGCTCGTGAATACTGTACGAGAGCTTTCGATCTTTTATTCCAGGGAGCGCTTCAATTATTCTCTAAGATACATTGTTATAATTTAAAGCCTATTTTCAAATTTCATTTATGATAATTGCGATATACAACACAAAACTATTATATGACATACAACAATAAAGCAAATAAATGAATAAATAAATAGACAAATAAACGAACAACACGTACATGCAACTATCCTCTGGATATCTTCCTCATTACCGTTTTTCGATCCACGAGTAGTCGGTCCGTTCTACCTTTCGTTCAATTCACCTACAAAGTATTCGTTGCGTTACCTACTTCTCACTACCAACGATGCAAACGCCAACTGATTTGCTGCGAAACGTGCCAGAATCCCAACCGATACCACCACCAAACACCATCGCCACCGCTTCTTGTGATTGTCCGAGCGCTGAACGTGCCTTTCGAAACTGGCAACAGTTCCTCGGCGTAGAAAAGACGAAAGGATCGCTTGTTCGTTGGCTCGAGAACAATACCTTCCGTGTTGGTGTCAGAGGGCGGCCAACACGATAGCTGTGGCAGTTAGATACGCTCGATGTTCGGAGATCTGGACCTGGAGACCCACCCCCTCCGCTACTCCTGCCATTCGTTTATTGCGAATCCATCCAGTGTACAATAATTCCGTGTACGGTGATGTTTCGCATGTGGTGTCGCGCGTAAGGCAGTAAAGAGCACAGAAAATCAACCAGTCGATGTTCTCTCATAGAAAAATGTTTAATTTAGGAGATAAGCTTACACGTTAATAATACCGAAGAAACAGAAAACTGATAACGTTTGAAATAGAGAACAATTTTATAACATTCATTACATTAAATAACAAATTATAAAAAATTCAGAGCTTCTGCACCTCTTGTTTCTCTGTATCGGCTAAACGATGAATACAATCCTGTTTGTACAGATTTTCGAACGGGACGCGCTTCGTTTTCTATGGGCGTGCGAGTGAAGAAACGCGTAACATGACTGGACGATGGAAAGAAACGGAGAGAAAAGATGGGAACACGGGATGTCGGGCCGCGTATTCACCGTTTAGTCGAGACGATTGAAATTCATGATTCATCATTACACAGTAAAAATAATAAATATTTACAGGTGACACATTTATACAAAAAGTAGTCAGTACTGTGGAAAAAAAGTTGGCATGATTGTCAAATGTTTGCAAGTTAATTAACGACGTTTCTCTCTGAATCGACCGTGCGATCTACTACACGTATCAACTGTACAGGTGATACGGACCAACGACGCTCAATTACAATACGTGTAGTGCGACTATTCATCGTCGCCGAAGCATTGGACACGCGTGTCGCTTGTATCGGTCACTCTCACTTTCACTTTCACTCTCGCTCTCGCTCTCTCGCTCCCCCTAGCTCCTTTCGTTTCGCGCCGGTTAAATAACATCTCTTTAAGTAGCCGAAAAATCTAAGTAAATGCTTAAGTAGAGTAAAAACGCGTGTAGGATGACAAGCGTGAAAAATGAAAGCGGTCGAGTTCGATAATGCAGAAACATCATACAAGTCCATCTAATAACGCAACATTTCTCACGCCACAGGTCGATTAACAGAGAGAGAGGCAAAGTTTCGAAAGGTTCGCAGAATTTTTCAAGTACCGATTAAAACCAACTTTTTATACATTTTACATGTATACGTACACGTATATACGCCGTTTGTGCACGCGCATAATGCTGCACGCCTTCACATATGTATATGCGTGTGATGTACGACACCTAGGTACGTATAATATGCGTATTTTATATTTTTTTTTCATTTATATCTATCTAGTCGGTTTCCTTTCTGCCTAGTCGTCCGTCCGTCAGTCCGTTCGCTCGTCCATCTGCTTATCTATGTACCTAATATATCTACCTACCTAGCTATCTATTATATAGACCTTGAATAAATAAAGACAAAACGGAGATTTAAAAGATAATACCTAATTTGTGTCTCTTTCATTTCATATTGATTTGCAAAACAATGATAAATAAAGCTGTTTGTACATAGCGGAAGATAAATCTTCTATACCTTATACAACTGACTGTACCCACGAGGAACCAAATCGCTAGCTTTCTTTCAACAACTCTTACGAGTTCTCTTCGTTTTTTTTTTCTTCTTCTTTTAATCGCTCAGGACGTTTCAACAGACTCGAATCTTTTAATTATTTCTTCGTTAGTTCGTCCTCGCATGGCTAACCGTTAGTGGAAAATAAAGCTCACGCCACGCGTTCAAAGTATATTTAACAAACGCCCAGTTATTCCTGGTGGCCTAGTAATCTCATTCATTTCGCTACGCCGACGCATACGTGTTACTACTGATGCGCGTATCTATCTACACATATGTAGATATGCATGCGTGTATGTGCACATCGTAAGATACTGTACGCACGCGCACGCTTATGCAAGCAGTATAGACACGCGACGGAAATACGAATACGTATACATCGCGCGCGCGCCCAGAATTTTCAACGTACGCGCAGAACTTTTTCTTAAATAATTATCGTGCCAATAACTACAGTAAATGTTCACACAACCTTTTCAATACAAACGTTAGCAATGATAAGCTTCGAGACGAGATTGCCTGGTCACACGAGGATTCGATCGCGTCCATTTTGCGCGCCATTTCCATAAGATATCTCTGTCTCTCTTTCTCTCTTGAGCGCGTGCCCTCTAACGTACTCACTCGCATTCACTCTGTCTCTTTCTCTCACCCTCGCATTCATCGTTTAACTCTGTACGTTTACTATTCTACCTTCTCTCATTCATATAAAAATAACACGCAATGCCAAGCTATCCAACATTGCTTTGTACATTCGCCCGTGCTCCAATGAAAAGAAATTGAAACCTAATGAATCTAAAAACATTCAGTGCGAAACCATTGCGACTAATTCTGCGTTCTGGTACCGAAATCTATCGCTAAAACTTAAAACTACGTCTAGTCTGTCCTCATCTTTGCCGTTACCGTCGTCGTGCTCGAACTTTTTTACTCTGGTAAGAGTTGATTTTGCCATTTACGAAGCACCAGCTCGTCTTCCTATTCACCTAAAGATCTGAACGTACACGTACCAGTGCTCCGAGCACGCACCTTCTGCACATCTTATTTGCGAGTCTTGTGACAGAATTAATACTTTTTTTTTATTCGTAATTGCCGCGTTCTCGAACAAAGTATTGGGAAAAACGCGGTTCACAATCACATATGATTCTCTTCCGCCTTCGAACACATCAGATAATTTACGAAACGTAAGTTACTCTATTCACGACCATTCATTTGTCTGCAGTAATGGACTCAATAGCGGGAGGACTAACGATAATATTAGTATTAGTTACAATAGTATGAATAAGAAGATCGACAACGATAAGTAAAAAATAGTACTAGCGTTAGAGTCAATACTAATTATTAATCTTGTAATTTTCTTCCTTTTTTTTACATCCTCTTTGCGCTATGAGCAACAGTTAACGGTCAGTTTCCGATACATTCTCTACGAATCACCCGCTGAACCTTTCCATTTCATTTAAATCAACGTTATGTACATGCCCGTGCACTCTTCTACGCGCCCCTATCGAACACACTTCGTCCCGAGAACCATTCCATTCGCGATTTTCTCGCGACCTACCATTACGACCATTTTCCAATTCTCCTTCGATTTTATCGAGAACTACAAAAAAAAAACATGTCGATTCATTGGCCAATACTTCTGCAGCTTCTTCCACGCTACGAGCATATTCTACAACTATATCTTTCGACTTTCTACGATTGCACACTATACCGAATGTTTCTAATTTATGCATCCTCCGACAGAGAATATTTACAGTTTACGATATAATCGAATTTCTCTTGCTTGATACCGTCGCTGTTGCCGCCGAATCTCTATTGAGTTGCAATCTCTGAACTCGATTTTATCTGGTTCTCTATCCTAACCGACCAACGAAAATCTGAAAATATACCGTACTATACGATAGCACGGGAAAAGACAATTTCTACCGTTATCGGGGATAAGTCATGGACCGTTATAACATAATTTTCGAATGCGAATGTGGTGAACCTCTCGAAATAAATAGCAGATACTACCCTACCGTAACGAACGCGTACACTTTTGAAAGTGAAATGTGACCTCATTGATATCAGAGATCGGTATTACGTCTTCGAGTGCATTCGAACACGGTACAGCTGTCCTCTGTCATCTTTTCAATACTTTCGAAGGAAAACGGGATTCTTAAAATTTCTTCGCCATTTCCCCAAAAAAGTTGCCATGGCTCGCAACCAAAGTACGTTCCTCGAATCACACGAATCTCTACGATCTTATGTTGTTGCACGTTACTGCTACTCGTCTCGAAGGTACTTTTCATGTTATGGCAATGACTGAGTTCGGTAAAAACGTTCGTTAATTTGTGCTTCTTTAAACAGATAGTAACCAAAAGATAAAGAACTTGTCGGGTCATTCGTAATGACAAATTTTTCTACGACCGAAAGTGCGTCTCCTTTGTAAGGAGGTTTCGAATTCGATATGAACTTTGAACTGTGTTGCGGCATCTGATCTTGTTACGAGACCAAGAATCTCTGCTACTTCCAGTACCTCACAATCTGGTTCTGCAGCGAAACATCGTATCCTCGAGAAATCGTTCAGCTCCTTCCTCTACTGCATCCTCACGAAAACATCGGTCCTATTCGCTGACGCAGTTTAACGCGTTTCCATGCGCGCGCGCCTATACGTACGTATACGCATAAACGATCATAAGAATTGCACTGTTCTCCAACCATTTGTCGTCCGTTTCGTCGAATTTAGATAATCGACAACAGTATTGAAAGTCTCACTGTTTAAATGCAATTTACACTTAACCGTGTACTCCATCGTAAGAACTACTCGCTGTCCACTTTACCTCTTCACCTTTGACTTCCCCGTCGACATCCTGACCGTCACCGGCATCTTCGTTCATTCTCTCCAACAACTTGTTATCCTCCTGTCCTGTACCAATATCAGTTTAGCTATTTTTATACATTGCATATGCGTTTCTTAATGCCTCAAAAAGAGTATCTTCTCCGTTGAAACTTACTCGCACCTTCCATCACTTTTAGTCGTTCTCCTTGCCGTCTTTCGGTTTTTTGTACCTCTCTCTCTTCCTTTCTATCGCGTTTCTGTTGTTGTTGCTGCTGTCGCCGTTGCCTTTCTTCTTGCACCTTCGCCCCAGCCTCTTCCTCCCTCTCCGCCACACTGGCGGTTACCTGTTCGTCCACCTCCTCCTCCTCCTCCTCTTCCTCTTCCTCCTCGTCATCTTCCTCTTCCTCCGCAGATGAAGAATCGCTGTCGCTCTCGGAACTCTCAGAATTTAGTGACAAAGAACATTGATCGTAGTCTTCGGGATCCGAATACACTTCAGCACCAGGAAAAATGTATTTTCCAGGCGTTAGTTGATAATAGGAATTTTCTGTTGGAACAAAATAACAATTTGCTTTCCATGTGAAAAATAAAGGAAAGGGAGGTAACATTAAAGAAATGCTGCGTACCTGGTAGCCTCGTAGCAAGACTTTCTCGTATCTTAGGTTGCCAACAGTGTCCGTCCAGCCTACTGTTTTTCGATCCGTCCTTATCATTTTTTTCTTCTCGACTGTCGACGCTGTTACAACTATCGCCTATGCCGGAATCCAACGCGGAATCGATAGATGCCTGTCTCGGTTTAAAATTCATTTTGTCGATTCCGAGGGCATCCGTGGCCGTAAAACTGTCATTCATCTTTGACATCATTGTCGCGTTTTCCACGCAACCGTTCAACTTTAATGTGGAATCCAATGCTGTACTTTCCGAAGAAAATTCTATTATCCTTGGGAGTACTTGACACTCTTCGAGATTGTAAACTTTTCGGTCCTCTTTTGACGTACATTCCACCGATACCATGTGAATTTTATAGTCAGTCGAACACTCGGAAGTCTCCGTGACCGAAGGAGACGAGTTGAAGTCTATGGGAAGACTGCTGCCAAAGTTCATTCTCTTCGGACTGCTTTCAGCGCTCGACTCTCCCAGTCTCCTTTTCGGACTTTCCCCCAAACGATGAAATGACTCTTCGGCATTATTCTGGCAATCATTGCGAAAAGCTGACAGGCACGCGTTTATACCTTCCACGTGTTTCTGCATCACAGCACCGTTACCAACAACGAGACTCTCCTGACTTTCAGTAGAGCACGAATCATGTGCCTTCCTCTCAATTTCGACACTGTCCCGTGACAGCACTGTATTCGTCGTGGTGTCTTGACTTTGCTCCCAAGTATCATCCGATAAGTAACGTATCGGCAAAAGTTGCGTTGCTTCCTTCAGGATCGTATCGTTCCAGCATACATCCGTGCAGTAATCACCCATCCTGTATCAACGCACAACGTACGTAAATACACTGCAATGCTACGCCGTACACGTAAGTGTACAGCAAGTATACTATATGTGTGTAGTAAGTAATTATAAGGATATGTGTAGACTCGGCACGTGAAAGCAACCAATCAAATTCATAAACACTTTCGTGCAACAAGGTATTCTACACATATGCTCGCACACAATACATCAGTACATTTTTTTTCAACTCAAACACCACAACCGATACTTACAAGTGACACAACTGATTTATGATTATGTCGCCGTCTCCCAGTAGTTCGACGTCAAACTTGAAGTGTGGCAGCGATTCACGGTTAATGAGAATCTGTGGAACATGACATGGGAGAGAGGATGGAATCAGTGCTACCGGTCGAACCTTCAATGACGACCCGATTACGATCAACAGATCGCAATCATCCTTATCTTTGGCCATCGCATCGTGGAAAGCATCCGGAAGTCCTTCGCCGAAGAAAACGATGTCAGGTTTCATAATACCTTGCGCCACTAAATCTGTAAATTCCCAAAGTTTTCGGTGAAAACTTTTCTTTCGCTACTATTGTCCGTTGGCCGTTGCAGATTGCGCTGTGTCTCTTACTCAACGATAAACGCACGATGCTTCTTTAATTTCGATAAACATTTGCACGGCGAACAGCAAACTGTACCCCGCAAATCTGGCTAAACAGCACGCACGGCTAACTTGATGCAACTTTGAAAATTTTACCTTATGCGCTTATAAACAAGCCAAAGTTTTACTTGTAGTTACGATTGCGATGTATCAACTTATGCGTAGATCTGAGTAAATGGCAACGTCATATAGCGAGGATGCATTCCGCAAAGAGTAGATAATGTTCTCTCATGGCCACCGACTCGCGACGCGCTACAGGAAAGACTAATAGCAAAAACTATCACTAGCTAGCTAATTGTTCATACCATAAAAATTGACAAATCATAACAATAAATGAGTGAATAAATCAGTAAGTAATCGATCAATTATACAGTAGAAAGAAACAGTAGAAAACAGGACAAAGTAGAAGTAGAAGTAGAAGGAGGAGTCAGAGTGGGGGGGGGGGGGGGGGGGGGGGGGGGGGGGTAAAGAAGAAGGAGAATAGGAAAAAAGAGAAAATAATCTGTAAAGCGAGCATAGCGTCACTTATAAATGGGGGAAAATATTGTTTTCACTTACCTCTGTAACTTTCGTTAGGATTAATGTCCAACATGGGAGGCAAAGCATTCGCCCTGCATTTCGGGCATAAAGGTATTCTTTGAGCAAAAATGTCTTCCCTGATGTCGTCAGCTTTTACTTGGTATTTACATCTCGTACACGATGCAGTTGCAAAGGAGCCTTTAATAGAACATGTATTTCGCAAACCACGTAATCGTACGTAGATTCGATCAGCTAAGATTTTTTACCAGCACACTTACCATGACATTCGATCACGTTCTCAATGCCTGCTACCTGTTCCAACGTATCAATATTTTGCGAATAATTCCGTAGCAACTTTTTTTGTTTATCAAGCATCTTGATGAACCTGTGGCAAGGACTAGGTTTGAACTGACCAGGATAAATTTCTCGGGCAAATTTGTAAAACGGTCTTGGATCCTGACCAAAGTAATTGATATCGAACATAGCCTGGAAAAAAAGCAGAGAATCGTCAAACCAGTTACACCAAAATTAAAAATAAACGATGCTCGACTTTCAACGTATAAAATCGGAAAAAGACAACACACTAGCGTTACCTGAGGATCGGGTAAATCTGGAAAGTCTTGAGCCAGTCTCGAATAAATACCGTCCCTACTTCTGAAATCGGGAATGCCACAACTCACACTTACACCTGCTCCAGTCAACACTATGATTCTCTTACTATTCCTTATCAATCTCACCACATCAGTCAAAGTATTTATGTGTCGCAGTTTCTGCCGACGAGGCGGTTCAGACATCATATTTATTATAATCTGAAATAGCAACATACAAAGTGTTCCACGAACATCGTGCACTGTCATACATGTGACGATTCAAAATGCTTCGCTGTTTTATACCTTCCACAGAGTCAGGTCATCGACCTGCTCCGGTATCTGCGTAGAATCCATTAGAAGATGATGTAGAAGATCCCTAGGATCCGCACCTATTAACATTTGTTTTTGAACCCATGAAGATGCATTCCTCCATTGTTGATTCGCTTCTCCCTCGCCAGAAAAATCAGACAGTCCTGATAAATCAGATAAATTTGAAACTGTGGATGACACTTCGTCTTTCTCATCAGCGGTATCGATTCTGAAACATCATGCGTGATTAAACATCTTATCTAGTATCTTGACCAAATTTAATGCTTATCAATATAGTGAAAAAAACTTAAAACTTCCATCGAGGAAATAAAGACTCACAGACAACCAGTGTCATCACTGATAGAATCAATTCGAGATGGTGTTGTCATTAGGTTGGTGACATCCGGAGAGATAGAAACAGATTTAGATTCGTCGCTTAGCTCGTTGAATCCGCTATCTCCACCATATGTTTCTATAACCACATGTTTTGCATAAGAATATTACAGTGTCATAGTTTTGTTCCAGAGTTAATTTCGTCTTAAAGTACTTGTACGGTATTTCTTCTTTTTATAGAAAAAAGGACGCTCGAAGTTGAAGATTCGTCCGGTGAGAATGTCATAGCGAAAGAATATTTGACCGAAAAAAATTCGTATAAGAATTTTGAAAATTGGCGGGACACGGACGAACAGAGGAAAGGAAACATGAAACGCACACCGTTCGTGTACGCATTGTAACCCGTGCCATCTGTGAGCGTTCACCGTACCCACTCTGCAACTCCATATCGCGCTGTCACTAGTTTTTCTATTTTCACTATACAAGGTTTCGTTGGAGCGATCGTCGCCTTTCGAAAAATTTGTCGACAAAATAAGGACGGTCGATCGACTTGTCATTCGATCTCGACGAATCAGTAAAGATTCGAGAATGCGAAAACGGTCGATTCGATAAGAATAAATACGAACACGAAGCAAGATTTACGACGTATATAGAAACTGTCATGGCGACCCTAGTCTCGCATCAACTGTATACGAACGATGATCACGCAAGATGAGGGACGCCTTCTGAACCGCCATCTTGCAGTCTCACAAATTCATTAACGAATCGAGCATATTTTTATGAAAATACCTTCAAGATCTTCGTTCGGGTTATCGTGCGACGTCTGAGAATCTTGGAAATCGGGTTTTGCACAGCTGGTACCGGTGTACTCGTTGCCGTCGACTTTTCGCCGTTTCGCTGGGGACGAATATTCTGGCAGCTCCGAGCCCGACGCCATTTTCGACAGCAATGCAACGCGTAGCGCGCGCCTCCCCCCCCTTCGCATCGACGCTGCCGCCTCCGCCCACCCCGTTCTTCAAGCCCGTCGGAGACGTCACCCTCCCACTAAACACTAACTCGGGCATCACCGTGTCACCATTTGCAGATGTCGCTTTTGTAGCTCAGCTTCTTCTTTCCCTTTCCTCTCTATCGGACACCGGCCGATCACCGATCGTCGCCGATGCGAACCTTTTCGAAATCGCGATATTCCTTTCGCGGCCGTGCGCGTGTGCCCGCCGTTATACACTGTAAAACTTTTCCTTGCTTCCATGATTCCTCCCATTCCTCGTTTCTTTCAGTATTCCAACAAAAATCCACTCCCACCGCTTGTATGTATTTCAGATGAAGAATGCGCCTTGCGATCTTAAACGAGCTTTCTTTTTGCATTTGTAAACGATTGTGGGTCATTCCTTCCTTCCGGGTGTCCTCGCGTACTCGCGCGCCTGTTCCTTAACGTATCTTGCAAGAACCTTTCCTTCACTTACCTTCATTATTTAGGCTACACTTTGTAGAATCCTATAGCACGTGTTCTCCATTCAATAACATTACGTTACGAAGTAGTTTTTTTTTTTAAATTTACGTTCGTATACCGCCCAAAGAGTTTGAAACGACCAGCGACACGAATAAAAAGAGATATATAGACGGCTTTTTTCAATGCTATTCATCGTTGACATTGCTTGAAAGTAGTGTACGGGAATATATATATATACATATATATATATACAGTAATGACCGTCGCACCATGGATCGACTCTGTCGAGTCTCTGCATTTCCGGTTCGTCGATGCTCGAAGCGAAGCGATGAATTGATATCGAAGCAGATTGTCCTCAGCATATTCAGGCTGCTCGAGCGTAAGCAGTTTTTGGAAAGAAACGTGCGAACGAGTTGCTTATCCGTTTGCCGCGCCGCGCCGCGAGTGCTTCGCGTAAAACTGATTGAAGAACATTAAATTTCACGTGATCGGCGTTGAAAATGATAGATTTACGCGATGAGAACGCAAAGGATGCGTCGAGCAGTGAGAAATACAGTAGTCTAAATATTCCGGGTAAGTTAACGTTTTCTGATGTTCTGATCTTGCGATGTTAACCAGTAACCATCGCCACGTTATCTTAATAGTTATCAGTTTGTACTGCCGGATAAATCATACTGTTTATTATACAGTACAGTTGCTGTTCTGTTAGTGGAACGTTTGTATCGTTTCATGTGCGAAACAAATATTCGACTAAATACAAGTAGTAATTCGAAATGGTCGTGTAACCTCAATTTATCTGGTAGAGGATCGAGACCACGCCATTCCTTCACGCTTCTCTGCATTTTCATGCTGCTTGTAAATTTATGGAGGATCCTTTGCGGCCCCCTCACATTCTTAACGATAGCACGAAGAATTACTATTTATTTGAGTGAAGATGCGCGCATCTGAATGCTAATAGAAACACGCAAAAATCAGAGAGAATTGTTCAAACGATCGCAAATTTTTAGCTAAAAAATGACATGTAGCGAGGCACAAAATTCATTGAAATTATTTGTTTACCGTTGCGTTTCAGTGCTATATTCGAGAACACATTTTACGCTAAGGAAAATGTGAAAATACTGTTTATTGTCTTCCACGTCCTAGATAATAAAACATTTCTTTGATCGCGTGTAATTTCTGTGAAAACAGTTTTGACAATTCATTGATACAACAAGACTGGGTACAAACGTTTCCCTTCATATAAATGTAGATATGAAGTGTAAACAATACTATGTAAAATATAAAAAAGTAATAAGTTTTCTCATACCTTTGTAATTTTTTATTAAAGCATTTCGTGCTGAAGGGAGCATGCATACATATAGAGTATGAAAGAGATACGGAAGCGATATGATCTTTAGATTTATTTACATGTTCCCCTAAAGGAATCTTTCTCTCGTATTTGCTAGTTACATCTCAACAAGGATTAGCTCCGCTCAGTCCTTATTTAAATCTTGATCCTACGTATCTTCCGCCGAGCCAACCGGAGTATATATTTCCGGAGGGTGCTGCGAAAGAAAGAGGTCGGTTTGAATTGGCCTTTAGTCAAATTGGTGCAGCATGCATAATAGGAGCTGGTATTGGAGGTGCAACAGGTTTATACAGAGGTATCAAAGCGACATCTTTGGCTGGTCAAACTGGCAAGCTTAGGAGAACACAGTATGTAATTCCAATTGTTCCGAACTATATTAACTGTAGATTATTAAAAGTCAAAATAGTAAATGAAACGATTACGATTCCAGAAAATATGAAACCGTATAATTTTTCTTTGACAGATTAATTAATCACATGATGAAGAGCGGTTCTTCGTTAGCAAACACATTTGGAATAGTATCTGTGATGTACAGCGGTTTTGGTGTCCTGTTGTCTTGGGCGAGAGGTACAGATGATTCTGTGAATACTGTAGCCGCAGCAACGGCGACAGGCATGCTGTTCAAGTCCACGAGTATGTTTCATTTAAAATGTGCGTGTACTAGCATACAGAAACGATACAGTCATTTAATTATTTCAGCTGGTCTGAGGAAGTGTGCGTTAGGTGGCTGCATCGGATTGGGTATAGCGTCACTGTACTGCCTGTGGAGTAATCGAGAAGCCCTATCGGATTTGAGGCATCGCAACATGAATCCAGCGTAAGACTGTGTGTGTACCAGCAAAACCTTTAACTATCTTATGCATTCTTTGAATTTTCTTACTGTAGTTGTTTGTATAAAAATATTCTGTATACATTTACGATATCGTTCAAGTGCGTCAGAGTAAAATGGTATTGAGAAATGCGTACATTCTTTAACGAGATTCATGTAATAATTTTATATGCATCACATGTACATCAACGACCACAGAAGACAAAATTATATGATTACAGGTGTTCTTAGGAACCTCTACAACGAAACTCCTTACTAAATGTTAATATATAATCAGTGACACAAACCGTGTTGTCGTTGATGCATAAATGAATAAAGTCTATGCTTTGAATAGAAACATTTCTAGGCTCTGACAATTACACAATACAATCTTTTCTCTTGTAGTAAATTCTCTTCTAGCGAATTGTGGTGAATTGTAGTAAATTATACACATATATATTTGAAACAGGAATGCAGTCTGTTCTAGATAGAAAAAAAATCAAGCCAGTTCTAAATAGAAAAATCAAATGGTCTAATAAAACGTACCTTACACTCTACATGGTCATTTGCTGGTATAACTTGAGAAAACATTTTTTTTTTTGTACGTCTATGCACGTTAGATAGCATAACGGTGATCTTAATATGTGTTCTTATGTAATTTTTCTTTTGTTTGCAGATCAAAATGAAATCCAAGTGAAATTCTGATCTACTAGAAATTCACGTCATAAACGCAGCTCGTTTTGTACATAGAAAATCTCAGACGATTCCATAGAATAAAACGATTGATCGAAATAAACAGAGAGCAAGTCTGTAATATAAATAAAGTTGTATGCAGCAGCATCTGTACGTGTGTTTTTCTATGGATTAAGTTAGCGGGTATTTGATCTCGGTTTCTAGTTTTAGATTTGTGTGTCGTATGAGCAACAGAAACAGGATGCACAGTTTGCGGCACCTGGATTATTATCGTTGCGTCAGTAACGCCCGATAATCTTATCAAAGTTTATCTTCCTACCGTCGAGTACTCTCGCGACGTTTCACATCGATCGTGCAGCTTTCGATTCGGTGTATACCGACAAAAAAACGGTAAAGCGGAATAGATCGGGAAAGACGAGAAAGCAGGAACGTTGGATAAGCAAAATTTCTCGTCTTATCAAGCAGAATCTCGGACTCGATCGAACGCTGTAGGTATAAAATTATCTTATTTTGTGGTGCCGTAAGTGTAGATTATACGCTGCGCGTACACGACGTACATGCACTCACACATAGATCCATACGTAAAATGTGTAAGGCGCATTCAATGGGGAAAAATCGGTGAACATGAAAGGGAATTGACAAGTTAGAACCGCATTGTCTCGTGTAATTCGTCACGTTTCGATGAATACTTTAGAGATATCATTCGATAGGTATGGAATCTAACAGGAATATTTATTGGAAAAATGTGCTGCGAGTCATGCACCGAGTAAACAAACATTTGGTGTTTAATTTGTCTGATCTTTGACGGTCACAGATCGCAGCGTTGACGAGTATCGACGGAAAATCCACGGCTTATTTGAACAAGGAATGCGTAGTGTTCATGGACACACGGACGACGATCTTGTGTGCGAAAGTTGTTCCGTTCGAATCGAGGCGAGTCGAGTCATGTAGACGGCGGACGGACTTATGCTTTTACGAAAAATCTGTTTGGGAGTTGCCCGAATATCGTGGGAATCGCGGATCAGTGCAGTTTCCTTATCTCAAGGTACGATCCAAGTCAATCATACAAATATTTGTACTTGTTCGAGCGGTGAGCGATCCATGTTATTTGATGATCTTCTCAGTGGCAAAAATATCTTTGATCGCGAGAAAGTATGCAAATTCTGACCGATTCGACGAACTCATAGACTAACGGACGAGAGAAGAGTACCACGATAACAACAAGGCGCCGATACGCAAAGAAGCGTCACCGATCTGCCAGGAACTGAGCTCTCATCGCGGACGTGTGCTCGCGCGCGCTTGCTCGCTCGTGACCAACTTGATAATTTCTTCGACGTTTGGCTGATTCCAGGCGGAGGAAAGGAATTCACACGCGCGTTCACCATTTTTCCCGATTAGGATTGCACAACTTGGATCATTCGAAGGTGTGTAAGTACACGGTGCGACGATCTTCTAGCAAGTCTCGCAGCACGAGACCAGGAATACATTGGTAACGAGCCATTCCCGACGACGTTTGCTTACATCTTGAGAAACGTTCGCGAATCGCTGCTAATAGGTTTGTCGTTTCTCGATGCCGATCCCTTCCTACCGAACACATTCAATTTCGTTCAACGATCCACCGAGCTTGTTTGCACTCGCTTTTTACGCGTACGAACATTCGGAAAGTACCCGATGATTCGTTATCACAAAAATAGTATCTGCATCGAGGAAGCAGTAGCTATGAAAATATTTGTCCGGTCTCGTAGACCATTCGTTCGAGCGCCGCGTGTATTTCAAAGCGACGACGGACAATTTCAGACGCGCAACGTTCCTCCTACTACTACCAGTCCACGCGCTCGGATCTTTCTCTTCTTCTTATCTACTTTCTCTATCCTTCGACTATTTCTTTTCGCATCTCTCGTTTCCAACTTTGATATGTAGCTTCGCAGCGTTAGCAATCGGTACGTCGATAGGAAAGCACGGAAGAGACGGACGGCGTTGACCGATGCCGAAACGTTCCGTTTCTGAACATCTATTGTCTGGTATTCCCAGGTACACCGGTCTCCTTGCGGGAAAAGAAACGGAAGAGAGAAGCGCTCGAAGAAAAGAAGAGAAAGACAGGCTGGGAGGGAAGACACGCGTTGCATCGATTGACAATGAAAGAAAAGCAAGCGGAATGCATCCTGAGCGCACTGTACGTTTCATCGGCGATCTTGTCAGCCACATCGCTGACCTGCTTAGCCACCGTTTGGCAGCACTGGGCTTGGAGCTTGGACGTTTGCATCAGCATCGACTGCGGTTGCATATTGTACGGGATCAACACGTTCAGTACTTTTATGGGTGGCGACGTGAAACTCTGCCATTTCGGAGTGTTTGGCTTGATTCCGATCCTCCTGATTGGTTTGTGTCTCGGTGGATATCACGGATACAGGTGTTGCATTCATAGAAAGTTGGACGAGCCTAGGCAAACATGTGATGATGTCGGAAGGTAGGAGGATCGTCGGAAGGGTTCAACACCGCCGTACTCGATGTTGTCCGAATTTTTACAGCACATTGCGTCACAATATACGTTATACGCTATACGCGACGGACGATACAAAGCGGTACACGTTGTTCGCAGAAGCTTGAACGGCGCTGGAACGGCGGTGGTTGTCAGACCAAAGAGAAGAGCTACGTACAAAGAATGGATACCTGGCGTGTTTCTCGCAACTTTACTCTGTTGCTTGTCGTTGGCTCACGCGGTCGTCACCACCGATGGTTATTACAAAACTTGCGAACAGTACAGAAAGAGGTTGATACAGTTGCTAGGCGCTTCGGGCCGCGAAGCCGAGGTACGTTGCGGCGTTCCAACGAACATCTAAACACAAGCTACGCCCCTGATTACACCTATTCCCTCTTTTTTTGCTACAGGTGATACATGATAGACTATCGTGTGGAGCAATCCTCGATTTTATGGATTACTTGCAGCCGGACAAAAATATTTGGGATCGCGATAAACGAGTCGACACCGGCTTCGCCCTCCAATTAACGATCCTTTCTACTTGGTTTAATTTCATCGTTTGGATGTTTGTCTTCCTCTTGAACGTTGCCATGGCACGCCGGAGGTTCTGCTGCTGCTGACCCAAACCACTTACCAATACGCACACGACGGAGCACGAATAAAACCGCTCGTTCGTATCTCGTTTTCTCACGACGGTTCAATCTTCATTCTTCCACAACCCAAACAGGCTGGTAAAATAGCCGATCTATTTTCCATCCTATATCAACTGGACCTTCCAACGACATCTAAAAAGACTTCTCCTCTCGGTTTTGCTCGCACGAGTCAAAAGAGTGGCACACAAGAGTAAGAGCGTAAAGGTGAACCGCGTGTCGAGTTCACGGCAAAGGTGACACAAAAAGTGCAGTAAAGAAAGCAAGGAGAAATTAAGTATCCCACGATTTATCAACAAAGAAATACAATTGTACACGTACGCGTACACATAGAGATACCCGCGCATGCACATACATTCATACGCACGCAACTATCGCGAACGCAGTACCGAAAGTGTTACCGGTAGTCAAGGCAAAGCAGAGAAATTTCAAGATTCGTTTCTGGAGAAATCCAGTTCTATCGCAATGCAACGCGTAAACGCGTCGTTGTCTCCCGGCACATGCATCGGACGAAAATTTTGGACTTGTTGGCTCGAGGGGATGCCGACAAATAAATACCACAACGCTTGATCTGCGCAGGGCAGCGCATTCAGTAAAATGAGAATTTTCCGATAATTTGAAAATACGCTTCGCATTCGACTTTTCCTTCTACACTTTCCCGTCCGACATCTCGAAAACGTCTCGAGATACCTAAACTTGTAAATAACTAACATAAATATATGTATATCGTACAGCGGCACGTGTACGAGTATCTAATTGTAAGTTAAAGTAAACGGTACGGAATGCATGTAACGTTAACTACTCGCCAACATTTCGATTTTTCAGGCACGCGAGTTCATTCGGCCGAAGCACCAATTTTCAAACTCTGAAAATACTTAGTCGGGGCGAAGTTTCCTTGAACGGTGTCAACCATGCGGTTCGGTTCGATCACCGCTCGACATCGTATCAGGAGTACATTTCCCTTTGTTCCACGTTACTCCTGCGCATTCCCGTAGACCAGGCAATCTCTCATCCATCCTGTTTTGCTCGCGATAGATGCACTCGGTGTGTTTACGTAGAAACGTCATAGGATACGCGTATAGGAACTGATTCGTACAGAATCGATGCGTTGGTCACTGTCACGCGTGAAACACGCCGCTCATCTTCTCAGAAGTTCTCATCTTACAATCCGAAACAGTACAAAGTAAAAGCCTGAAATGTTACTTAACTAGAAGAAAGGCACCTAATTATGTATCTACATTTCCGTTGCGCCGAGTGGGTGCACGCGCATTCCTGCATTCACACGCACATACACATGCGTTCTTGCGGATTTTTCACGCGTACCGTACATGGCTACGTGCAAACACATTAATTACACAAAAGCAGTTTATAATATTGTCTTGGATTTTCTTCTGTTTTTCTTTACAATACATGTCGTGTTGAATGACGGTAGAAACTGTGAGGCGGTGCGCCATACCGCTTTTCTGAACGAGACAGGAGGATAATTGCCATTTAGTCGACGGTATGAGCAATAAGTGGTGATCGTAGCTTTGCTACGTATCCGCTCGCTGTTTGTCCCCCAAGAGTTTACGTTGTGAACGCCCGATGGAAAGAAAGAAAGAGAAACGAGACGGCAAGGAAACGTTTGCTCAAATATCACAATAGATTTCTATGGGATTCTACACCCGCGGCATCGGGTTCGATGCTTCTGCACACGGGACCGACCGCGAGCGTCGCCCGATATTAACGTTGATCCTTAGTAGGTGCAACGGATCAGGTGATTTAAGATTCGTTTCACGAGTTGCGTACAAAACACTTTGGTCACGCAAGTATGCTCATATTAGAGATACCATTAGCTAGAATCGAAGAATATTTTGCATTACTTTCAGCGAGAAATAAACATTTCTTTTCGAACGTGTTGCGGTTGCAGTTACGGTTCGTGGAAATCGCAAACAACGCGATATCGACATTTTCACGAAACACTCCCTATGCCAAAGATTTCTTCCGTAAAAAATTCTCGACACGCAATACACGGTGCACGATAGGGGAAGTTCATTAAGAATATCCTTGGACCGTGTGCGCAGTACTTTTGCTACTAGTTTAACTTGTTGAAAAAATCGTTTCACGTGTAAGGAGAACCGTTAAACGATATTAGTAGAAATCTAGATATTTCAAAGTACAAACGTAGCGAAAACGCTTAGCTGCAAAAATAGACGCACGGACTTTCTAGCCCCCAGCCCGCTTCTACTTGCGTTATCGTTTGCTTCCTGCCGCGTTCTCTGAAGAAAAGGAAAGGAAGGGAAAAATTCAGGGGGGTAAGAGAATAAATGTTCCGACAAGAATGGCCCCGGTGTCTGCTCTGTGCGCGAGGAATGTACGACTTGAACGTGGAATACGATCCGATGATAAACGGCCGCGCGATTTACGTTTTTTCGACGGATGGGAGGAAAGAAACGGAGGGCTTTAGGACATAAGGAGGCGTTCGCAGATGCACGCGTACACCTCGAAACTGTTGATTCTGTGGACGGTCTGTCTGTGCAAAGAGTTCGTCCAAGTCTAATTGTAGATACACGATAAAAAGAATAAGATGGTGCGGCGGCAAGGAACAGCAGGAGAGGAAACGGCTGGGTTTACGTAGCTCGATACGCGACTCGCTGGATCCCCAAGTCGAAACGTATCGACAGAATCCATGTGAAAGTGTCTCGCAAGCCTTTTGAATTCCGTTGTCCGCGGTGCTGGTAAATCGTGGCAATTTCATATTCGCTCGTTCAAGGAATGTTGACGCGGCAACGGCATCGCAATCAGGTGAACGGATTGCTTCTCCTCTTCAACGAACCGAATCGTTTCTCCGGTTCCCTGATCACTTCGAACGGGCCGATTTTCGTCCGAACCGGCTTCTCCTCGTTCTCGTCGCTCGGAAAATCTTCGAAACTCATGTTGCTGAAGCCGGCGGCAGCAGCGGCAGAACACTTTTTCGTTTTACCAATCTTTTTCTGGCAAGCAATTTTCGTCTTGCCGTGAGTCAACTTCGAAGGTAGCACGTTCACGATATCCCCGTGATTCTCGTCGATCAAACGATACTTGGACCTGTCTGATTTGAACTTGTCTTTCTTCTGCTTGGGAGGGCAGTCCTCGGCGACCAGATGTTCCGGCGAGACGGGTGAAACGATGTCCGCTTCGGCTTCAGCTTTCGACACGCTGTTCACAGTTTCTACGGTGATTCTGGCTGCGTGCTGAACCGGCTGTATCGAGTAGATCGAAGCTAGCTCCTGCGAAGGGAAGCAGCCTCTCGCGCGGTTCAACGACCCTTCTTGCGTCTCGTCTGCCTCTTCGGCGAAACTCGGCGACCGAGACGCGGACAAGGAATTCGGTGCTCGTTGACTGGTGATTCGAAGCGATGCAAACTCATCGAACGGAATCGAGCCGAAAAGATCTTTCGAGCTGGCATCTGTGAGCAACGCAGGGTGGCCGATCGGAGTAGAAATAGGAGTAGAAGTCGGGGGGGTTGTCGGGGTTGGGGTCTGAGTCGGAGTCGAGGTCAACGTCGCGGTTGCGATCAATGACGACTCGTGAAGGGTAGAACCGAATGCGGTGCTCGTCGTTGTTGGTGTCATGCTTGTAGCCGCAACAGTGGAACGACACGAGTCCCCTGCTGTTCGACGTCGAGATCGATCCATCGGTTCGTTCTCATCGTCGTGATCGGTGTCGCGGCCGCGATCGTTCCCGTTGCGCCGGTAATGGTGGTGATGGTGGTGCTGATGGTGATGGTGATGCCGATGCCGATGGTGGTCGTTGTCGCCGAGCTCGTTGCTGCCTCCTTGGTTCGCGAACCTCGTCATCGAGCCCCCTTCTCTTGCGATGCGATCGCTGAAGGGATTCGCGAAAGCACTGCTCGTACCGAACGGCGAAGAACCAAACAAATCCTTTTCCATCTTCTCCTCTTGTTTCGCCTCGTTACCCGGCCGATTCTCCCTCGTTTTCTCGGCGTTTTTCCTTTCGAACTCGACCGGTCTCCTTCGAGCCGGAATCGGCATAACGTTTATTAAAGTTCGCGGAGCCACTTTGGCTGGAAAATTCATATCCGCGTGAAAACTGCCTGTAGTCGGATCGCTTCTGTTTTTTCGCTCAGATTTTTCGGGCAAATTGTATAGTTTGGAGAGGGGATTTTGATGATCCAGGTCGATCGGTGTGGTGGCCGAAGGCAAGTTTATTCGATCGCGCGGTGGATCGTTCGACTCGCCGTCTCGTCGTCCGACGTTTCTCGATCCACTGTTTCGAGCATCGCTGCTCCTCCTCGTGTTTCCGGGGAACGGAGCTAAAGTAAATACGTCTGCTTCTTTTTTTCCTTCTTCTCCTCCATCCCCCTCTCCTCCTCCTCCACCCTCTCCATCGAACAACGACGAAGATCCGTTTCGCTTCTCGTTCCAAGCTTTTCTCTTTGTCTCGTCTAATTCGTCCGACGAACTATCGGCATCGAACAAGACGGCTTTCGATCCGTATCGACGAGTCGTGAACGGATCGCCTCGCGAATCTTCGCTCTTCGATTCCGTATCTAGCTCATCCTCCAATAGCAGTGGCCTCTCTCCGTATTGATGTCCGACTACCGGATCCGCGTTTTTCCGTCCCGTTGATTGTGACCCCCGATAATGTTTCTTCGGTTTCTTCCTCCTACAATCTTCTCCGTGCGTAGTCGCAGATTCGCATTCCCCTCCCTCTCTCGAATCGCCGCAACCTCTTACGCTATCCGAAATCTTCTCTTTCTTCACCCCCGCCACACGTTCCGTCACCACTTTCTTCTCTTTTGCACCGATCTCATCCTTATCCTTCTTCTCGTCCACGTTCACGTAATCATCGTCGTCGGTGTATTCCACCACCTCGTCGTTGTCGTCCTCGTTGTCCTCATCCTCGTCACTTTCTTCTTCCTCCTCCTCCTTCTCCGCCTCATCCTCCTCCTGCTCGTCGTCCAGGGCATTTTCCTTTTTCTTGCGATCGCCGACGCCGTTCACCCGAACATTCCTTTTGTTAGAATCATGCTCGTTTGCCGTTCTCAGATCGCTGGCCGAACCTATCGAGTCATCCGACTCATCGTATTGCACCGTAACGTTCCTCGTTCCCGTGTCCGTCTGCGGTATTCTCTTCTTTCTACGCAACACGCTCTTCACTCTTCTTCTTTTTTGTTTGACGCGTTGCCGCGTCACGTCCTTCTCGCTATCGCTGGATACGTCATCGTCGTTGAACGGCAACTTTTCATATTTCGACCTGTCTTCCATGGGGATGCGAACGAAGGGCGGAGGAGAAACGGACGCGTAGTCGGTCAGGAGAATTCTCTGGTCGTCCGGATCGCTGACCTCTACTCCCATGTTCCATTGCTTTCCAGCTATTCTCGTTCTACCGTTTATCGACTTACCTGAAAAACAGAACATGATCCTTTATCGTTCGCTGCGTTGCTGGCGATCGAAACGCTCGGGGTAACTACGTGGTTGTGTAACTTTTGCCCGACACAGTTTACCTAACTATGCTGGAAGTCGGGCGTACTTACCTATCACGCGCACCTACGATACTCCTTAGGCGACACCGGTCATAGTCTAACGTTAATATTCGTGCACCTGAAACTCCTCCAAACAGGACAATTTCCTTCGCTCCGTTTGCTCTCGGCTTCGAACAAACCTCGCATCGCGTCCGCAGAAAACAAACGATTCATCGATCTGGGCAACCATACGCGATCACGGTTCACGGTGACATACTTGCGTTTCCGAAAAAAAACAAGTGTCCGCGTATTTACAGGCATTCGAGTACGCATCAAGTAAATCAGGAGAAAGAGGAGACACTTTGTCTGATTAGGTCTGCTACAGGCGGTGCGATTCAATATACAAATCCAATACGTGTTTGCAACTGCTGCTGCTTGCTTGCTACTCAACTTTCAATGGAAGGAGCCGTGTACGAAAGAAGGACTATCGTGCCTGTGGAGCTTCAGTGTTTTTTTTAGCTGTCTCAACACAAGTATATTCTGTCAATCTCCCTGTTTCATCTGTTTAACCCTTTGCGGACGATCGACGCATGTATGCACTCAGCGTGAACCATCGGCGTAGCCGATAAACCCACATATATATGCGTTCGGCGAAATAATCGACGAAGCCGAAACACTCGTATGTGCGTTCGGTGAATTTTTAGTTTACGCTTTCGACACAAACCAAATATTAAAGAATAACAGAGTATGCTTCACGAGCATGAAATTCATATATAATTTAACAACCAAAAATTGCAGTAGTCACGTAGTTATCTGTTGAATAATGAATCGGTATCTCGACACGGTGTGCAGTGCGCGAAAAAAAAATTAGCTGAGAATTTGAAATGTCTATCGTTGCAGCAACTCGGCTCCACAGAGCGCTCGGCTTCGAACCGCCGTCCGCAAAGAGTTGATCGAGGCAAAGGTGTTAGTACCATCACCGATACACCCCCTCACCGCAAGGTCTGGAACAGCCCTAATCAGATTCAGGGGGTTAAGGAATTAAGAATGTATGCCTGAAAACGCAGTAATGATCTTCGTGTCGAAGTAACGCGATTCAACGGTAGAGAGAGGGAACGCGCGTGCTCCGCCACTCTGCCTCTACCTCTACATCTACCTCTGCTTCTACCTCCATCCTATGTGATACAGAGGCGATACCGCCGCGGAAAGCTGTTCGCATCTTCGTTACTATGCTTTGCGAACCTCGAATCGACCTTGACGAACAAAGAATTGCTGCGTTTTGTATCGTTTTGAAAAAAAACAAATACAATACTCCATATACCATGTGTTAATGTACACGTTTATTGCTGTGACATTATTATGTTAATACAGCGAGAAAAGCGGTGTTCAAAATCCTCGGTCTCCTACACTGCTCTCGTCTCGTACCAGGGTTTTCGGAATCGACTTTATTCGTGGTCCGTTTACATCGGTAGATCAATATACTTTTACACGACGGAGGGGCACAACGGAAGGCAAATATGAAACAATGGTGATACATCTCCCCTTCACTCGAAATTGAACACTGTTCGCATGTCGGATCAATGACAATGAATTGCTTGCACTTAATCTTATTAGGTTGTTC
Source organism: Macropis europaea (assembly GCA_916610135.2). Taxonomy (NCBI): domain Eukaryota; kingdom Metazoa; phylum Arthropoda; class Insecta; order Hymenoptera; family Melittidae; genus Macropis; species Macropis europaea. Next base: position 13,055,621 of record OU744346.1, on the reverse strand, counting down.
CAGACGATGGGGAGTAGACGCACGGCTTTCAGCCTACTTCGAGCACGGAAACAAACGCGGACGAAAGAATATTTATATTCGCGTGGAACTGTTGTCGTGTAACGAACAAACAGGAAAGGAAAGGTAAGGAAAGGTAAGGAACGGAACGGAACGGAAAGGAAAGGAAAGGAAAGAAAGGAAGAAAAAGAAAAGAAAAGAAAAGAAGAGAAAGGAACAGAACAGACAAATAGGAAAAAGAAAAGGAAAGCGTAATGCATTTGTTGTGCCAGACGCTAAACGAGTATCGGCAAGAATAATGCGAATCCGCCGACACAAGATTTCTCATGTGCCGCGCATTTACACGACTCTTCGTCCGCCGAAATTACTGAAACTCATTCTGGTTTATGATCAAGCATTGCGCAACGTATTAGATAGCAGTGATTAAATGCGCCAGTGTGCAAAAAAACATGAATGCGATCAGTATGCGGTCAGATCGCAAGAAAGAAAGGAACAAAAAGAAACGGAAAAGGTGGCCATTACCGAAAAAAAGCAACAAAACGCCATGTAGAAAAGCGGAGAAACGATGAAAAGAATAGAAACTGACAAGCTGTGGAAAAAGTAAAAACGTGTGCATGCATTTTCGGGGACAGATATTGTCAATCGGTTATTAGAACATCACTGCTACCGCTTTAAATACATTCATATGAACCGATCGACGAGTTTAGGACAGCAAAATTATAACGTTTTCGTCGAAGACAGAAATATCAAAAAGATTACGTTCCTTTCCGTCATACTCGAACGTTACTCGCTTCCGTTTAGCCGATTTTAAACGTGCAATCTCTGCATTAGATTCAGAGTAATTACTTAGTACATGGTCGATTGGGCCTCGTACGAATTGTTCAATCAAAATTTCCCTTCTCCTTGTCCGTTATTCATTTATCTATCTATGCCTACAACTCCCCTTTCTCTCCCTCTCACTCACTAACTCTTCTCCTCATTCGTTCGTTCATCCATTCATCCGGCGATACCATCAGCCATTTCTCATTCTATAGGAAAAGTATCTGTACAAGCGTTTCGTAAACGGCACGTCACCTCGTACGTAGCACACGTACGTTCATTTACGTATCCACTCATACGCATAGTGCGTAATAAACATGCTGTTCGGGGAACGCGCAACATGCCCACTCTGTACTTCACACTTGCTCCTTTTTCTACAAAATCGATCGATCTGACTGAATGTATCGTCAATACTTCCAACGAATTCCTCAAACTAACAAGTTTCTCATTCCTGATGCACACGTAAATAAACGCGCCCTACGAAGGAGCGTTACCTACATTACACTGTGCCACATACTTTGCAAACAATAATAACTGACAAATATTCCGAGTGACAGATCCAAAAGCACTACCGACGCGTAATGCCTACTCAACTTTTCACTCTTACTATTCTAACAATGTACAGACGCGAGCAATACTGTTCGATACACGTCGAGTGTTTCATTTAATCAACACATATCGCATAATGATGCTTCCGACACTTATCTTAACAACAACCATCGAATCGGCTTCTCCCAAATCTTCCTCCTTAAATACACACGAGTGAAGCTAAGCACGAAACAACTTCGAACGAACGAATTTACTTTGTTCCGTTCTTGCCGACTTGAACTTTACTACATCGATACATGGTATTGGTATCATTCTTCATGGGGTCAGAATAACAAAAAGAACTTTTAGCTTTATAATTTGCGCGCAACCTGACCGATTACTACTACGTGGCCATTTCAATATTGTATTTACTGATCGTTACAATTTTTACAAGTTCCGCACATACGATGTTCCCTTTACTCATCCGTTTCTTAATAACGGCGCCTTGTATTAACATTCCACTTCCGTTCTGCCTCTTCTTTTTCTTCTTCTTCTTCTTCTTGTCACTTTTGTACCAGCGCGACAACATACCTTTATCGGACCTTATTCTTATATCTTTGGTAACGTAGCTTGTAAAAAAAGAACAGCAAAACGTGAAAGACAATTACACGCGTCATCACGCGAATTCGATGAACCATTACGTTTCACTCGGGGATCGATCAAATTATCGTAATCGAAAATTTTCGGAAACCTCCTTCTCACATGAAAAAGAGGAATTCTCCTCTATTCTATGTATTTTATTCCACTCTATTCCTCTCCATTTCATTCCGCTCTATTCTATTTTATTCTATTCTTTCCTGCTCTATTCTATTCTACTCTAGTCTACTCTACTCTACTCTACTCTACTCTACTCTATATTTCATTCTATGGTATTGTAGTCTGGTTCATTTTATGCTACGTTATTCTTTCGCGTTTAGACGAGTTTTCCCCCATTGCGATACTTATAGTACCTCCTAGTAGGCAGTCATTTTCCCGAGGCCACGCGTCTCCTTCGTATTCTACCCGCGCCTACTTACATCGAAGAACATTCGAGTTTTCCTTGCCGACCGAATGAATACAATTATATTAGTGTGTGCTAAGCAACCAAACCGACCGATCCTTCGCAATGATCGATCGAAAGCGTGCTAACGATGTTTCCTTCGTACCATCGGCCAGCATTTATCAATCACGCATTTTCTGCATCAGCGATAAAACTCGATCGAGCTTTTCCGACCAACGACAGTAGCGCGACTAGAGGAACACTCGTGCACGAGTCTATCGATCAACGCGTACAATGGACAGCTCTATTTTAATCGTATGTAAGTTGTTGCGAAAGGAAACCTAATGGTACCTCGTTCGTTTACGTCTAACTCGCGTAGCTACGCTATAACATATCATGGTCGGCTGCTTTTATTCGTACATTCAGATTTGCCCCTAGCAAGGAACTTGCCGACTCTTCATCACTTTATCTTCCTAATGGTTCATCAATGTACATCGAGGATGTACTGCGTTACGAATCACACACTCGTATCACATTTGATAGCACTTTCGCATCAAAATAGTCTTATTGTCTTAGACAAAAAGCTAGGCGAGAAGGAAAAAGATGCAAATACGAAGAAAGAAAGAAATGGAAGGAGGAAAAATATCCGAAAAACGAAACAGCATAATTATTTCATAAGGAGCAGTATGAGAGAAAGATAAATGTCAACAAAAGAATCTAGTTTCCCGGTAACGAGCATTGCTCGAACTACACGCGATTCAGCGAAAAATCAAACAAATAAACTAATCATACTGCTTGCTTACATGGTTACTCGAAACCGTACAGTACGGACTAGTACAGTCGAAGAGAAGAGAAGTGGAATAGGACAATTATACGAAGGTATCTATGCATTACCTCCAGTGAGTGCCGCAGTTGTCGATCCAACTTTGTTCTTCTTTCCTGCTGAAAACAAGTCGACGCATTAGCAGAATTTCATGTGAAACATTTGTATTTGATATTATTGTACAAGCGTCCAACGATCTGATTAATACAGTAAAAGTTGGATAACTGCCCGCATCGATCGACTGTGTAAGTGCCCGCTACTCATCCCCACCACGGAGGGAGGGGTTCCCCTTGACGCACCCTGAAGTTCGACGGATGAGCAGTGTAACCTGATCCTATCTCGAATGTCGGTGAGACAATACTAATACAAACATAAAACTTTTTAGTTTTGATTTTTTGTAAATTAAACTTTTAGTAATCCAACTTTTACTGTACTTTCTCTTCTCGAACCGAGCGTAACGAAGCAAAATTCATCAACTTTACGTACTCGGCAAACTGAAGGGCGCAGATTCGAATGGATCTTCTGGTAACTCTGTACACGTCATCACCAGGCTCTCGCGGCTCTTAACTCCGCTGATACTTGTATTACTTCCTCTTCGAATCTTATCAAACTCGGCGCCAAAAATATGATCTTCCGTTAATTGATCGAATGGTTGCGCGTCTTCGAACGGGTTCCAGGCAGCCACGTCGGCGCTCAGCGATCTTCCCTCGGTGGCTATTATGCTCGAAAGTTCACCCTAATTAACAATTCTTTGCTGCATGAACCGTGTGTACAACTTACATCCGTGTACATCGAAAACGGTGAGATTCTTTGTTCAGAATATGAAGAAATATCATACGATGCTATAAATGTGCAGAAAACGATTCAAATTCAAATTCAAATTTAAATGTACAAAAACAGAAAGAGTAAACGCAAAGTTTAAAATACAAAGTAAAACGTTAAAACGGGAATCGGCACCGGAGGGGAGGGGATGGGGAGGGGAGGATCGAACGAAACTCAAGAGAAATTAAAGTAAATTTGTGCGCTTGATGTACTTACAATACGTACATGCGAGGCACTAGTTCCTAAGCAAGGCCTTATGTCGGTTAGAACTTCGGGAGATGTAGCGTCTTCTGAGCGTGGTTTCACAGATGCTTCGTACGGTGCCAGGAATTGCGTTGTTTCGCTCGCAAATGCTCTGGGATCGGGAAAATAGTAAACTCGCGGGCGCTTCGATACAAGATGATTGTCCGAAAATCACTGCGTGGAGAGGAATGTGAAAGCCACTTACTTGTTGAAAGCGCTTGTATCGCTGACGTTCCTTCTGTGACGCGCAGAAGACAACGTCGGGCTGTCCGGTGGAGTAGTGCTCGAACTTATATTTTGACTGAGGCTTTCCGTCTTGTTCACTGGTTTCGGCAAAGCTGGCGGTGTTACAGGAGTTAGCTTGTTGTTAGGCCCCGTTGGAATACTCAACTTCGATGTTAAAGCCGGGGTGAACTTGGAAATTGGACAACTAACAGTTGCGGTGGACGCTTTCGGAAGCGTTTTCGATGGCTTTGGAGCTACGGGTGGTGGGATTTTTGTAGGTGGTGGCATCGTTTTAGCATCGTCTTTGAACGGATCCGGATAGCCTGAAACCGTGCGAACCACTCTATTAACGATTGCTCTAAACAAGAAATCATCCATGGTATGAAAGCACGTTGTCCACGAAGCACCTTCCACTTACCCGACGGTGGGAACAGAGCCTCTAAATTCTCTTCGCTCACGTTCGTCATCGACTTCGAGTCAAAATAAAACGCACTTTTCTCCGGAACAGTCACCGGAGATTGTGCAACGATAGAACTTTGGGACTGTTGACTTTGCGACTGGCCGAAAGGAATGTTTTGACTGGACGTACAAGTTTGCGATGGAGCTTGAGCAAAGGATGACTGCGGTGGCATTTGAATAGGAGTTTGCACGTTCACTGGTAATGACTGAATATTTTGCTGCGCGTTCGATCCTAGATAAGACTGGGCTGTATTCAACGAAGCAATTTGCTGGCCGATTTGAACGTACGACACTGAATTCCCCACGGGATTTTGCGATTGCACCTGACTACTTCCTTGACCAGATATTTGGCTTACGATCTGGCCGCTTAAGCTTATCGGACCCGTACTCACGGCCTGTCCTTTCGGTCGCTGTCTCGGCGTAACCGACGTGCCTTCCACCATGGTCACGGGAGAGGGTTTTGGTGTTTTCACTAACGACGATCTTTTTACATTGTCAGATTCCATTGACGGGCAGGCTAGTGATTCCAAAACGGGAGTCGGAACTTTCTGCGAGAGCAAAGGAAACATCGTTGCATCCGTGTTTATCGTGTGAACTATGCATCATACATATCATATGTATATCTCATATAGTGTGTATCGTTCATCTTATATTGCACGATGAAAATGAAAATGAAAATGAAAATGAAAATATACAATATATCGCAGTAATCCGAAACTTGTCTAGACAAGAACGAAACAGCGAAAGTCGTATACGTACGTGCAAATTCTGCACAGGGCATTCCTTGCCCTGAATTTGGAAAGCAATCACAGAAACTTGGTAAATGTCAGGGCGACTATCGGGATCCGGCTCAAGCATATAACGAATCAGACAATGAAGGCTTCTACTATATCTATATAAAGTTGAGCGTTGTTCTAATAGTTTTATTATGTAAGACGTTAAAAATCAAATGTTTAGAAAAATGTACGTATACATGTATATACACATAGAAATCACGAACCTCGAATTATCCGGTATAGTAAAATTTCCCGACTGAATAGCAAGTGTGCTTTCTCCAAATGGTAAGGTGAAGAAACAAAGTTTGTACAACAAACATCCCATCGCCTAGAATCAGGAAATCCGTTTTGATAAAATATTCCGGTTTCCGAGTAAGATAAATAGCGGGAGGTAATGTTCGAAATTCAATGCTTCCAGTACCCATATATCAGCTTTTGTTGTAATTGGTTTTCCACAATACATGTCGACCATTTCAGGTGCTCTGTAACTGAGGGTCGTATACTTTTTAATTTCTTCTTCGACTATCGCTGCCCCCTGTACACTTGGATTCAGAACTTTCCCTGTTGCCGAACCAAAGTCGCACAAAACATAATGACCAGTATCCGAATACAATATATTTTCAACCTGAAAGAAATCTCGTGCAAGATAGCCAATAAGAAAGTAGTGGGAAGCAGTGTTGAAAAAGGTACCTTTAGATCTCTGTGTATGATGGGCGTTTGGCAATGATGCAATCGTGATACCGCCTCGCAAACATCACAAAATATTTGGAGGACTTCTGATTCGCTGAAGCCAGTCTGTAACCTAAGAGTAACAGCAAACTTGTTAAAATGTTGGCTCTGCTGTCATTTATTGATTCGAAAGTTATATATTTTCAACCTGTTATTCATCATCTGAAGAACTTGAGACTTGCAATAAGGCATTAAAAGCAATAATTCGTGTACTCCACCACCTATGTGAGCTATGCTGCTATCCACATATCCTATGATATTTTTATGACCATTCAAATTGCTCTGAAAACAGAAAGGCCAAAATAATTATGTTCCTCGAGCATACAAGGGTATCGATTCGTGTATAAATTTAAACTCACAGCGATTTGTATCTCCCTTTTACATACATTCAGGTCGTGCTCATTATTAACGTACATGCGTTTGAGAGCATATCGTCCGCTCGCAGACTTAACCAGGAATACGATAGCGAATCCTCCTATATAAACATCATCATAAGATCATCGTACGAGCCAACCAAACAACAAACCGAAACACATAAAATTCATTATGGCGCAATGAACCGTGCTTTAATCGAACTTTGGAGAAATCCATTTTGTCTCTAACTTATACGCCCCTCTGTCCGAATGAAACCGATCAGTTACAACACGATTAATTGCATTGTCGCGTGTTCGAGGATTAATAGAAACGTTTGACGCGAATTCCATGGGAAAGATGAAGAAAAAAATAGGCACACCATGGACTGAACGAAAATCTGGCGAGCAATGGAACGCACAGATTTTTCGAGTGCGGTAGAACGATTACACGATAGTATTTCAAGATACGGAGGATGATAAAAAATATTCCGCTGCGCGACAGAAACACAAACGAAACGGCAAAAGAGAAACGGTAGAAGGGATGACGACAATTCAAGGTTGACACGCAAACGTACCTTCGGCCAAAACTTCTTCGACAGTGACAGTATAACGTCCCACCACAAACACCTTCCCCAGATAGCTGTTCGGTTCCTTCGACGTGTTCTCGATTTTTGAGAATAGCTTCTTCATGTTGGCACACGTCGTTGGCCCTTCCAATACCGAGCTGACTTGACATAAGGCCTCCTCTGCTACTTAATTTTTCGACGTTCAATATGGCCAATTTTCCGTCGAGAACGAATCGCACGACTCACAGCCGTGCTTACAGACTTTTCGATCAGAACGATCTTCGCGCGATTACTCGACGGCAATCAACTTAACCAAAGGAAATCGTTCCAGTCATGATAACACTTAACGTACTTTACCCAGCCGACATGTTCAGGCCGTACAAACTGCGCATGCACCTCTCCGCAGAAGCTACGTCGGAAACATATGTGTACAACTTCCGCCCGAATGTCAAAACTTTCTTGCTGGTTTCTTTGACCTGCTCCTGATTTCACGGTGAAAGCAACGCAACGTTGCGTCCTTGCGTTCTCGCATACGCGCTGCGTACCTTCGATTATCCTCCAATTACCACGATTCAAGCAATTCTATTCTATCCGGCTTGCCCCTACACTTCTTTCGAACACTCCTCACGAATCGACCTCGACATTCAAGCTGATCCAAACGTTTCCTCCACGAGAACCGCGCCGCGATATCTGACACTATCACTGTTCCCTTCTCCGTCCGAAACTCTTACATCGCGCGCGCGGCATTTTATCCCTTCAGCAAAATATATCGATTAATCGCGCACGTTCCAATTACCGCACTCTCTTTCATATCGATCGTGAAACGTTCTCTACGCATTCGCTGCGTACTTTGTGTTTCATTTCTCTTCAGGCGGCTGATCATCGCTTATTAGCAGTTTATCTCAGTGTGTCTTCCGTTTTTCCGGAGTACCACGTCGCGCATCTCGTCAAATTTCAATCTTGCGACATAATTGCACCAGCGAGACATCAATTTCTCGATGGATGCAACAGTTAACGTCAACTTCGCGCACATGTCCCCTTCCTACCTCTCTTCGTTCCTTCCTTTTTTCTTCTCACTAAGCCACCAAGTCATCGTGAGTAACGCGAACAATTGAGAGAGAGAGAGAGAGAGAGAGAGAGAGAGAGAGAAAAGAACTATATAGAATCACTATCTGTCGCCGATCATGAACGACCAGTCGTCGAACCAAAACAAGTTCAACAATGTATTGTTATTCGAAAATGTTACATCTACCGACTGTACAGAGAAAGATTATTTCGAGCGTACATCCAGGGTAAGCGAAAACGAATCGACTGATGTTAATTCCGATGGGACTGTGGGGCAGTCGAGTGAGTTGCAAGGAAATATTCGAAGCGATGTTTACAATAAATTTACAGAATATGATATCGAACATTGTAATAGTACCTTGAATTTTAATAAACTGATCATTTCCTACTTATTGGATCTGAAAAAACACATAACCTTCGCTCTTCAGAAATGCGAAGAAAAGTTGACAGTTGTGGAGGCGAGTCTGCAGAAACATGCCATTGGAGACGCAAAGATTTTGATATGCAACGCCGGTATGCCTTACTTTAAGGATAGGAATTACTTTTTCCCTCCCAATAACAGAGACGAGACATTAAAGGAGGAGCATAGGGAGCTACAGCTCAGAAATCTCCCCAAAGTTTCTCTGTGGACGATCAAGGAAAGGAACACATTTTTACAAGCTATACATGCAGAAGTTGTTGCAAATATGTTGTGTTCTCCAAAGGCTGACTGTATGGAGTCCAACGACTTACCATACACTCTGAAATTAGAAACAGAAAAGGAAAAAGTCATGCAGCAAACTGTCCTACCCAATGATTTTTCAGAAATGGTCGGTCCGCTAGGGCAGAAAAATTTTGATTGGCTTAAAATATCATCCGCTCATTTCGATGAGAAACATTCGCCATTGGATTGTCGTGTTATGTGGAATGTTTTTCTTCATCCCGACATCAATAAGAACTCCTGGAAGAGGTCAGAGAATATTAAGTTAAAAGAAATAGTGGCAAAGCATGAATTTCAAAACTGGGATAAAATTGCCAGAGAGTTAGGTACCAATCGTACTGCGTATCAATGTTTTATTAGGTATAATACAACAAGAAAGTTACCCAAAGCTAAAAACTGTGTTTGGAAGACCCAAGAAGACAATAGACTCTTGAAGCTAGTAGAAGCATTTAGAATCGACGATTTTATTCCTTGGGGTGAAGTGGCTAGTTGGATGCAAAACAGAACTAAACAGCAAGCTTACTTTCGATGGACTTACAGTCTTGCACCTTCTTTAAGAAAGGGCAGATTCAGTCAAATCGAAGATAGTCTTCTAAAGGATGCTGTTGTCAAATATGGTACAAATTTTTGTAAAATATCAGCTGCATTGATGCCCAACAGATCGACTGCTCAACTTCATGATCGCTATCAGACATTGACCGCCAACAAAATTCACCATTGGAAAAAATGGACGCTCATAGAAGATTCCAAGTTATTTGAATTGTTTCAACGCTTTGGCACTAATTGGTCTGAAATAGCTAAAGCTTTCTCATGCAAAACTAGGACTCAAGTGAGACACAGGTATGCAACTCTGCAAAAATGCATAAATAGAGGTGTTTCTATTGTTGACTTACACAAGGACGTCTTCAACAACCAACACACAGAGGAGCAAAAACAGAAAAAAGAGATATCCCATGAGAATGAAATAGATCAAGAACTGATTGAATACTTTCACAGAAAACGCACGATTGAAAATTCTGCATACAAGTCAAGACTTTGCACCAGGGAACAACTGACCTGTCATACCAAACGCTTGTATGATACTTTACGATCGCTGAATGCCAAGCTGTGTATTCCCGATGATATAGGCAACACGCAACTAAGCGATAGGAACAAGCAACTTTTGCGTTCATTGAAAGAGTATATTCAAATGAGAAACGACAAGGAAAGATGTTTTAAACTAGTAAGTGCATGTACCTCCTACATGTTTGGTATGAATCACACTATGGAAGAAGATTCTCCTTTCATGGCACTACCTCCTACCTCTGGTTCACAAAGCAACTTCAGTGAATCAAATAATACTGAATTCATTGATTGTACGTTGAATACGAACCAAACCTTTCTACATGAAAGACCAAGCCAATTTAACACTCCAGATTTTGTAGTTTCTTACATTGGTGGATCTGAGCAAGAACTACAATTTCAAAAGTTTGCTCAGTCGTTACATTCGAATTGTATAAAAAATAAAATGCAACATGATACCCAACATGTTAATATCAATAATCAAAATAATTTAAATGGTAATGTAACAAAGATAACGGATTCATCAATAGGGACTGAACAAATTGAAGAAAAGGCACATAATTTTTCATCCATGTCTGAGAGAACACCAATTGGAGGGCAACCATTATCTATGATCGAACCAACTCACGCAACTTTACTGAGTTTTCAACATTTAATGTACTTAAAGCTATTAAAGGACAAATACGGTTGTCCAGATCAGATTTGTATTAAATCAAAGAAATTTCAAGAAGCGTTTGGTTTATTTGAAATGCGTCTGGAACAGTTATTCAAGTACCCCATAGGTCTGTCTAAAACTGTATTACCAAAAATTTACGCAATGGATACATTTTCGAACAATGATAGTACGTCGAACAAGAAAGCTCGGCGAGTATCCGAAACGTTTAAAGAGTACGACATGAAAAGGTTGCAATCGCATAGCAAAAGTGGTAAACATCAAAGATGATAATACACCAATTAAAAACAGGTCTGATATAAACATCTTACCTCATCGCAGCTCTACTTTGATTGCTGTCGTATGTCAATTGCTACTAAACAATCTTTACACAACATACGGTAAAGAAGGCAGTTTGCAGGTCGACTGCTATGCAGAAAAGTCATAGAACAGAAAGTTAAACCAGTGAAGAAGAAATTGGTGGTATTAAAAATTACAATGTTTCATCACAAGTTATTTTTTTTAATTTTATTTATAACTAAACATTTGTAGGCATTATATGTTAAGAATAAAATATTTCTATTATAGATAAAGGTAAAACTTCAATTCAAATGTACATTAATTAACAGAAAATAAATTAAAAAGAGATTCTTCAACAATAAGTATGTTTCGCCTGTTCACTTTAGTGGTCATAAATTACTTAGGGGAGATCACTCAAGGAGCGAAAGTGTTGAAGGATACATGAAATAAATGAAATCTGTAATTAGACGTTTATTCGACGAATATGTAGCAAATTTCCAAACATATGTTTCTACTTACACCATAAAGAAACAATATTCGATTAGTAATCATTCAGAGAAGTACGAAAAAATCGATAGATACAATAACCGTTTATCTCGTTAACACTTTCACTAACACGTCGGTCATACATGGCCGGCTCTAATCAGTAGCTGTGGAACCACACAACTACCATGACAGTTAAGCAATTAAACACGATTTAAACATTTTTTTAATAGCCTGTTCAGTACAGCAAAATAAAATATCATTTGTACATGTACGAACGTATCCATACACGTTTACGTATATGTAAATGTATTGCAATCACAATAAAAAAAACAGTTGTAGATCTATTCAATGACGAATATTATAACAAACACCGAACAAATATTACTTTTGATGATATCGAAATGAACGCATTTTTTACATATATTTTTGAATGCATATTACTCAGTGGGACAAATGAATAAAAAACGAAAGTAAAAAGAAAGTAAAAAGAGAGGAATTAATCAGTGCATTATAAATGGATGGATGGATGGATGGATGACTGAATGAAAGAATGAATGAATGAATGAATGAATGAATGAATGAATGAATGAATGAATGAATGAATGAATGAAAGAATGAATGAATGATGAATGAATGAATGAAAGAGTATATTATTTTTCACTTAAGCTGTAGTGAACTAATCAGAAAACTACTCTTTCTTTAAAAGTGAATTATTGTAACTCTTGTCATAATAATTGCACAGCCTGCCGTAAAGACACCCCATAACAGAAGACTAGCTTCAATGTTACGGATTAAAGACCGAATACTATTGAGGATCAGTTTTAAAGGCTCATTTGTAACTTTAAAAGCTGGCTTGTCTTGAATGATTTTCATTTTCGATAAATACTCTATGAGTGGCGGATGATCGTGACAAAATATCGGAAAATATTCACCTACTTTTTCTCTTGACCACCATGCTTGGTTGTTCCGCCTAATTGTAAGAGAGTAAAACGAATTAAATGAAATTTCAATTTATAGCGAATGCGACGCATAAATGTACTTACAGCTGGTTCCACGGGGTATAATGGTAACGATAAAAACTGGCTTTTATGTACTTTGGTGGTTTCTCAGGGAATGGACTTTCCACATTGTTCATTAAAGCCAATACTTCGGGCTGCCCACTTAAGAGACGATAAGCCAATGACATTAGCCACGGATTCTGATGATATGTTCCCAATGCAGCGAACCACATCTGCCAATCGAGACGGGGTTGATGAGGAGCTAAATATGATAACAGACCTTTAAATGGTTGCGATCGTACATTTGTTATTAAATAACTTGTGAGACTGATTAATTAATTAATATTGTGACAGCGAACAGCCGAACAGATTAGAATAAAAAATGTGAGCAGAAGAATACTCGAAAACACGACTGACCGACGAAGGGCAAGGAATTATTAACGTTCCCGGGCTTATACAAAAATTCGTATTCCTTCCATGGACCATCAACGTCATTGCTTCCTTCAATGATTACTTCCGGTCTACCTCCCACGCCAGTCATACGTCTGAATAGTCCGTAACTATTTACCAAATGAAGATGCTGCACTTTTCCGTAAAACTGTCTCAGTTGAGTCGGTACTGTCGAATTATGTGAGTGGGACAACGTAGAGTATGGTACCTTAACACGAAAACTTCCCTTTACCATTTCAACTTTCTAATGACAACATTCAAATATACTTTCTTACACTTACGATACTTATAGCGACGATGCAACACACCGCGGCCGTGTACAGAGTTGTAACGAACGTCGTAATGATTTTATTTTGCATTCCTTTGACCGTTAACAATGAATTGAATATTGCATCTGCTATTGTTAAACAAAGAGACGCCACGCCAATATAAATGGACATTGGAATCATTCGCAATAGAACATAATCAAACTGTTCTTGTGTAAATGCTGAAAGTGAGATGGTGTTTTTTGTGACAAGGGATGCATTAGTCATTTAAGAAAAATATACGTCGCAAACTGACGCTTACCGATGTCGCTTTGAATTGTCCAATTATCAGAGAGTCTCAAATTGTAATAAACATATGTTCCATAACAGATTCCTGCATAAACAAGAATGCACAATATTGTGGAGAGATATTTCTTAAAATTAGAAGAAGTACTCTTCGATCTTCTCTTGTAAAAGAATTGGTCATCGAGTAACGAAAAACATAAACAGATAGTAAGAAAGTTGAAGAAATTGTAGTTCCCTGTTAGTATAATGTGTATTTGAAGGATTATCTGGAAGATACCAAAACGACGTTGTTACACATCCAATCATAGTTTCAGGTATTATACACGGTGTCCTAGCTTATCTGTCACAAGCTCATATTTCTTAACTTATTGAAGATACAAAAAATGTTTTATATGGAGTCTGCATGGTACAAGGGGGCACATCTTTTGGCGAAGACGATTTTTTTTTATATTATTATTTTAAGAGATATGAAGGTCGTGTTCGGTTTTTCAAATGAAACTATGTATTCTCGTCCATATCATTTGATAGTACTTTTCAAGACGAATTCACTGATCTTTAATGTACACACTCGATTTTAACTGGTTTCGAGATGCTGCGTTTACAAATTTACTGATTTTCAACGAAAGAAACCCGGCCGAATAAGAAATACTAGTGGTGGTCTTGTTTGTGCCTGAAATGCCACGTGCAAATGCAGCATCTGTGACGGAAAATAATTGTCCAGAGCTTAAGCCTGCCGTTTCTGGCGCATATCCTTCGTATCTGTTTCAAGAGGCAACGTCTAACATGTGCAACTTCAGGCGTAACCAAGACCACTACTCGTATTTCCTATTCGGCCGGGTTTCTTCAATTGAAAATCAGTAAATTTGTAAGCACAACATCTCGAAAACCAGTTAAAATCTAGTGTGTAAATTAAAGGTCAGCGAATTCGCCTTGAAAAGCAGTATCAAATGATCTGGACGAGAATACATAGTTCCATTTAAGAAAACGAACTTGATCTTCATATCTCTTAAAATGATAATGTAAAAAAAATTCGTTTCCGTCAGACGATGTGCCCCCTCATACCATGCAAATTCCACATAAAACATTTTTTGTATCATCAATGAGTTAGGAAATATAAACTTGTAACAGATAAGCTGAGACACCCGGCATGTAACAGACTTATTCTGTGTATGCACTTACCTGGCTATAAAAAGCTGTTAATCTCACTTTTCTGTTTGGGAAAAAGAATAAAAATGGAATGACAAGTTCAACAATATTCACAAAGACAGTGGTGAATCGCAAAAACCATGTTGGAAGATGATGCGCATACCACGCCAGTGCAGTAGGTATACATTGTGATTCAAAATGTACAGTTAGTGCTGAAACATTATGATAAACAAGTTATTTTTCCATTTGTACTTTGTTAGAATTTGAAAGTACAAGCCAAAATACTATACCATCCAACTTCCACCATATTGGGCAACCAGATGTAAGCTTCACTATCCCACTGGAAAACATTAATCGAAAAAGTAACCAACGTACGGTCCAGAAGGTTACAGCATCGCTTGGTTTATTTACTTTTCCATGCTGGGAATACCAAAATGGTGCCAAGAGTATACATAAAAATCCTGCTTCCAACAATAGCACATCCCTGTAAAATAAATTAAAGATACTGCTTTGCAAGTCCATGCCTTCGACTTCATAATATATCTCAATAGCTTGCTGATATGTAATAGTTACCACTGGAACCACATAAATGTCTGACCGATCTGATAAAGAGAATAGTACAATGACCACAGCAATGCAAACACCAGTGCGATACACAATCTTTGTGAGACAAAGCTGTAAAAAAAATATTATCAACATGTTCTTCAACTAAAATATGATACTTTAAAAGTTTTTACCCTGCAAATGAAATAACAACTCCAAGTAATGATAACACATCTAACATGTATTCCACATTTAATCCGATGTAAGGAGCAAACCATAATAACGTTGGTTTCTGCTTCAATTTATGAAGCAAAGGTGCTCGACCTTTAAGATCTAACTGCGTTCTAGCCGGAAGAATCCCATTGTCCCCGTATAGACCTTTCATACAAAAAGAAAAAGTATACAGTTATATCTTGTATGGAAAGAGAACTTTATGTGTGCCATAATTCAGCTAGTAATATAAAAATTTGAAAAATCGCATTGGTGAAAAAATACAAAATTATTGGCAGAACGAATGCGGCAGAAAAATTAACAAAAAAGAGAAAGCAAAAGAAAGAACGAGCAACAGGAGAAATATATTCGGAATACTCACCCGGAATCTGTATGTAAAAACTAAGAAACGCAAACAGATATATGATACAGATACCCCGTAAAAATAAGTTACGAGTATATCGTACTTGAGCCATGGTACATCCGCTATGATTTTTATTTATCTTTTGTATTTAACATCGACAAAACCTACGACGAACACGGTCATGAACACTGATGCACCGGCGACCAGAATAGTTGTCAACCCCACTCCTGCCGCCCAAGAGCCGCCACAAAAAACAGTATCCCCATCTATGTTGCGAGGTTCTGTGGCGCGGACCACAGCGCAACTGAGCGCCACACGTACGTGGCCGTCTTGTCAGTTATCAACACGTTTGAATTTCTGACATCTAATTTCATAAAATTTCTTCGGTTTTTACACCGATAATAATGCTAATGCAAAAATGGTAGTAACGCGAATATAATATTATGAACAGTATTCATAAAATCCAAATAAACAGTGCTACAGAATGCCTAATAGTACCAAACTATTTTTATTATTGCGATAAAGAAACAAATGTGTACTAAAAAAGGCATTATGTAGCATTATTTATTCGGAGTTTATGAATACCGTTTATGATATTATATTCGCGTTATACCATTTTTGCAACCGAAGAAATTTTACAAAATCAGAAGTCAGAAATTCAAACGAGTCGATGACTGACAGAACGGCCACGTGCGCGTGGCGCTCAGTGGCGCTATGGTCCGCGCCATAAAACCTTGCATCATAGATGGGGATGCCCTTCTTCGTAGCGGTTATCGGGAGGCAAAAGTGGGGTTGACAAGAATTCTGATCGTCGGTGTGCAACGCGCATGTATGTACTAGAGATGGTGTGCAAAATCACTAACTGTGATTTATTACAGTGATCGCAGAATCACGATCACGGACGTGATTTAACTTCATTCACGACCGTGATCGTGATTCTTTTATCTTGAGTGAATTTGCTCACTGTGATCGTAATTCTTGATCTTTAAAACAAAACATATTCAATATGATTTGAAAATGAATTACATTACTATTTGTGTTTTTAAAAATCAGCAGAAAAAAAAGAAAGTATAAAAGTTTTTATGTATTTATATTATGTTTTATTTTGTAGCAGAGTTATATTTATATTTTGTAGAATTAAGTGTAAAGAAATTTAAACTTAAACTTATACTTGTAATTTATAGTCATTAATTTATTCATTATTCTTCATTGTTCCTCATTATTCCTTTACTTTATACAATGTAACTCGCATTTCTATTTTGATGACGTTAATATAGAATATATAGGTTATGTGACGCGTGCAAAGAACTGTTATTACGTTCTCCACCAATCAGAAACGATCACAAAAAATCACGAATCACTGTGAAAAATCACCGTGATTGGGAACGAATGCGATCAAATCACTCGTGATTCATAACTAGCAGTTCACGCCATCTCTAGTATGCACTGTTGCGTGACCGCACAAAGTAGCTTTAGGATAATATAGTATCGATATGTAAACTAGGAGCGAAATTTGAAAGCGGTCTGTTGTACAAAAGATCGAGAAAAGTATGTATTGTTAAGGACATACGAAGCGGGTGGCATGAATGAGTAAGATTTTAGGCAGAGCTCGAAAATAGGAAAAGCTGCAGATTAGCAGACCCCGATATGAATCGCGAGTTTCAGTCAGGGCACGAATCTATTGAGATGTTTCTTGCTTTTGTCAATAGTTACAAGTATCAGATCACTACAATGGGATTGGCAATATTAAGGAAGTCATAAATTTCCTTCAAGGGTTGCTCACTTGATCCTCGGAGCAGAGCCTACTTTTTCTTCACACACGTGCAGCCCGCTATCGTAACGGAAAAGCGCGCTTTCACCATCACCCGTGATGGAGGGAAAATATGGCCGACACCTCGCTAGGGTGGAGGGACACCCGAAGGACGACCTACCACTTGGACCGGAGGCCACCTCCACCCTGATTGGACTACAAGGATCTATTGGAGGACCAAGAGGGGATTTCACAGTCAACCACATCGGGGAACTCGGAGAACAATTTGGGGACTCTTGGATCATTCTGATTTTGTTCGTTTTCTGCAACACTTCGAAATATTCAGAAAATTAACTCAAGATTTTAAATGAAGTACCAGTTTTTATTTTTGAAAATCCGCGCATTAACGAACAGACCGGTCAGCGCTCCACGGGCACCAACCCAATCCCTTTTCCCCAGCAACGCCAGGAAAGACTCGCAACACGTTCAATAAATGATATCACTAGATTTGTGGAACACGAAGTAACGAAGGCTTTCGTCAATCCGATTGGGAAACATCGCAAGCTAATGAGCATACAATCTTATGAATCCAATGACGCTTTATTTCGATACACTAAAGTTCTTCAATACAGCTAATACAGTACTGATCGAAATCTAAACGTTGTTACAGAAGTATTCCATAAAATCAACCCTGGAGCAAGGCTGAAGTAGAAAATACAGAACGAGGATAAACAACACGTACTTTACTTTTCTATTTACACATTATAATAAATTAACAAATTATGTGCAATTTGTTACAGAGTATTCTGCTCCGTTTTCTGCTTTTGGTACTGTTCCTCCATTTGCTGGAGTTGCTTCAATTGCCGTCTTTCTTGAAAATCTTCGATAAACTGCAGAAATTCATCATGTTGCTTTTTGGTTATAGGCTGGCAACGTCTTTTCCTCTCGTTTATCAACCATTCTTCGATGTTCTCTCTTTGATTGAAATAATGAAACATTCCAATTGGAAACGATATGTACAATATCATTCTTCCAACTTCCAGTTGCCAATTTCCCATTGTTTACGAGTCTACCAGAAAGAAGTGAACAACTATTCTCTCATTACGATTTTCGGGACGAAACGCGTAAACGAAGAAAAGAACAACAACTTGACGTTACTTACTGTTACACTGTGCCAGACGTTTATGAAATTAATTTTTTTAAGAAAAGTAACAGTTTTTGTGGTTAACTTTGACGGAGCGATTGAATACAATGCAAGATGCTCCTGCTTTCAGCTAAATCTAAGAGAAACACGATGATGACTCGTATGAGAACCACTGTTATGGGGAAAATAAACTCTCGGTTCGTTCGAATGTTGGTAAAATTGCAGTGTACAAGCTACCCTTTTCAACACCGTCCAACATTCGCCCTGCAATATCGTTTAAAAGCGTCTGTTTTGTCGTTCGATGGTTCGTTATGAGCTTCGAATAATATCGTTGAACGGTGATATATAACAGATGAACAACATGGAAACATTATTGCCATCGGAGATTGCTCGGTTGGTTCTAGGTAAGAATGTCACGATAACTATTTCGAACGTCATGTTATGTTAACCTGTTGTATGGCGGGAACGCAAATCTACTCTTCTAACGATCAAAGCTTCGCTAACAAACACGCTAACAATATTTCACGGATTTCCCTTCTTTATAGTTGTACAACTTGTCGAAATTATTGCACCGTATTAATTTCCGTATCGATGCGCTAATGATATCATCGGAAATGAACCGAAATTATAAATTAACATGAAATAAGGAAGAAGTATAGATACCATACAAAATACATAGAAATTGCTGCCACAAAATTTGTGCTGCTTTTTCATTTTTATATGTACACGTTCGTGTACAAATGTTATTTGCTGTTGTTGGAATGACAATTATTGTAGACTTTTTGTATGGTCTTTTTCAGGATACCTGGAGGGTCAGAAATGTATAGAAGCTGCTAAAATATTTTTGAAGACATCTCCTCATTTGCAAGAGTGTCGTACAGTTATTTCCAATGGGAGGCGATTTAGTACTAGAGTTAGTGGAATGACACTGATAGATGTAGTTGAAAAATTCTTTGCCATTAACGCAACGAGTAAGAGTCAATCAGATTTAAATGTTATTACAAAATTTCCAAGCATAGAAACAACATATTTCCTTAATTTGTGTTATAAAGAAGCATTATGTCTGTATAGTTCAAGAACGTCTGAGCAAAATTTCAGACTGCGAGGCATTGAAACACTGCGGGGATTTGTTGGATCAGTTAAAATTCCTTGTTGAAGAGACTCGTGGACAACGTTTTGTCGTTAACATCAACGTTCCTTCACAGGTACATAATATTTGTTAGGTAAAACGATGTTAGCATAATTTTGACTGAGGCAACATCACATCTGTTGTATAATCGATAGTTACCGACAACTTTGAAAATTGCAGGCCAGTTCTCAACTATGCAGCGGTTCGCCCGTGATATCTAGTAGCACACGTAAGAGACGTCACAGTAATAGCGATCGCGAACGATGCAAACGTTCGAAAACAATGCAAACTACACCTCAACGATCCGAATCACCTTCCAGTCAAGGTAGGTATGCAAAATGTGCATGAAATAGAAACAGTTGAATAACACAAAAGTCCATGATAAACGATTGCGTATCGTCGTAGTTACTGGTTTCGACAGTGTGGAGGCTACTCCCTTGGAAAGCTTGCCTGGTCACATGACGGATTCGTCCATTCGATCAAAATCTAACACTAGTATCGAGGACAGAAACAGCTGCAGCTTCCAACATGAATATCAAGGTGCATTTCATTTGAGTAAATACATAAAAATTTGCAGTAGAGAAGTAAACGCAGCCATGGTGGTAGCGATAGCAGTGGTAATGCAGCTACAGTAGCGATAACGATTGTACAAGAAATACACGTTGGAACGAATATTAAATTTAATTAATCGTTACAATTAAACCAGGCGATGACCGAGACGTTCGGAATTTCGAAGGAGATTTTGTCACGGAGATTGCGTGCAAGGAGAAGAGTTTAACAAGTTTGAGCACGCTTGAGAAATGTACGACTGCTACGAGCACGGAGGAATTGTTAAGTTATTCGTGCGCACAAGTTCAGACTAGCCCGTACGATACTCTCGAGTCTGAGTCAGAAACCAACGATGAACCTATAGAGAATCTCAGTGTAAGTACTGATGCGGTTGCGATGAAATTCATAATATTATGGTAAGAAATCTCGTAATTAACGTTTTGATTTTTGTTACCGTTAGCTACTGACAAAAGAGCTGTTGAACCGTGCGGAGTTACAAGAGCGAATCGCTGAGAACATTAACAAAGCGATATTACCGACGGATACGTGTTCAAAGAACGAAACTTTGAATGACTCTGTGAACGGTGAAGCGAACACTTCTATCGTGGCCGAATTGAATAACGCAATTAAATCGATAGTGGAGGCAACGGAGGCTGATCCTGTGTTTGAAAAGTTTCTCGATGAAATTATCGGCCCGCAGACGGAAACCGACACTAGTCCCGATGAAGACATCGACGATAAGACGAAAGCAACGTTCCTTTGCAGATCAGAAGAGAAACAAGAGGAAACTGTTTCGCGGAACATTAGTTCGCCGGAACCTGTGATTTTGGACACGAAATCGTCAAATATGCCCGATGCAGTAGATGTGCCATTGAAACACAGACTTCGCAGTTCGTCCAGACAACAGAACGCGCGAATCGAAGACGAACAACGGGGCACAGACAGAGAGTATAACGCAGAGAATTTAGAGGATATGAATGCTGCCGCGGTATTAAGTATAATAAGTGCGAGCATTACGAGCACCGACATCAACAAACCGGGAACCGAGGGGAGGAGCATGGGTATGACGAAGGAAGTATTGTGTTCGAATGAAAGTAAGCAGGAGAATAAGCTGCCAAGTTTTGAATTCCCTATTACAAAGCAAACCGGCAAATTGTCGAGTGTCGACGAGCAAAGGGAGGGTGACAACTGCGTCTCGATTGTCCAAGGTAATGACGCAGAATCGAGAAGTCGCAAATCATCGGTGAAGCGGCCCCGAGCTGCAAAATCGAAACGGGACTCGGAGAACGTTGGAAACGAATGCTTACCCGAACAACACATCATGACCACGCCGACATTGATAATGTGCTCGAAGGAAGAAATAAGCAATATACTGGCTACGAGTACGCCCTATCCAGTCACACGTTCCGTAAAGTCTACCTCTAACTCACGTTTTATTCCTATCGTTCCTAAAGATCCGACAAATCAAATCGGGAAGAATGTCGTTGAAACGTTGTATCTGAAGGCCGTGAATGTTGCTCATAAGGTAGCTCCGCCGCTTCCCAATGCCGTCATAACGCCAAATCACTCAAGAAACGTAGTTCCGTTGCACGCATTGTGTGAGAAAGGAACCTGCGAAACAAAAGATCAAGCGACAAGTACAACCAACCAGACCGCTGTTAATCCTAACGCTGGCAAGCTAGTGGGCGATGAGTCGATAACCTTGTACGGGAACGAGAACAGTGCAAAAACGTTACTGGATAGTTCGAACATGCCCACGATAAATGTAGAAGCTAGTATCAGTCTATCGGGCACCGGATTGTCTCCATATATAAAATTCAATTGTAACAGAAGCAATCAGAATCAAAACTTGTCGGACATCGACTTGACGCCAGTCGTGCAGAATGTAAAGGTTCCCGTAACATTGAAAGGCAGTGGCGGCGATGGCGACAACCACGTTGACACGGGCAATCAACAGCCCTCCACTTCGAAAAGTGCCACCGACCGCGATGTTATCAACAAACGGACACCACGATCCTTGCTGAAGAGTCGATCGAAAAACCATCGATTGAGTTTGTCGACACCTAGAAGAAGGAGCAGTCATATAAGAGCGCTCGACTTTACTACGCCGATGAAGGTGGTGAGTACGTGTAAGAAGTCGGCGAACGGCGGGGACGAAGGTAACGCGCACTTTTCATCCAGATCCGCGAAACAACACGCAAAGTCTCTGTGCAGAACATCCCTTTTCAAATCCCCACCGTTCTCCAGTACCACGATATCCTCACACACAATGAGCAGCCCGCTAAAACTGTGTCGACCCTGTAAGCTTCCCATAGCCGCAGAGAGCCCCATTCCAAAACTGATGGGAGGCTGGGAGAAACACAACGGAGTCGGAGTGATCATAGGCGAGGATTCTCCAGAAAGAAATTCTCCTGGTCCCTCAGAGAGTAAAGGTCAGCAGCCGAAGTCAAGGAAAGTTACGAATGGTAGTTGGGATGCGGACTTGAGGAAAGCTTTGCAAGCCACCGGACAAGAAGACAAGGAGAAGAGTACGAAAGCGTCATGGAAGAGGAGACGGGCATGCGGCAAAGATAAAACCGTTGCATTGAGAAAGGACAAGTGCAATTCACATGCACACAAGCAAAAAGGTAAACATTCTTTGACAAGGACACATTTGACGGAGGCGACGAAAGAAGATAGTAAAGTTACGGAATCGACGGTGCAATTGGAAAGCACAGTCTTACCGGATGCAGTGGATACTTTGTCGACATCGGACAAAAATTTGACAATGGTTCATGCGAACCGCATTAAGCACGACGCTACCGCCACCAAATCACCGACCATCAATGAGCTAAATATTACAGAGAACAGCGGTTTGCAAGCTTGCGACACTGACAAGCCGCAAATTATTTCCGAGCAGATCGGCAAGAGATTACCGTTGCCGAACGACGATAAAGACGATACGACTTGTGGACCGAAGACAAACACGAGAAAATACGCGCAGCTGAAAACATTAAAGACCAATTTGAACAAATGCAACGTTGAAAAGAAACAGAGTCCGGTGAGGGGAGACCATGTAATATCCATGGATAGCGTGCAATGTTCAGAATTTACGAAAACTTCCGTGGACATTGCGCAACACATATTACAAATGCCTGACTTGATTGATTTAGAAACGCCACGAAAATTCGACCGCTCCTCCGGTATTCCGCCAACCCCGAGACTACTCAGCCCCAGCAGAAATGCGACGACCCCGTTTGTCAACACCAACGATGACTCCAGTAAGATGCGTAGCTTCATACACACACCGGAATTTCCGACCACGCCATCCATTGCGTTAACTCCGAAACTTTCGGAGGAAACCGCCGCGGAGAACTCGAAGAAAGATACGTTCAATTCTTGCTCCCCGTATTACAAACCAACTTCTGAGCAGAATTCCGACAACTCTGGCAGACCGTTGAAGTCGAAATCGACTAATAATTTGCAAAGCTCGGCGACCATAGCATCTTCACAGTGTAAGAAGCAATGCGTACCGCAAAGCACTACCAGCTCGACGACAAGCACGTATCAAACCTGCGTGTCCGCGAAATTGGAAATAACACAATTCGAAGTAATCAAAGAAAATTTGCCAAGAGAAGAGGCAGTGAAAGAACTGAAAATATCGGCAAATTCTCATGATTCCTTGTGCTACACGAAATTAAAAGCAGACTGTATCGCTAAAGACAGCATGACAGAGCCTACGATGACGGACCAACCTCATGTTATAAGTAGTTTGTCTGCCGAAACCGATAA
This sequence comes from Macropis europaea, assembly GCA_916610135.2. NCBI lineage: Eukaryota > Metazoa > Arthropoda > Insecta > Hymenoptera > Melittidae > Macropis > Macropis europaea. The sequence goes on along the minus strand of OU744346.1, from coordinate 13,031,372 downwards.
CGAAAAACATTCATTCAACAACGAAGAATCAAACGATAGCGATTCTTCTTCTTCTTCTTCCTCCTCCTCCTCCTCCTCTTCCTCTTCCTCGTCTTCCTCGAGTTCATCTTCGTCGTCATCGTCATCTTCTTCTTCTTCTTCCTCTTCCTGTTCCTCTTCCTGTTCCCCACTGCCATCGCCATCGCCATCGCCATCGCCATCGCCATCGCCATCGCCATTGCTTATTACCGTCAATTCGACCGGAACAAGAAACTCATCGAAAAAATCATGTTCCAGTAAGAAATTGAAAAAAGTTTCAAACGATACGATGCGTGCAGATACATGCAACGTTTCGACCGAAGCAGCCGAAAATGCCACAGAAACGATCAAGACGGTAGACACCGGCGGTATCCCGGAAGACCATTCCCCGAAGGTGAAGATCAAGGCAACCGGTGTACTGTGCACGGATCGTATGGAAGAAACAATCATCACTGTACAGAAATGCGAATCTTCGCCGTCGAAAGTATTTACGATATATAAAAGCGAAGAGCAATTAAAGTCCACCACGATGGAAACTCCTGCCAAAGACGAGACGTTGTTGAACGAGGCAGACATCTCCGAAACTCCCAACAGTTCGAAGGTTGGCGTGGAAAGTCTCACTACCAATCTCTCGTCAAAAATTTCAGCCTTCATTTGTTCGGAAGACCAAAAATCCTCGAAATCGGACGAATCCGCATCCGCGCAAGATTCTACGAATCAACCGATCAAACGCATCAAACAAAAGCCGAAAATAGTAAACGTACAGCATATAAGATCAAGTTCTTTGATTACGTTCGAGCCTGTCGTGGAACTTGTAAATATGGAACAGTCTTCTGTCCCACAAGAAAAAGAAGAAAGATCTGTATCGCTAGATCAGAAATTGATTGTGCAATTGGAAGCAAAACGTCAGCGTATGATAGCGAAATTTCGAGAACTGCCCAAATCAAGTGTCGCTCGTGGCAGAGTCCAACGGGCCGGCCGATGTGTGGCCTTAAAGACTAACAAATTGGACGCAAATCTAAGGAGGAGCGGTGAACGCGGCTACACTGAGAAGAATAATCGTCAAAAAATCGACAAGAAGAAGAAGAAGAAGAAAATGAAAACAGGGGAAGAGGGGACGAACGTCAGTAACGACAATAATGAGCAAGTGAGCTTGAAACGGTCGTCCACGGAGAAGTCGGACACGCAAAAAACAGACAAACCAAGTTCGGAAAATAGCAACTATGCGAATGAAAATAATAGGAACGAGATCGAGAGCACTGCAGAAAACGTTGTTGCCCCCGTTGTAGAAAGTAGCAACTGTACCGAAACGTTTGTTCGCACAGCTGAAGACGATTCGAAGAAAATTAACGAAAGCATGGCGGACGAGCAGAAAGCACAGTTAGCTACTACTCACTCAGTACCCGTGGACGCTGATGCTGATGCTGATGCTGATGCTGATGCTGTCGCGGAGGCGGACATACAGGTGGCTAAACTACAGAGACGAACTTCGAGTCCCGTGGAGAAAAGAGAGGCGCTGGTGAAATTAGAAGCAGCCACAGAACAACGTTCCGAAAAGAAACACGCCACGGTGACCGGCGAAAGCAAGGAGAGGATGCGTGACCCAACACCAGCGGAACAACATTGCTTGAATGCGAATCATTCTGATCGTGAACCACCGGCTGAGCAAATCGTTCAGCAAGAAAATCAATGTGAAGCAATTAGAAACGAGCATAATTATAACGAGGGAAACGCATGCAAAGCAAAGGAGTACGCGTGCCATGGTAGCAAAGCAAACTCTGTATTAAAATCAAAGGTGGATCAGGTAAAACGCGATCTGTTTAGCGACGAAGAAAATGATTATAAGACAGCTGCATCGACCAAAGGCTTCTCCACTAGCCAGAGAAACGATATTGTTTGTCCTCGAGTACCCGGTGTTGTTGACTCGCAACCGGAAAGTGCAGATTCCGAAAATCCAAAAAACTTGTCGCGCGTTCTTCAATGCTTACAGCTAGTTCCAACCTGTAAAAACGATTACGCGCTGCAACACCAACGAAACATCGAACAACAACGCGGCCAGGACCGCGAACGCGACCCTCACACCGACCTAAACGTTACAATGTCTAACGCCGTCGAGTATCATTTTCTTTACGACGATAATGTGCCGCTAAGGAAAAGGAGACGAAGGTACAGTAGCCACGAGTTAGAGTTTCAAATTAATATTCTCCCTAATGATGACAATTCTGAGGAACGCGTTAAAGTAATGACAGCTACCGAATACGAAGAAATATTTAATCTCGCGCCAAAGCCCAGGAAAAGGCCGACAAGCAGAAAGTCACCTGTGAAGAATGAAAATGCTTCCACAACGTCCAACAAAACATCGAGTAATACCTTAACGGTCAAAAATGTACATACGAAACCCCTAGCTACTTCCTCCCCTCTTGATAAAATGCTCGTGGACAAGGTGAAAAAAATCGCTGTCAAAACTTCTACGACCAATGAAAGAAGTCATGAGGTACAGCACGATAACAAGAAGAGGCCAAAAATCAACAAAGCTCGAGAATTAGATAAAGAAGGTATTCGCTTATTCATCGTTTATAGACTTTGATTATTTTAAGTATAAAAGTATTGACGCATTGATTTGATCAAATATTCCTTTCAGGTCAGTTAACCGTCAAAACTTCGAAGAGAAAACCATCAGAAACGAAAGAAAGTAAACAGGTTTGCAATAGATTTTACTTCTTATTATTTTCCTTCTCACGAAAAATAGAACGGAAATGAGCGGATAATCCTTTATTCTAGATTGAGAAACGGCAATATGCAACGGATCCGCAAACTCTATTAAGCAATCTAGATGTGGATAAGTTTTTAACTTCCGTTCACGGACCAGCCTGATCACACCGAGAGAGAAAAAGAGACGCGTTTAGCTCTATGATATGTTGTACAAATTTTTCAAACCTACATGTATAATAAATAAGCAAACTCAAGCGGACATCGTGGATTTTGCCTGTATATTCCAGAAAATAATTGGACGCGATTTTACGTAAAAGTGCATCTCTCTTTTAGTATATGGAACCAGCATACTTAGCCGCGATCAACATTCTCGATGTGGCGGTAACAAACCAGTGTACAGTGTTACCCGGTTATTGTATGTCATGGTTTTCACCCCGGACATATGGAAGGTCCCGTATCCCTACCACATATCCCCCCTTGCTCCGCCGGAGCCAGACCGAGAAGTCGGGCGGCTGGCGGCTGGCGGCTGGTTTCGAGAAATATGACACATTGTACAAAAAGGGTCATCCTATAACGGAAATAAAAAATTTGTTGTTTTTCATTGTACATTCATGAAAAGATTAGTAATAGATAGATGAAGTTTTCCCAATTAAAATGAGTCCAAACACGACCTCATTCTGACGATTTGTCATCAGAGACATTCTGACTATCGAATATTACTTTACGCAAAATTTTAATAATAAACGAACCGAATGAGATCGTGTTTGGACTCATTTTCATTCGAAAAACCTCACCTATTCAGTTGTAATATTTGCATCAATGTATTATAAAAAAGTAGAAAAATTTTATTCATTGTTAACGATGACTCATTTGTATCGATAAAAAAACTGCTCAGCGGTGGCCGACTGAAACCTCGCCGATGCTCTATCTCTATCTCTATCCCTACCCCTCTCTCCCTCTCCCTCTCCCTCTCCCTCTCCCTCTCTCTCTCTCTCTCTCTCTCTCTCTCTCCCCTCTCTCTCTCCCTCTCTCTCTCCCTCTCCCTCTCCCTCTCTCTCTCTTTGCCCCAGAGTATCGTTCCTCAAGCTCGTAAATATTGTGCTCAAAAAGGCGATGACAACTTACCCTACCTCCATTATATGGAACTTCTCGGTCCCAAAAGCTCTTCCATATGTCCGGGTAACACTGTACATATGCTAACGATTCTGAACTAGGAAAATAAATATGGATAATCGTTACATTTATTAAAAATAACTGTTCTGAACGGACACAGAATAATGCACTAGTGTGTATTGGTATGAGAAAAACTCACGTAATACCACAGTATATTTCATGTATGTGTAACAAAGAAACCAAATATTTTCAAGGTATGCCCATACACCTCTTTTAGATGATAAGTATCCAAAATATTCACCGACACTCCATGAGAACAGGAGTACTCAACATTTGGATTTTACAGCTTTGTCCACTTCTTCCACAACGGTAAGCATCTTCCGCCACTGTGCCATATTCAGACAGATTCCTAAAACACAGATTCTTTTGTAGCCCATTACTTCTTTTCATTAGTTTCCAATGTTATAAAGATGGTCGAATATGTACCTTTCTTTCCTGGTTTCAAACTTCCATCTTTATCGTAGTACATTTCTCTGATATCAACATATAATTTGCCCTTGAAGTCTCGTACAGTAATTTGTCGGTTATTCCCCAGATCCCACACAGTCTCTTCCTCTTTATTTGGCTCCTTTTTGGCTTTTTTTGGAGCCTTCTCTAACTTCTCTTCAGATTCCCTCTTCTCCTTCTTCTTTGGTTTGGGTTCCTTGCAAACAGAAAGTCTAAATTATTTCTGTTATTTTCCCTTTCATTGAGAGTGAAGAATCAGCAGCTTCATGTTTGTAAGGTGCTCAATGTATATGCACATACATATGAACATTAAATTTCCAAAAGTAAGTAAGTAGGTGTTAAAATACCTCTTCACTGCTGTCCTCGTCGCTTGAAACGTACTCCTTCGATTTAGGCATTTCGTACCAGGCTGCTCACCTACAACAACTTCTTTCAAGCTACAACACCTTGTTTACGTGGAAAACATTACTACGATCGAATGGACTAAGTCAATAGCAATTGTTTAAGAATCAATTCATTGTTGATAGCAATTGTTTAAGATTCAAATAATATACAGTAACTATGATTACGATTATTCAAGCGAGAGCGTATACAGGAGAATTTCTGTCCAATGGTTTCACATAACCTCTTAACGGCCATTTTATATCGCGCTCGTAACAAACGTTATACGTACCTAATGTTACTTTGCGAATGGAAAGCAGTGAAACGAAATTTCGTTCGAATTTTGAACGAACAGAGTTAATCTCGCTCAACGACGGGCTCTACGATATCGTGCAACAACGACCACAATCTATATAGCAACTCGTATTTAAAAAAGGACGTTGAATAACGATGGTGGCGACACACGTACGATGTATACATATATATATGATGCACATATGCATGCATAGATACACGACTTCCGTTCGATTCACTTATCGATTTCCTTCTTTTCAACTTCAGTGTCTTTGGTCTCGGCTATATTCAAATCTTTCTCCAACTTCCTTCTTCTCTCATTAGGAAACATCTGAGCAAATGCAAGAGCAATAATAAATACTCATTGTATGATACACTGGCGAGCATTCGAGGCGATCCTCTGCTCAGAAGCGATATAGGAGAAGAGGCCTCCCACCACTCGCCTAACTCGCTCTTGTTCCTTGCGTGCGAGAACACGAGCCAGAGCGAGTCAGGCGAGTCGTGGGAGGCCTTTCTCCTACATCGCTTCTGAGCAGAGGATCACCTAGGATGCACGCCAGTATACATTTCATAGATTTTTTATGCAATTGCTATACATGTAGAATTTATAAAAGATAGAAGAGAAATGTAATTGCTCGGAATATTTGTACGGTTGTTGACAAATTAGTTAATAACAATAAAATGTATTTTATTCTTTACATTGGCGTTAGTGATACATACGTACGCGCGCGCGGGTGTGTGTTTGTGCATAACCTTGGTACGTGGTAAAGATGTAACAAAATATTACAGCAATTATTCTTCTTTCGGCGTATGTTTATAAATACAGTTTGTAATAGCCAAGAAGTTGTTTGCTTTATAAGTAGCGCGGCGAAATGTTTCCGCGTAGTACGTGTTATGCACCAACACTCAACCGATAGTAAATACAATTAATTGTTTGTCCTCATATACGCTGCACGTGACAAATCGTTACACTCTCCCTCCATTTATTACATTAAGAAATGATAAACTCAATTACGTTTCATTACAATCGGTGAATGTTGTGAAAATGTATAAAGTGTAACGCCAGAAGGCAACTGGTTTGCACGCGTCGCATCCGACAGCAGGCGCAAACCACAAGGTAGAGATCCACGATAAGATATTTCGTGAGATTTTCCTCTAACGAGATAAAAATTTTTACATATGCATGAATACATTGTATGTACATACACACATATATATATATTTTTACATTTAGTCGTTACCGAGATTTTCGTCTTATGAAAGGAAATTCTCATGAAATATCTCATCGTGGATCTCCATCTATAAATTTTGCATTTGTACTTTGCCCAATCCAAACTAGACACCGCGCCATGTATAGAAATTAACATGTCATTTCATGTATACATCCTATGTATATGGATGTATGCGAATAGCGAAGTAAAGTTTGTTCAGCTCCTCTTAGAACTTAGTTTTCGTTTTAATATCGTTTTATTTTTTAACATATATCATTAGTTTGCAACAGTTCACTTGCTTCGCACGAGCGGTAGTGCCGTTCCCATCCATCTAATTACTGTTACTTGCAGTTCGAGACGCGCGAGTCAACAACCGTCGGCTATCCTCGTCTGACCCGTACACAACTTCTTCATCCGACCCATAAATGACGTCTTCGTCCGAGTCATTGATCATTGAAAATGCAGGGTTGTCTTTTGTTATAGAAGAATCTGCGAAAAAATTTCATGCATTTTTTTTCTTTTCTTTCTGCCTATCGTTCTTTCTTAGCCTAAGACACTTACGTTGTCCGTAAAGCTGTTGGTGCGCGGGAGCGTACACGTATGCCATCGTGTACAAATAAAAATTCAGAAGACCGTACAGAGCCATGAACTGAGCGGAGGAACGATAATACGTCGTGAGACGGGAAGCAAAGCTGTCTTCAAAGATACCGGCTCCAAATTGTCGTGCCGTCACACAACCGCAAACCGATGAAACAATTCCGGCGAGCAACGTCAGGAAGCGTAATCGAAGATCTGTAATCGATAACGGGGATCATTGAGGGAATACTCTGTCAGCTATTTTCCAACAAAAGCTACGCATATCCTACCAAAATACGGCATAGACCGCAATTCACTGTACGCTCTTAATATCAAGAGAAGCAAATACGCGATGTAAAAGCCGCCTACTGTGAAGAAGAACACTTTAAAGCCCTGAAATCACATAGGTTTTGATTACCGATCGAACAGCTTTTATAATTATATCAAACGTATACGCACGAAATCCTTCGCGAACTTACGAAATAATTGGATGTGTCGAGAACGTAATTGTACGTGGGATCTTCCAGTTCTGTACAACGGAGCCACGTTGCCAGAATAAGCGCCGAGCACCACAACAAGCCCACTACCAGAACTTTTGGTAAATAGAATGTGATAAGGCGTCTCTCGTTCTACCGAAATACAATCATTCATGTTATGTCGCATACAGTGGCTGCTCTCGATAATCTCTTCAACTGAAATTCGATTAAAAGGAAATCGTTGCATACCTGCCTCAGGCCATGGTAAACGCACAACCAAAACATTAAAACTGCACAAAGAAATGTTGTTTGCAAGATCGCATCCATCATACCAGGTACCCAAGAGTTCACCAAAAATGTCATTGGAAACAATGGATCTATAAAGGTTACAGTACATTCAGTTTCGTAAGAATGATACGCAATAATTATGAATTGCTCGAGAAACTGACTTAATTAAATATCTTACTATTGTACAGAATCAATAATGGAAGTAGTATAGAAATCCACTTCTGCTCTATTGACCAATCGTGCAATGGATATTTTCGGAGCGAATGTCCGAACCAGCACTATAACAGAATGCGTATGACTCAAAACGTATTTCGTTTTTTCGCAAAAAGTCGAAAGAAGAATGTGTAAGGCTGCAATAACATTGGTAAGTTATTTGTACCAGTAACTGTGTTAGTAGCTGCTTGCAAGTTACTGGTACAAGTAACTTATCAATGTAAATGCAGCCCAAAAGAGAAATGTTTACCATTGCTCCGAATGCAGCCAACAAAAAGATGAACCGGAACCAAATCTCAAACTCCGTAAACGCCGGATTATAGTTCTTAAACTGCGAATAAAGAAAGGCATATAAAGAAAGGCATATAAAGCATGATCGTATCTCGACTCTTGAGAATACCACGATACAACGTTTTATTTTGTGTAGTGCTTACTGACGTAGAATGTGAGTTCGCGTATGTTGTAACGCAGATGAAAACTCTCAAGGCCGTGGAAACGAACGGTTATGATATAGTAACTGTAATCGAGAAATCCGAGATGTGCGACCACAAGTTCCTCGCACGTTTGTCTTTCACACTTCAGATGTCTGGTTCTGCGATAAGAAATGCGCGTATGAAGAGTACTTGCATTTGATTTCAGTATTCACGCAAAGAACGTTACAGACGTACCTGTTATGGCCAGTTTCCGAAGATAGGACGGCCAGAAGTTTACGATCAGCGGTAATACCGTCTATAGAGATGGATATTTGAAAAGTCTTATCGTATCTTTCATCTGTAACATTGAAAAGGTGATTACAGATTTGATCCAACTGACGTATTCTCCTTCGCGTTCCGTCGCGTTTGCAGTACCATCGTTATTAGACGTCCGTAATTTTGCGATGACCCACAACTGCTGACTGTACGTAGACAGTAGCGGTGTTTTCATGATAAACGGGCCGGTAGCTATCTCGCTGCCATTCAAGTATGCTTTCTGCTCGCTCGTACAGGTGATAGGAGGACCTTCATTAACAAAACAGTTGCATGGTATGCATCTTTGTGATCAAAAATATTCTATGGAACTACTATGGAAGAATTAGTTGTTGGAGGGCAAGCAAATAATCATTATAAAAGACATGCTTACCCGCGAGTCCGATGAACACAGCCAATCCGAAACACGCGAAAAAACCAACAAATACCATCACGAACTCTCTTTTATGCATAGAGTATAGTCGCATCTGTACCGACCTGCAAACGGGAATCTCTATTATTATCGCGTACATTATGTTTACCTTTTTATTTGAAGAGTACCTTTCGCATCGATCATGATGATAGGCGGGTGCAATATACTTGTTAAACTCGCTGAAAAGATCGCTGAACTGCGAGAGAACGTTTCTAATCCGGAGATTCCATCCTGCGGAGGGAAGGTGGTACGAGTATCCTAATCCAGCACCGTCCATCTTCGATTTCGACGCACCTTTTTTCAAATATATAACATTTTTCACGTCTGTAACACCATACTCGATTACAAAACTGACCCCTTCTGGGTGACGCACGAGACCCGACGAACAAACGGCTTTTCGTCACGTAACGTACCGAGGGCGCGTATTCCTTCTAAAATTGGTCAAAGTATTGGCGAATGTACAATCATCAATGATTCAGGATATTTGTACTCACAGAAGCACAGATATTAGTAACTTTCCATTTAACAACGACTCTTCAGAAGCTTTCCGGAAGTTTCAAGATATTTTTGCAGCTTCCTGGTCTCGTATCGAATACCAAACAAACTGCCCGAACGGAAATCTGTTAAACATTCACTGATTCACCGACGATTCAACTATTTCAAAGATTCCGTGTAAAAAGGGCGAATGCAATGTATTCAGAAGGATGCACGAAACGACAGCGGCAGACATCATGACGCGTACTATTGATTTTTACGATCGCCATATGACGGTGCAGGGTGGCTAATTCACCGCTCATCTTTACCCTATGTGTAACGTTTCTTTTGCTACACAGTAGTGATTATGATCGTGTAATTCATCGTATGCTTAACAAAATAACCCATCTATTGTGCATTACCGAAACGCTGTTTACCAAGTCCAAACAGTTCAACGTATTTCCATTTATTGTTTAAAAAATAGTAGCTTTGCCATTGCGAGAAATACCCGCGAATAACCTACAAATCGCTGACAGATTCGCCTTATCCTGTATTTTTACATCCTTAATGATAAGAAGCAAAATCATCTGCATATACATATAATAGAAAATACAACTGTACATTGCTTTGTAAAAAATGCAAATGTCGATCGTCTCAATCCCAATACTTTATTTTTCCATCCCAACCAGCTGTTGCGAGTCTCGAGGGCTCATGCGGATGCCATAATACATCGATGCATACGCCGTCGTGTGCTTTCCACTTTTTGTACAGTTTCGTTGTTTTCCAGTCCCAAATGTAACACTTTCCGTCCGCGTCTCCTGACACCAGATAACTACAGGCAAATAAAAAGAAAGTTGCATTCGCTAGATTAAACTTGCTCAATTAAACATTGGACTTGATTCGTTTTGTTACCTCATGTCGGGTGAAAAATCTAAGCCACACGCGTAACCAGCCACCATGTGACCCGTGAACGTTTTCTTACGATTCATTTTAAACCTGTTCAGCGCTGAAAATATTACGATTTTGTTATCCATACTTTGGCATGCAAGCCACTTTTGGTTAGGAGAAGGTGTGACCGCAGGCATAGAATGCATCGACGGATCCGCTATATACTTCATATCGACCGGTATATCCCTGTTGAAAAGAAAGCAAAAGATAAAGACAAAATTTCTGTTTTTCATTTTGTGTCTGAAGAGGTACGTGCGTAATTAGATTTGAAAGGACGGACAGAATATTTCTGAGGGAGTCTCGTTGGTTAGGCTAATATAAGGAAGTGAGTATGATGAAAGAAAGAAAACGAAGTTATACCATTCCCAAACACGCAGGCTTTTGTCGTCCGAAGTCGTGACGAATCTGCGGTTTTCATCCACGAATGTTATTGTATTCACAGCTCCCAAATGTCTATCGTATTCTTGCGTTATTTCACCGGAACGAACATCCCACTACAATGTACATATCATTCGTTTATTATGGACGGAAAGATTCGAAAGTTTTCCGATCGAAATCGAAAAAATATCGTTCACAACTTACGCAAATAATCTTTTTGTCGCTGGTGCCTGCCACGAACAGATGCTGCTTGTCTGAATCAGGGTTGAATTTGACACAATAAGGAATTTTTCTACTTGTAAATCGACTTATACAAGCACCCGTTTCCGTATCCCATAATTTTACGTAACGATCGTATCCCGCTGACAAAAATCTCTTCCCATCGTTGTCGAAGCTGATATCTCTTACAGCTTGACGATGACCGTAATAAGTTCGAATACATCTCCTGTCTTTGTAAACTTCCCACAACTGCACTTCAAACAACACAAACATGAAATTAATTCTACATTTCGCTGACACCGTGTGCATGTCTCGCAAAAATGATTCAGTACGCACCTTCACTCTGCAATCCATACTGCAAGAAAGTAACAAGTGCGCAGTACGTGGAAACCATCTGATCTGCGAAATACCTTTGGTATGACCCTCCCAAGTATGAATTTGCGCTTTCGGTAAGAAACATCTGTCGGGTGGTGATTCCGATCTCAGATTTACCCCAACATCTTGTGGCGCGTGTAAGAACGATCTTCCTTGATAGTCCACGTTATCTTTGACTGGAAAAAACGAATTTGTGACTAAACGGGTTACAGTAGATTTGAACGTTATAAAAGTGGTAAGTACATACTATGCAACACTGTCTTTTCCTCCAGAGGTTTCTCTTCCGTTTGCTTTCCTCTCTTATTTCGTTTAGCCAGTATCTCTTCCAATTCTGCAGCTTCTTCTTCTGTAGGCTTTATAACTCGTTTTTCATCCACATATCCACCCCACGGACCTAGAAATCCTTCTATGTCTGCAGGATCATTGTTTCTATGACGCTTTCTTTTATCAGAAGGTCTTAACATGGTACTTTCGAACACAGTCTTGCCACCTAACTCCTCTGCCACTTCTTTCGCTCCTATAATTGTTCTGCCTTCTTCTGCGCTACCATCCACGGTTGGATCTAGTGCGTACCCTACAACAAGCATATACACCTCAACAATAATAATTTTAATTTTACGCTGTACGTCCAATAGATGTCACATTTTATTTATTTCTATACCATAACTAGCAAAAGTTCTTCTCTGATTCTCAAACTGAAATTCGCTTATGTGGGCTTTCTCTACATATCCTGATAGCATGTTCTTCATAGCACGTTGTTGTTGTGTTTTAAAAGGATTTTCTGGTCCAACATCTGGGGCAAACAGTTCTTCATATTTTGGATTGTGCATCACTTCTTTGGTGGTCGAATCTATATGCTTAACACATAATTCTGTTCCCTGCAATATATCAATCCAATCCAAGGTAAACGGTCATGCCCCAATAATGTTAAGAAAGGTCCGCTAATAAATACTTACCGTCGGTACTACTTCCGGCGCTGAACAGATCTGCATGTTAATAGATGTGGTTAATTTTTCTACGGGAGCAGATTTCAAGGTACAGGTATCGCTTCCGTCCAAAACACAGTTAACCTCGCTTTTCGTATTTTCGTTTTCGGCTTCTGGCTCGCTGTTATCATCGCTGCTACCGTACTCTTTCAACGCTAGCATATTTTCCTCGTCCTCTCGTGACTCGTCAACTCGTCAAATTAAATTGATTAAAATTGATAATTCCTAAACATCCGCACATAGCATTGTTTGTTTACGTAGGCTGCCAAAAAACTAAGTATATACATACGTATATCATAAGTAACTGTCGATCAGAATACTTGTTAGCCCCACTTCCGCCGCCCGAGAGCTGCTACGAAAAACGGCATCCCCATCTATGATGCGAGGTTCTGTGACTCGGACCACAGCGCTACTGACATGGGGAACCTACGGAATATTACGCTTGGATTTTGATTAAATTTTGCAGGAAGCTCGGAAACGAAAAAATATTACACATGTTTTGCCGTAGCTATAGAGATTCAATAGTTTATGAAACATTTAACAATAAATATGTGTTTTGCAACCCGAAGAATTGAAGATCGAGTCCCGATTTGGTGAAACATCTTTTCTCTCAGTAATTCATACCTAATATTATTTTGTGATGTTTATAGAAATAATTGCACATAAAAATATAATTATTAAAAATACGTAAAAAATGAAATTTCTTTGACAATCAATAAATACTATGAATTTAATTACTTTGCCATAGCAGTTCGTGGGGGAGCGAGTAGGTGGCTAGTCTCGAAACGTGAATACGTTTCTTTTCGCGAGTTTCAAACCTGCACTATAGGCGAATCCTTTCTCTTGGCTTTAAAATCCAAACACGAAATAATATTTAATAGTAACTTCCTTATAATATATAAAAATATAGAAAAATTGATCTGCACGATTCGTTGTCGTAAACTTTATACTCTTACGAATGGTATTCGTCGTAAAAACATTTAAAACATAGTACAGTAGGACCTCGATTACCTGAACTACAGTTCGTAACAGTATAATTCACATTCCAACTAAATTCTGCATAAAAATGGTAAGTTTATTTTAGAATATAAAATACAGAGTAGTTAGCAAACTTAAGTGCACAATGTTATTAATAATATGTATTTCCAATTTGTAACTGACATAGAATGAATAATTTCCGAGTGACCAGTTATTGCGTACCGTGATTCCGTCGCGATCGAACGGACGTCAGCAATACTTCAAAAGCCTAATTAAATTTGTGTGAGTGGTTGAAAGATAGAAGCTGACTCTGCTTACTCTAATGAAAGTATATTTAAATGCGAGAATGTTCAGAGTGTCAGCATAACGGTGTCTGTAGGAGTGATGTACAACGAATGCTTTGGTGGATGTAGGTGTGCACAATTTATACACCTTTTGGTTGCTAGCTTGCAACCAATCAGTGTGCAGGAAAATTGCCTGCCGTGGAGCGTCGCGTCATGGGTTTTTCCCGCTTCGGCCATTCGACATGGCATGGTGGCTGCAGGTCAGCGCGTAGCTCGATACGCTTGTACACATATATAACCACTACGAACCATAAAATTAATCCACACGAGATAAATGTATCACGAAATAACAAGAAAACCCAGGTGCTGTTGGTGTGTTGAAAAACGAATCATAAAGCAGGATGAGAAAGATGTAAGTATTGCGCGTATACCGCTTACGCCATTATTTTCCCTATACAGCTGAACCCACCAATGCGCGAGGCCCAATTTCCACTCAGCGTTTACTCTAGGAAAACAACTCTGATTGGATTTCAAGTTTCTTCACTACACGACTGAACCACCAAGCTCCCATATAAATACGACAAACGTAATGTCCACAGTCAGTCTTTCGCCGGCTGCCTCTTGATCCACCACCTCCTCTTCCTCGTTCTCGTGATCCTCGTCTTCATCCTCTTCATTCGCCTGATCCACCGCCTCCTCTTCCTCGTTCTCCTGCTCCTCGTCTTCCTCCTCTTCCTTCTCTTGATCGACCACCTCCCCTGTCTTCTCCTGATCTTTCCTGCTCATCCTTCTCCACTACCTCCTCCTCCACCAACACCTCCTTCCGATCATCATCCTTATCCTAATTCTCCCGATCCACATCCCCATTATCCTTATTTTCCCGACCCCTATATCCATCCTTATCCGTATCCATCCGATCCATACACTCATTCTTACCCACATCCTCCCGATCCCCCCCCCGATCATTATCCTTATCCTCCCAGTCACCACCCTTACCCACATCCACCTCATCCCCATCCTCAGCCTCAGTCTCCCATCCTTATCTTGATCCTCTCGATCCTCATCCGTACCCTACAGATCCTGACCGTCATCCTCATACTCTCCTCTCTCACTCATCCCGGCAACACTCTCCCGCCGCCGCCCACCGACTCTTGAATGCTCCTTTGCCAGCAGGGTCTTCGCGGTCTCTTAGAATCCTCGGTTTCTATGTCGCTCCCAATCAGATTTCGAACTTTATCGATTTCTAACGTTCTCTATCAGTTTCTATCGCTCATATTTTTGACCTCATTGGTCTCTATCGTATTGCATCGCTTTATATTTCAATCTCTGTCGGTCTCTATCGCTAATATTTCGTTCTCCATCGTTCTGTACCGTTCTCTGTCGATTTCTGGCGATATCTGTGGCACATATTTCAGTTTCTATCGTTTCCAAATGGTTTCTCTCGCACATATTTCGGTCTCTATTGCTAATATTTCGGTCTCCCTCGTTCTGTACGGTTCTCTGTCGATCTCTGGCGATATCTGTGGCATATATTTCACTTTCTGTCGTTCCAAAACTGTTTCTATCCCACATCTTTTGGTCCCAACCGGTCCGTACAGTACTCTGTCGATCTCTGGCGGTATCTGTGGCACATATTTCGGTTTTTATCGTTCCCAAATAGTTTCCATCGCACATATTTCGGTCCCCATTGGTCTCTATCGGTAATATTTCAATCTCTATTGGTTTGTACAGTAATCTGTGGATGTCTAGTGGTATCTGTGGCACATACTTCGGACTCTATCGTTCCCAAATAGTTTCTAACGCACATATTTCAGTCTCTATTGCTAATATTTCGAACTGTATTCGTCTGTATCGTTAATATTTTGGCATGTATCGACCTTTATCGGTCTCTACCGCTAATATTTCGGTCTCCAACGTACTGTCGATCTGTAGCGGTATCTACGGCACATATTTCGGTTTCTATCGTCCCCAAACAGTTTCTGGCGCACATATTCCGGTCTCAATCGTTCTGTACAGTACTCTGCCAATCTCTAGCGGCATCTGCGGCACATATTTCCGTTTCTATCGTCCCCAAACAGTTTCTGGCGCACATATTCGGGTCTCAATGGTTCTGTACAGTACTCGGCCAATCTCTAGCGGCATCTGCGGCACATATTTCCGTTTCTATCGTTCTCGAACAGTTTCTGTTGCACATATTTCGATCTCCATCGATCTGTACTGTTCTCTGTCGATCTCTAGCGATATCTATGGCATGTATTTCAGTTTCTACTGTTCCCAAACAGTTTCTGTCGTTCAAATTTAGGTCTCTATCTGTATCTATCGCTAATATTTCAATCTCGATTGGTCTGTATCGGTAATATTTTCGCCTATATCGACATTTATGAGTCTCTACCGCTAATATTCCGGTGTCTATCGTTCTATACTGCTCTCTGTCGATCTCTCGCGGTATATCTGGCATATATTTCGGTTTTTATGGATCCAAAACTGTTTCTGTCGCACATATTTCGGTCTCAATCGTTCCGTACAGTACCCTGTCGATCTCTGGCGGTATCTGTGGCGCATATTTCAGATTCTATCGTTCCCAAAGAGTTGCTGGCCCACACATTTCGGTCTCTGTCGGACTCTATAGCTAATAATTCGAACTCCAGTGGTCTGTATCGTTAATATTTTCGCCTATATCGACATTTATCGCTTTCCAGCACTAATATTTCGGTCTCTATCGCTCTGTACCGTTCTCTGTCGATCTCTAGCGGTATCTATGGCATATATTTCGGTTTCTGTCGTTCCAAACCTGTTTCTGTCGCACATATTTCGGTCTCAATCGTTCCGTACAGTACTCTGTCGATCTCTGGCGATATCTGTGGCTCATATTTTGGTCTCTATCGTTCTCAAACAGCTTCTGCCGCTTAAAGTGCGGGCTCTACTGGTCTTTATCATTACTATTGCAGCCTCCATCATTCTATATTGTCCTCTAACGGTCTCTATCGACCCCTATTGCTAATATTTCGGTCTTTATGCACCTCTACCGATATGAATCGGTATTAGATACTTCCAAAAGAGACTTTTTCATTCAGGTACTCCAAAAACTAATCATCAGGTACTTCCAAAAGTGACTTTTTTCAAGCAGGTACTCCGAAAATTAAAGTCGGGTACTTCGAAAACTAACTTTTTTCATTCAAGCACTCCCAAAATTAAAATCAGGTACTTCCAAAAGTAACTCTTTTCGTTCAGGTACTCCGAAAACTCATCAAAATAAAAATCAGGTACTTCCAAAAGTGACTTTTTTCATTCAGGTACTCCGAAAACTAGAAATCATGGATATCAATAGAGGTGCGTAGAGACCGAATAATTAGCGATAGGGGTCGACAATGACCGTTAGAGGACAATGCGGAACGTTGCTGGCCAAAATAGTATTGATAAGGACGAACAGAACCCGGAATTTAAGCGAAAGTAACTGTTTGGGAACGACAAAAACCGAAATATGTGCCACAGATACCGCTACAGATAGACAGAGTACTGTACGGAACGATTGAGACCGAAATATGTGCGACAGAAACAGTTTTGGATCCATAGAAACCGAAATATATGCCAGAGATACCGCTAGAGATCGACAGAGTACTGTACAAAACGATGGAGACCGAAATATTAGCGGTAGAGACCGATAAATGTCGATGTAGACGGAAATATTAACGATACAGACCAATAGAGATTTAAATATTAGCGATAGATACCGATAGAGACCTAAATTTGAGCGACAGAAACTGTTTGGGAACAGTAGAAACTGAAATACATGCCGTAGATGCCGCTAGAGATCGACAGAGTACTGTACAGAACGATGGAGATCGAAATATGTGCAACAGAAACTGTTCGAGAACGATGGAAACCGAAATATGTGCCACAGATGCCGCTAGAGATTGGCAGTGTACTGTACAGAACGATTGAGACCGGAATATGTGCGCCAGAAACTGTTCGAGGACGATAGAAACCGAAATATGTGCCACAGGTGCCGCTAGAGATTGGCAGTGTACTGTACAGAACGATTGAGACCGAAATATGTGTGCCAGAAACTGTTTGGGGACGATAGAAGCCGAAATATGTGCCGTAGATACCGCTAAAGATCGGCAGAATACTGTACAGAACGATTGAGACCAGAATATGTGCGCCAGAAACTGTTTGGGGACAATAGAAACCGAAATATGTGCCGTAGATACCGCTACAGTTTGGCAGAGTACTGTACAGAACGATTGAGACCGGAATATGTGCGCCACAAACTCTTTGGGGACGATAGAAACCGAAATATGTGGCATAGATATCGCTATTGATCGACAGAGGACGGTACAGAACGATGGAGACCGAAATATTAGCGGTAGAGACCGATAAATGTCGATATAGGTGGAAATATTAACGATACAGACCAAAAAAGATTGAAATATTAACGATACAGACCAATAGAAATTGAAATATTAACGATAGATACCGATAGAGACCGAAGTTTGAGCGATAAACAGTGTTTGGGGACGATAGATACCAAAACATGTGCGATAGAGATCGACAGAGGCCGATAGGAGTCGAAATATGAGCGATAGAGATCTATAGAGACCGATAGGGAACGATAGCGAACGATAGCGAACGACGGGCACGATAGGGGACGATAGGGAACGATAGGGAGCGATAGGGAACGATAGGGAGCGATAGGGAACGTTAAGAACCGAAATATTAGCGTTACAGACCGACAGAGGTCGAAATATAAGCGATGCAGAACGATAGAGACCAACGGGGATAGAAATATGAGCGATAGACACCGATATGGAACGGTAGAGATTAATAAAGTATGATAAATATCGTTAGGAAACAGTAGAGACCGATAGAGAACGATAAGGAACGACGAGGAACGATAGGAACCGATGGAGAGCGATAGAAACCGACGGGGAACGAAATGTTGGCGGTAGAGACCGAAAGAAATCTACATATAAAGCGATGCAATACGGTAGAGACCAATGGGGTCAAAAATATGAGTGATAGAAACTGTTAGAGAACGTTAGAAACCGATAGAGATCGATAAAGATCGAAATCTGATTGGGAGCGACAGAGAAACCGAGGATTCCAAGAGACCGCGAAGACCCTGCTGGCAAAGGAGACTTAAATAGTCGGTTGGTGGCGGCGGGAGAGTGTTGCCGGGATGAGTGAGAGAGGAGAGTATGAGGATGACGGTCAGGATCTGTAGGGTACGGATGAGGATCGTGAGGAGGATGACAAGGTTAAGGATGGCGATCGGAAGGATCAGGGCAAGGATGACGATCGAGAGGATCAGGGTAAGGAGGGGGGAATGAGGCTGAGGATGGGGATTGGGTGTATAAGGATGAAGATCGTGAGGGGAGGACGAGGATACGGATCGGAAGCATATGGGTAAGGATGAGTGTAGGGTTTGGGAGGATGGGTATATGGATCAGGTGGATACGGATAAGGATGGATATAGGGGTCGGGAAAATAAGGATGATGGGGATGTTGATCGGGAGGATTAGGATAAGGATGATGATCGGAAGGTTGTGTTGGAGGAGCAGGATTGATCAGGAGAAGGAAGAGGAGGAACAGGATCAGGAG
This sequence comes from Macropis europaea, assembly GCA_916610135.2. Lineage (NCBI taxonomy): Eukaryota > Metazoa > Arthropoda > Insecta > Hymenoptera > Melittidae > Macropis > Macropis europaea. Next base: position 13,012,182 of record OU744346.1, on the reverse strand, counting down.
GCAGCCGGCGGAAGACTGACTAAGGGCCTTACATTGTGTCGTATTTATATAAGAGCTCGGCGGTTCTGCGCGTAGTATGGAAACTCGAAATCCAATCAGATTTGTTTGCCTGGAGTAAACGCCGAGTGGAAATTGGGCCTCGCGCATTGGTGGGTTCAGCTGTACACGCGCAGTGCCTACGGCTGCCACTATTTCGTTTTTCAACTCACCAATAACACGTGAGTTTTCTTGTTGTTTCGTAATTTATTTATGTCGTGTGGATTGTAGGAGAAATGATGAGAGCCGGAGGCGAGAATTGTTCCTTTTTAGTTTACTGTTCTTTCGGAGGTTACAGTTATAATTCTTTGATGTTTTGTTGGTCGGCCGCTTATATATAGTTTTCCGACTGTACGGCCGACGATTTTCTAAAATCTTATTGGTTCGGGGGTACTGATTAAATCCTATTGGTTCGGAGCTACGAACATTTTCTTTTCGACCGGAGTTGCTCGCGGTCTCGCGAGCCGAGACGAAACACAAGATGATGCATCGAGCAATGCAAGCCCTCTCGGCGCGTTTGTCGACCTACATTACATATGTGTATTGTTAATTTAATTATAAGTACCATATTAAGTCGAATATAAGACGCTATTATTATTATTATTTTTATATCGTAGACCAGAATCGACTATTATTAATGTATTACTATTATTTGTTTGAAATGATTTTGAGTGAGCGATTAAACTAAGTAAATTTTCATATCAAGCACATTATTTTCTCTTTAGAAACATGGGCCACAAGTGAGAACAAAGATTTAAATAGAAAAGCTGAGCATTGGACAGGAAATGTAAGTAAGCACAAGCTGCTGCTTGTCTGCTTTGTTTTTTAAATGCCATGTCTCAAACTTAAATACAAACAAATATTTCAAATTAAGATCCAACTTAAGAAGAAATCATTCATTACTACAATATAGTTTGTGGCATCGTAAAAACACTAAAAAATTCAAACCTGTTTATGCTAGACAAAATTTTTACATGAGATGTGAGTTAATGAGAGATGACATCAAAATTTTGCCTATAGTGGAATCACATCGTGAAATAATTGTGTGATGACATTAAAGTCTCATATGAGACACAAAATTTCTGCCTTATCATGGATCTCCGCCTTAATGGAATTAAAGGGATTCAAAATTTGTTTACTTGTACCAGTAACTGGTCCAAACTAGTTTTCGATACAGCTCTCCACAATTCTTGAGCTGTTGTAGAAACGAAAAGAGATACGCCATTCAAACAAAAACCTATATGTTCGTAATGAAATTCTGCGTAAAATAGCTTATTGGCATCAAAATGAACCTGTTATTATCGACAGACTACAGGATAGACCTATCATCCAATGTATTTTTGTAGGAAGGAGCCTAACTAATATACGTATTTAACCTCTTTCCATATAATTTCTTGTATACTTCGTTATAATATTTTTGCACACATGCTTCAGTTAGAAAAAGGAAAAAAATATAAATTATGTAATTACAAATTCAATAATTCTTAAAAGGTAAATTATTAGATCGATGAATATCAGAGTTCCCCAACTACTTCTTTTTCGTTAAGATGAACGACGTAACAAAACGAATTTCAGTATTTAGAATATGTTTTATTGCAATGTAGGGTTAGATCTCTTTCCATGTTTAGGAGCCAACTACGAATTTACTAACGTTACCGTCTTTGGTGGTTGGATTGTATTTGATTTCCGAAATCACCGTTCCTAAACTCAGAGGGCGCAAAAATACCAATGGTTTTTCGGGAACTCCGTATTTCAGATAATGTGACACGAAGTTCTATAATATGATAGGTCTATTCTATACTTCGTCGATGCAAACACAGCGCATGCATGCACGCACACACAAGTAATTAATTCTGTAATATATATTTAATATTTCCTAAATTGAAATGCATTTCATAAAAGGTATTGATACAAATTAAAATTATACGAAATATGTATCAACTACATTTATCAGTAGATTCTAGGAAATGACGATGTCTGTCGACGAGGTCGCCGACGATTAACCGTTCGATTTCCTCACCCCTATTCAACTGTTCGTTCGTGAGAGATATAACGTAATTGTTTTCTTGACTGACCATAGTTACTTGCTGTTTTCGAGTTTGCAACATATTACCTATGACGAGCTGTGGAAAAGTAATTTCAGAGCATACAAACTGTACAAGGTATTTTATTCCTGATACAATATTGGTTGAATAATTAGTAATACTCACGTTGTGTTTGTACTTATTGAGCGCATCTCTTGCTCTCGAGATCAAAAGACTTTCATCAGTTTCTAATTTAAAGGATATTACAAAAGCTTGTGGGACCCATAAACTTACTAAAGGAGCTAATATCTTTGGTACCAATTGAAGGGATATCGTCGGTGGTCCACTAGAGTGAATCTTATGAATAGACTGCAACATTTAAAATCATTTTTCATAAATCATTTTAATAGAGAATATTAAAAATATACCTTCTTAAGTCAAAATGACAAGTTGTACGTAACATACCAATTCATTAGAAGGTATGTAGAAGTCTGAAACTGCAGCTGCCAGATACAAAATAGCTTTACTTCTTAAGCAAGCTAGCGTTTGGCAAGCGGCTCGAAGAAGCCACAGATATTCATAAACGGTTGTGAAAGTAAGCTGCAATAATTTATCTTGGTTCAGAGCTTCTTTGTATTTATGTAATATCATTGCCAGTTTCCGTTGATATTGTGGCAACACTAGGAACAAACACAATATTGTTCATAATTGGATCAAAATATACATCTCAGTTACCAAAAATAATCTGTACAACACCAATAAGTGGGAAATGTATACCTGTAACTGTACATTTTCCATCTTGTTCATTGGCCTCTAACATGTCTAAAAACTTTTGTCCCATGAAATGTCGTGAAAAGGGTTCTAAGGATTTGACTCTGAAATTGAATAAATAATACTAGAAGGGTGAATTCTAGATGTAAGAATACTTCGTTTGAAATTGTTGTTACGATAGTTACCTATACATAAATATTACAGTATAACCATTCTCTAAAAAATATTCTGCAGATACAGATCCTCTTGTTCCTGCGCTAAAATTGTCAACGAATCTTACTGTATTGTGTTCCAGAGGAGTTGTTGTACCACCACTCTGTAAAAGTAATAAATAACAGTAGAAAATATTGGTGTACACGCGTGACAGCACAAAAACTTACCGTTATTAATACAACTTTATTATTTTTTTCCAATTGTTTTTCTACGAAATCCTTCAATAGTTTTTCACTCTGAGCAAAATCTTGCGGAGGTGGATGTTTAGCATAAAAGTCTTCCCAGGTTGAATTCATATTTGTATGTTACACTTACAAAATACAATTTTGACTAAAGTTTCGTATCACCGTGCAACTTTTTCTTTCCTATTGCAGAAACAATATAAAAAGTTTCGATTCGTTTCCTATAACGTTATGTAGAATAATATTGTTTGCATATGCAAATTAAGGAGCGAAAGTTTAAAAACAATAGAGAAGAAAATATTTATTTCTATATCGTTTGACACTGACTGATGCGGCAAATATTTATTGAATAAAATATTGTGAACCTGTAAACGTGGCACATCTAAAGTATGTAGAACAAAACGTGTCAATTGTCTTCTAAAATATGAACTCCCCTTAAGCGAAATATCATCAGAAAAAATGGTTGCAATCAAATGGCCGTACTGACGTACTTACACAGCTGAACATAACACCGGTGTACATCGGCGATCAGAATACTTGTCAACATTACTCCTGCCTCCCGGGAGCCGCTACAAAAAACGGCATACCCATCTATGATGCGAGGTTCTGTGACGAAGACCACAGTGCCACTGAGCGCCAGACGCACGTGGCTGTTCTGTCAGTCATCAACTCGTTTGAATTTCTGAATTCTGATCTCCCAAAATTTCTTCCACTTTTACACCGATAATAATGACGATGCAAAAATTATATTAACCCGAATATAATATTATGAACAATATTCATAAACACCAAATGAACAGTGCTACAGAATGCCTAGTAATACAAGAATGCCTAGTAGTACCAAGCTATTTTTATTATTGCGATAAAGAAACGAATGCGTGCTGAAAAAGGCATTCTATAGCATTATTTATTTGGTTTTTATGATATTATATTCGCGTTAATACCATTTTTGCATTAGCATTATTATCGGTGTAAAAACCGAAGAAATTGTACGAAATCAGAAGTCAGAAATTCAAACGAGTCGATAACTGACGGAACGGCCACGACGCGTGGCTCTCAGTGGCGCTGTAGTCCGCGTCACAGAACCTCGCATCATAGATGAGGATGCCGTTTTTCGTAGCAGCTCTTGGGAGGTAAGAGTGGGGTTGACAACTATTTTGATCGACGGTGTACGTACGATAAACGTTGCTTTACGTTATTCCGAGTTATTAAAATGTTGTCAAGTGGATCGTATAAATTCGAATGTTTGGATTTTCTACAGATTACGAAACGATAACAGCATTGTTACCCGTTCAGTCGATCCTGTAGTTTAATATTACGTTACAGCCATTTACGGAAGTTCTTATATTCTCGTCGTAGATTAACAGATAATTTCTTCGTGAAAAAACGAGGATATTGAGATTCGTTATGTAGTACATCCCCCCACCTCCTCTGTCTGTCTCCCATACATAACACCCTTCCTCCAGCTTTGTGTCTGTACAATACCAATAGAATAAATATAGTTGTTACGGGTAATGAGAAATTTTTATTCTACTTTTATACACAACGTTTAGCACAATAGTGTGAACTCTGTAAACGTTGCTTATCATCCATAGAATGAAAACGCATAGACACATAAAACAGAATAAATACATTTCTTACAGGTAATGAGAAGTTTTTATTCAACTTTTATACACAGCGTTTAGCACAATAGAATGAACTCTGTACAAGTTGCTTATCATCCGTAGAATGAAACCGCATAGATAGACATATAAATATTACAACTAACCCTAATAACCAAGAATTCAGAATCAGTATTCTGGAGCCGGAGACTTGGTGCCACGTGGATTGTGGACGGTTCTAAACTGTGAATACAAAGTTAAAACAATTAAAACAAAGTGAATACAAAGTTACGATGTAACGATCGTCAGCGATCGTTGGTTGATTTTAATCGACAATGTAAAAATTGTTTGTCGATTCGTATTTGTTTTCTTTGAATAGTTCAGCACGCGACATACCTTGTATTCCTTGTCTCTGTACTCGTTCCATGGTTCACTGTTTTTCTTTGGAAACCAGGAAACGTCGGGACTACGTATGGCACAACGTATCATGTAACCCACAGCTCCTACTCCTCCCAATCCGACAACGATGAACAGCGGAATCAGCTGAAAACGAACACGATTAATGTCATTTCTCACAAAAGGAACCATGGCATTTCGTTTCTTTCATACCGTTGGGTTCTTTTTTAAACTAGCCCATGTCAGACCCTGCATTTTCGCCATTTTGCCGAGTTCTAATACCGAACGAATCTCCCTCGTAACGCAACTCCTTCGGAACTAAATTGCTGCAACGTTTGCACGCACACCACTCAACAATAGGTCGCCTTCTAGAGGAAAGCTGCACGAAACTCATAGATACACGCCTGAAGCAACATTAAAGGTACGTATACATCAAGCGAGCAAGTATTTTAGAGCATGCGCGAACATGTACTTTTCGTGATCGTTCGTGCGGTGTGTATAGAAAGGCGAGCATGAGCCGTACTCAATTAGTCGTTTTCGACTCCAATGTTTTCAGCACTAAAAGATATTAGCCAATTAGGAAATTCGCACGTATAAATAAAAAAATCATAACAAAATCACTGCACACGAAAATCAATTCCTTTATTATCTATGAAATTTGTAAAAGTACGAAGTCTTATAAGGATGTTTCCTCATCTCGGATAAAAAAATCGATTTCTTTTTATTTTCCATAATATCTGATGCATAGAAAATCACTTTCAAAAGGTTCGAAGTCGACTCTATACATATTAATGCTGTGAAAAAGATTTGACTGGTATTATAAAATACCTGGTTTTCTTTGAAAAGTGTACTTAGTACATCTGTTGGCCATAAGACCACCAGTGTGGTCAACCGGCGGATCTCTATACCTTAGTTATTGTAAACGTGTTAGCTCGGTTTGCTTTTTGAAATATAGCATGCCTCTAAAGTTTCACTCTAGATCCTGTTTTCCGTCCGTATGTTAAGGAATAGAAAAGAATTTCCTATGTTCTACCCAATTTACATGTAACAATAAATGAAAATACCATTAAATATTCGATATTCGGAATCTGTAATTAAAAAGGGAAAGAAACTAGCTGCAACTAATACCTCTTCGTCGCACATCTTAACTTGTACAAAGTTCTGGTACCAATAATTTGACAAGCGTTAACCAACGTCGACGAGCATGAACGAGTTCGCACGAGCATCAACGGACACGTGCAAGCATCAGCGAACACCGAGCGAGCATCAGCGAACACCCAGCGAGCATCAGCGAACACCCAGCGAGCATCAGCGAATCTCAGCGAACATTTGTTCATGCTCGCTCGCGCTCGCTCGCTTGGTGTACACGTACCTTTACGAAGCGTTTCCAACACTCCCCGCGATACAGTCTTTCAATGTTTTCGATTCGAAACACCAAATTAATCCAGCAAACATATTGTGTTATCTGATCAATTGTTTCGTGAAACGCAGGTTTATGTGAAATCGTTGGGAGTAAGATTTCTTCCGGATTATCGGTCCGTTGTCAACGCGTTGCAATTTTTTGTTCAATTCGGCATAACGTCGATGTCGAGAAGCTAAGTAGAGTTGTTGCAAGTAATGCGCGCGCGCGCGTTTGTACAACGCGGCGATTTCTTCTTGAAGTTTCTTGGTCTCTTTGAATGAAAAGAAACTGGACTGATCGTGTGTATATCGCTGATCATTGCGAATCATTTGTCAAAACGCATGCAATATGTTTGAAAGTAGTGTTTCACTTTGGCAAAATCGAACAGAATCGACCATCTATCGTGTAGTCGTTGTTCGATGACGGTATTTCATGAGTAAAAGCAAATTTTTACAGTTTCAGGTCTGTATAAATATAAATGTTGATCTCAGCCAGCTGAACGAATGGCGAAGATGCACTGTGGTAATAGCAGATCGCAATAACGTTTGTGTGGAAAGAGAAGTGCTTGAAATGGTCTATTTCGAAGAGTGGATCGTTAAGAGTCATTGGACTGGCTGATCGTTCTTAATGTCATTAGATCGGTGAAGCGTAAGAATGAATGTTTGTTGGTTCGGGTGACACGTTCGAAAAAGTCGGGGCAAGAGTTGGGAGGTAGGTGTGACATTTGAATGATTAGAATAGACGAGATGGGGTTTTCGTCGAGTTTGCAAGGACAGGCGTCCCACGAGGCGTTGCTTGGCCGTCAGGATGCCGAGATCAAGCTTCTCGAAACAATGAGGCGATGTCTTGCGATTAAAGTTAAATCGGATCGCGAATACGCCTCGACGATTTCCTCGCTGACGATGCAAGGCAAAAAGATCGAGCGTAACGAAGATCTTGTCGGTAGCCTGATAGCGCAGGTACTTTCTCCTTTCATATATGCGCGAACGTCGGTGATACGTTTCCCCGATCGATCGGATCTTTCCTCACAACCGTTACTCGTTACAGAGTTGGAGAGATATCATGGACTCTATAGAGCAGACAGCAAAATTAATTAAGCAACAAGCAGATTCCATGGAAACTATAGCGGTCGAACATATTACGACTCTTTACTCGGAGAGAAGGAGAGCGAGGAAATTGTACCAAGAGGAACAAACATGGTTGAACAATCAGTTTCAACAGGTACCTAAAATACTATGAGATCTCGGATATCTCATTACCCATCCTATTCTCATTGTGTCTTTTTTTCAGTTAACTGACGACGTAACTAGAAAGAAATTGGAATATCAGAAGAATCTGGAAATGTATAAGCTGATGAGATCCCGTTTCGAAGAACATTATGTAAAATGTAAGAGCTTCCGAGCGTCACTCGTTTCAGTAGAATTTATTATAAGTCACAATGCATTTTAGCGGGCAGAGTTGGCAGAAAGTTGGACGAAGTGAGAGAAAAGTATCAAAAAGCCTGCAGAAAACTTCATCTCACGCATAACGAGTATGTGCTACTACTGGGAGCCGTAACAGAATGCGAACACGATTTAAGAACTTGTTATTTACCGAGCTTGCTTCATCGTCAGCAGGCAATTCATCAAGAATTTATAACATCATGGTAAGTATGCTCGCCACTATTGTTGTTAGCGCAAATATGCATACATACTTTACCATAAATCACTAATCCGATTTGTGTGAAATTTTTATGCAAGCACGTAGTTACACAAAAGGTAAATGTCAATAACGACTACTGTGGTACAGATGTTGACTGTGATTTACAAATGGATAATTTTGGTTTCTTTGTATGGTAGGAAAGTCATACTCCAGGACATAGTCAAGTACTCTGATTTTACAACGGATAAGTTTCAAGAGATGCATCTGAGAATGCAAAAGGCTGTGGATTTTGTGAAACCTGTAGAAGAGTACAGAGACTTTATAGGGAAGCATAGGTATAACTTGTTGAATTCGCGTTTACTGTCAGAGATTCTCTGAGTAGTAGTATAAATCTGTTTGCGTTTGATGCAGAACCCGACCGGCGTCACCAATAAGATTCACATTCGACGAGAATCTCGTAGACGATACTTCCGGAAAACTGTTGCCAAATAAATTAACAGTAGATAATTTGACAATTGATTGGCTAAGAAATCGGTTGACAGAACTGGAGACAATGCTGAAAGCGACTCAACAGAGTCGGCAAAATCCTCAGTATCCGACAGAAAATAATAGCGATTCAAAGTAAGGTTTTGATACAAAATGAAATGTTTCCGTTGCATATTCTTTCTCATTAGAAATACTTAAATACTTTCGTTTCTCTGATTGCATCAGAACATCAATTTTGGATTTTTCCCGCGAAAGAGAAGAATTAAGATTACGCTGCCAAGAAAAGAAAGTTCAACGACAGGTAGACGTGATCAGAGGTGCATTAAACGAATTAGGATGCGAAGAGTTACCCCTGGGATACGATCTTTCCATGGAGAGTTCCTTCACTGATTCGCCTGCTACTAACAAGGTAATTGCATTAGTACCGGTTACATCGACGGACCTGAATTTTTTTCGAACTATCATACATATTTGTCAATTGTAAAACTGTTTAGTGTTTTGTAACGTTTGTCTCACAAATGTCCTGGAAAATGAATGTTAGTTAGTTATGCTGCACTTCCAGAAAAATACAGTCGCAGATATCGGTCTGTTCACATTACGAAGGAATCAACGATTTATGACGATATTTAGATCTCCTTTCAAATCTTTACCGATGATAAACGATACGAAACAAGGAATGATTAGATCGTGTAGCGAAGGCCCCACTTCAAAAACAGATAATACACAACCAGTTGTATGTTTCTTCATCTGTTTTACATGTTTGTTATATGTATGAGACGTCCAATGCGTACTTGCTTGAACGTTCTGCTTCGTATTTATTACGTGTAATAATTATTGCGAAAAGAATGTGTATCATTGTTTTTGTTAGTCTTATGAAGGTGTGATCATTAACATAAAGCATGTTGATTTTGTACGAATTTATTGCCTTTGGGCAATTAGAAGTTAACACGTGAATGATGAATCTTTGAAGAAATAAATAAAAGAATTTATCCGTTCATGACATTATTATCGTCGCTGATGATGGTAATTTGATTGGATGGTACATGCACGTATTATAGGTACCACTGCGTGGAATTTCCCATTTGTCGACTAACCAAAAGGGAAACGGAAACGGCGATCTCATGGAAGAAGAGTGGTTTCACGGTGTATTGCCAAGAGAAGAAGTGGTGAGATTACTTGTGACCGAGGGAGACTTTTTAGTACGCGAAACGACAAGAAACGATGAGTGCCAAGTAGTTTTATCCGTCTGCTGGGATGGACATAAGCATTTTATTGTACAAACTACGCCCGAGGTAAGCACATGCTTATTCTTGTAATCGATACGCGACAACATAGCCAACAAAAAGCGTATATGATGTCTCTGTTCATGAATTTCAGGGACACTATAGATTCGAAGGTCCTACATTTCCTTCAATTCCAGAGTTGATTAGGCATCAATGGTTATCCGGATTACCTGTAACTAGTCGATCTGGAGCGATTCTTAAAACACCAATTATGCGTGAACGCTGGGAGCTGAATAACGATGACGTAATTCTTCTGGAAAAAATAGGACGGGTATGTTGAAATTTATAAAGTAAAGTCCTCTTCTACTTTATAGAAATGTACCGAAAATTCCTGAACCGTTAGGGTAACTTCGGAGATGTATATAAAGCACAACTAAAAGCTTGTAAGACTGAAGAAGTGGCTGTAAAAACCTGCAAAGTAACGTTGCCAGATGAACAGAAGCGCAAGTTTCTGCAGGAGGGACGAATATTGAAACAGTACGATCATCCAAATATAGTAAAGCTTATTGGAATTTGTGTTCAAAAACAACCCATTATGATCGTTATGGAATTGGTACCCGGTGCGTTTTCATTAATCTACTTGCAGAGTTGCTTTGAAATTCTTCAATTCCGAAATAGTGCCATTTATTGATATCGAGATATGTACGACAGGTGGTTCCTTGTTGACCTATTTAAGAAAAAATGCTAGTACCATCACGCAACAAGAACAGCTTCGAATGTGCAAAGACGCAGCGGCAGGTATGCGCTATTTGGAATCTAAAAATTGTATTCATAGAGACCTAGCAGCCCGAAATTGTCTCGTAGGTAAGTAAAAGAAATTTATTATTTATCCACTACAAAGTTTTATAGAAAAGTTTCCCTGCCGTGTGAAACAGGCCCAGTAACGAACGTGTTATATTTTAGGATACGAGTCTATAGTGAAAATTTCAGACTTCGGTATGTCACGAGAAGAGCAAGAGTACATAGTTTCGGATGGTATGAAACAGATACCGATTAAGTGGACTGCACCGGAGGCATTGAACTTCGGTACAACTTTACCAGTTGTAGTATGGCATAAGTGAACGGCACTCTTGAAAACCGAATGTTATATTTTTAATGGCGTTCCCTTCTTATAGGTAAATACACATCACTTTGTGATGTTTGGAGTTACGGAGTCCTAATGTGGGAAATGTTTTCAAAGGGCGGAAATCCTTACAGCGGAATGACCAATTCACAGGCCCGGGAAAAGATAGACGCAGGTAATATTTCGTTTCCAACGCGGACATTGCACTTTTCGTCAGCTCCTTCTTCGGCGTCCGTTTTTCTGGGATTTACAAAGTTCGTTTGTGTGTCTGTTAGGGTACCGAATGCCAGCTCCAGAAAACACTCCTGACGAAATATATCGTTTGATGTTACGATGCTGGGAATACGAGCCAGAAAAACGGCCACATTTCGATCAGATTTACACCGTTGTCGAGACACTGTCTCAAGCATATTTATGAAGAACGACTCCAAGTCGGTGCTACTTTTTATCACAAAGTACATTACATCTAAATTGGTTTTGTGGTTTTAGATTACTTCATACAAAACGTAAAATGGTTCCGAGATGACGAGCTTTAAAAGTGAATGCTCATTACCAAAACATATGCGAATATGGTGTATCCATGGTTTAGTATAAAAATCTCAAAGATTTTAGAAACTAATTTCTTAATGTACAATGTGAAATCCCAGATATGATCACACGTGCGAGGTTTTCATAATGAACCATTGATAGTTTTACAATATATTTGTATATCGTTGCACAGGAGAAGTGTGCATAACGTATTATCGCGTTAAAAAAAATCATATTGATACGTGTCCTACTGTTCGCGTTCTTTTTCTGCGTGTTTTTTTATTAATACTTTTGCATTTGCATTTTTTAAATTATTTGTCCGTCCATGTAACAACTGAATTTCGTTTAATACAGCAAGTACAGTATTCTACACTGGTTAGTCGATCGTATGGGTATTATCATCGAATTACTATAGTTCACAGAATGGACTGTGGTGAACCATATTTGATGTATTTCATTTACTTCTGATAATTTGTAACGTTTCATTTGTTAAGAAGTCATAATTTTCGGTGCAGGTACCGAATATCCCTCGAAACAAATAGTGACACATTCAGAGAATTTTACAGATTTACTTGTCGAGATGCGTCACGGCAATGTTCAACGATACAAAATAACTACAAAAATATCGAAGATACATTTCATGTAAAGGAACGAAATTGTGGACGCCTGAATCAAATGTTTCAGTAAGTGCGTGTACATGGTATCAATTTTATTCCGCCACGCCGTGCAATATTTGTACGGTATATTGAGTAAAAATATTTTAAGTATAGATTAAACAATCTATTGCATTGTATCAAACTTCACTGTAGAAAAGCAGATACGAAAATTGTGTAGACTATTTATCGTGTAAGAAGGTTTCAAACTTTTATTTTCATTTACGCATATGAATCAGCGTGTAAAACATTCTCTATGAACAAATGCTGAGAATGTAAAATGTTATCCACCTGTTTTATTACGTTAAGTATTGCTGTGCAATATAAAACATGTTGACTATTGAAATGCATAGAATTTACGAATAAGCGTCACCACGTGTAAAGACAAAATGTTGTATACACGTGTGCATTCAACCGAAATGTGTAAGTTGATTTGTAATCATTTAAGATACAATCTAAAATAATCAATACACGACCGAATCTTTTGCTGTACGAAAGAATTCAATATATCGTTTATTACTTGTTATTTTAAATCGTGTGCAATGTAAGGAGAATCATGTATGTTGTCCTTTTCAAATACTCCATATACATAATTTTAAAATATAACAAATAAAATTTGTGTTACAATCTTTCATAAAGTGTGTTTCTCCTGATGTAAATACATGTATTTTAGTTGAGCAGCTGTATTTCCTAGTTTTGCTTTTATTAGAAGTAAATGTAACCATTTGAAGGTGTGTAATTTAGAATTGCTTAAAACAATAGGAATAGTTGTAATTAGTACATTCTTTTCGTTTCACAAATATAATTTAATTAGTTCATCACTCACAGCCGAAGGGGTCAAAATACCTAGGTCAGTGAATAAAAGACTGATGTAATGAGGAGGTGTGTAATCAACAAGTGGATGTTCCCTTTGCAAGTCTTTCCTTAATGTGCTCGCCGTATACTGTAACAAGAAAAGGGGAACCGGAATTGACTGTACTTTAGAATTCGTTGGAAGAATTCACGATGAGGAACTTTTAACTGGGTTTTACCTTAAATTCATTTGGTAGATCCACTTGATTTAAAGGGTATATTCTTGAAAACTTAAAGCTTTCCGTAAGTACGTAAAAAGGTTTTTTAACTTCTTTGGCGCACATGGCCATCGTGTATGTGCCAACCTATAAATGAAGTTAATAACATGTGTCAATGCATATACACAATCTATAAAGTCGTGCATGTGCTGTATACCTTATTAATGACACCACCGCTTTCCGCAACACCCTCAGCTCCGACCATGACCAAATCGACCTGTTCCATAACATATCCCATTGCAGAATCTAGTATCAGTGTACAAGACACACCCAACTTGGTGAGATTCTGACACATTTCCTGTCTAATCGTTAAAACAAAATACATTACACAAGGATGTATCGGGGTATGTTAGAAACATCTAGTAAGATCCATACCCGCTGTTATCTGGTGATGAACATGTTACATATACTTCGAATATTTTATTACTTGCTGCAGCTTCCTTCATTGCTTGTAATACCACTCTAGATTTTGAGTGAGTGAGTATTTTCTGAAACACTCCATTACATTGAAGAGGGATTCTTTGCAAGAACCAAATTATAAAATAGTAGAAAATCATTGAACACTTACAGAACCATCTTTAATAAAGTGTGCTGCTACTTTTGCAACCTTTCCTCTGGCAGCTACTAATTTCTCATAAAATATCTTTCCTCTATGTAACATAATTCTCTTGCATTCTGCAAATGACTACCCATAAAAGTTTATAGTAAATTTATGCAAGTTATAAAAAGTAATTTTGTTGGAAGAACATGAAATTCTTACCGGAGTGTCTAATGTAGCCAAAGTAATAAAACGAAGGAACAATTCACTGCCAGATGCAATGGCAGTGATAGGATTTTCTGTGGATCTCATTGCATCTATTGCACTTTGCAAACAATACCTAAGCTCCTGAACTGTTTCTGCTATAATTGAACAGAGTGATTGCTACAATATTACAAGTTTAAATTGTGAATGTAAATACAGCATGTACATGCTTACACTTTGAGTATTCTAAAACTTGAAGTAATGTACGGATAGCAGCCATCCCAGCCGAAACATCTTTTTCGTTTTTAATGATGCCATTAAAGTACTGACAAATTTCTTGGAAAAGCAATAAAACAAAAATGTAATCATATTGTTATTATGTTCACACATGTTCAGAGATGAAAATGCAACTATTTACCTTCCTTTATCATGATTCGTGTTTTAATAGCGGTTACTCAAATTAGCTGAACCACCCCATAAATTTACTTAAAACTGATCGTATGAATATGAAAATTAATATACATGTAAGTTACTGATTACGTTCATTTACACTTATAAACATAAGAAAATCCATAAGGTCTGTACACCGCCAGACACAATACTCGTCAACCTCTCTCCTGCCACCCAGGAAACGCTACGAAAGACGGCATTCCTATCTATAATGCGAGATTTTGTGGCGCAGACCTGTGGGGACTAGCCCTAATGCGTTGACCCACGCGCTTGCGCAGCAGTGGTGAGCGGGAAGGGGACGTAAGAACAAAGGAGCTCGCCACAAGACGCAAGAGAACCGCGAGAACCTTCGACCCGTCGCAGTGGATTTGTAAGCGACGAGGTTATGCCCTCTCAGGGCTGAGTAAAATATATAGTTCTGTACCAAGTACATAGTTTCCGGACTACCGCCTTCCTCCATCATCCAGCCGTCCTAACCGCACATCTTAGCGGGCCATAGAGCCTTATCACAGCCGACTCTGGTACTAGCCGTGCTGAAGAACGTGGCAACACCGCTTATGTGAGGATCGGGAGTCCTATTTTCAATAGTAGAGTTTTGTACTCAGCATTATAATTAACGTCATTTTGTTGTATAAAATTATACTAATATACAGTATTTTTTATTAACTATGTATAAGTAATATATAAGTATCATAATTATAGCAAGTAGAAGTAATAGAGAAGTATACTAATCCCTAAAAATGTGGTATATATTTTGTGCACTCTCGGACGAGTTTGGTGTTGTGATGCATTATATTTGAAATATTTACAGAGATTTCAAGAAAATATAACTGTGAAACAAGATCAAACCATCTTTGAACCAAATTGAAGGATTTAAAAATTGTTAAAGGTATGTATAAGTTAATAGAGACCTGAAATAGACAAAATTATTGGTACGAAGCCAAATAGGTTAAGTGAACTCATGGAAAAGACTAAAGAGGTTAGCATAATTAGTTATTGAAAGGAACAATTATGCAGTTAATTATAAAATCGTGTTAGAGAACAGTATTATAATTGTGGAAAATTTTCTCACCACCCTAGGGGTATTTACCATGGCGCGTTACCTTTTTTTATTATAATGGGTGGTTCGCCAATAGCCATATCCCACTTTATAAAATAAAATTAATATTTTTAAATAAAACATAACTTTTGTATTCATAAAGAAATAAAGTATTACATTTTGAAATAATAATAATAAATAATCTTGAATAATATTAATAACGAAACATACTCTTGACATACTACTAGTAAAACCTTAAATCTTGTGAAATAGTACATACTAAGCAAATAAATAAAACTCTATTAATGTATTAAAACATATTGAAAAGAATAAGTTAAATATATACATAAAAATTAGTGTTTTAAGAAAAGTGAAATTAAAAAAACCATTGAAAATCTAGTTCCTATTCAAAGTTTTTAATTTTACGATTTTTAGAAGTAATGTCTGCACGCGTTTCCAACTGACTATTATTTAAAGCTTTTACATAATCGTTTAATAAAATATTTGAAAAAATTGATAATAATTTAAACAAAATACTGTGATAAGCTTCACCACAAACACATGTATCTGAAAATGCTAAATAATGTATATCTGATTGAATACTAATATATGTTAATTTATATAAAATATGTTTATGATTTTCAGATTGCAAAAATTGAGATTCCAAATAACCATCATTTATTATGGCCTTCATTATTGCATACATATGAATAAATGAGGCTATCACTTCTTCAGTGGGAACAGAAAGGCCCCCTCTTTGTAAGTGATCAAAATATATATCGCCTACAGTTTTACCTTTATCCTCCACAATTAATAATCGACATATATTGCAATTTAATTTTTAGCAACAGAATGGGACCCATACCAGGATGTGTAAATTTTAATGGAATCATCAACACAATCGGACAAATATGCGGAATCGAAGATTCCTAAAAAACAAGTTACATCAATGGAAAGATCATGAAGATCGTTACTATTATCATCACAAATTCGAAATTTATTTTTGATTTCAGTAAAAGAAAACGAACTTGCCGATTTTGTAAATATATGTTTTAATCTAATATTTTCCTCATCTTTGGGGAATAAAAATATAGAATTGCAATTATTATCTTTTAAAATACTATCATAATTTCCCTTGCAATTGGGAACACAGCAACGCCGTGGCATTATTGATGAATATATGAAATTTATAAAAAAAATATATGTAAAACAAAATGTCCAAAAATGCTATAGATTATATTAAATAAATGTGCTACACACAAAAGTAAGAATCTGTAGAGTTAATATAAATAAATAAACCATCTGGATTATTGCTCCGTTTTTCACATTTAAAGTACTTCATGACTATATTAATATAAACATTTGAAAGATAGGCGGGAAACCGAAAGGCCGGTAGAGGGAGACTGTGTAGCCGGGAGTCCGAAGGCCGGTGGGTAGTGGGAGATTGTTATGGTAGTTGGGTTAGGTACATCGAAACCGGACTCCCACGCTGTTGCCATTTTGCCTTCAGCACGGCTAGTACTAGAGTCGGCTGTGGCTCCAGATGACCATGCAGCCTTACGTAAAGGTACGTATACAACAAGGGAGCGAGCGCGAGCGAGCATGAGCAAATGTTCGCTGGGATTCGCTGATGCTCGCACATGTCCGTGATGTTTTTGCGAACTCGTTTATGCTCGTGGACGTTCGTTAATGCTACCGCTTTTCAAATTATTGGTACGAGAACTTTGTACAAGTTAAGATGTACGACGAAGAGGTATTAGTTGCAGCTAGTTTCTTTCTCTTTTTAATTACGTAGTCTGAATATTGAATATTTAATGGTATTTTCATTTATTGTTACATGTAAATAGGGTAGAACATAGGAAATTGTTTTCTATTCCTTAACAAACGAACGGAAAACAGGATCTAGAGTGAAACTTTAGAGGCATGCTATATTTCAAAAAGCAAACCGAGCTGTTTATTTATATAATTACATTAGCCGTAATGTAATACGTTTACAATAACTAAAGTATAGAGCAGCGCTGTCCAAAACGTTACTCATGAGTAACTGGGGTTCCCCCACGCTTGTCCGCGTTGTCAAGGATACGCGCGACGCCAAGGAGGCGATCATGACGGACTAGCACCTCTGTGTCAAGGAAGCCACATGCTACACACCACGCGACATGAAAGAACGTCTGGAAGGGGAAGCAGGCACGTGAGGGGCCCCTACGCTGAACAGCGCTGGTATAGAGGTTCGCCGGTTGATCACACTGTTGATCTTACGGTCAACAGATGTGCTAAGTAGAGACCACTTTTCGAAGAAAGCCAGGTATTTTATGATACCGGTCAAACGTTTTTCACAGCATTAATATGTATAAAGTCGACTTCGAACCTTTTGAAAGTGATTTTCTATACATCAGATATGAAAAATAAAAAGAAATCGATTTTTTTATCCGACAATAGGAAACATCCCCATAAGACTTCGTACGTTTACAAATTTGGATAGATTATAAAGGAATTTGTTTTTCGTGTGCAGTGATTTTGTTATGATTTTTTTATCTGCTACGTGCGAACTTACTAATTACCTAATATCTTTTAGTACTGAAAACATTGGAGTAGAAAACGATTGAGTACGGCTCGTGCACGCCTTCGTGTACACACCGCACGAACGTTCTCGTCAAACAGCACATGTTTGCGCATGCTCGAAAATGCTCGCTCGCTTGGTGTATACGTACCTTAATGTTTTTCACATGGTGGAACTAAGCATGAGACGAAACGTCTTTCTGTAAAGTATTAGTTAAATCTTTCATGATAAGCTGGGTTCTAGAATACAGGAAGCTGTTATACCATCATGGCGTTACGATGGTTAGATTATTGGCGATATTATTCTGCAGTCACGTAACTGATTCGAGCCTGTCAGAACGGTATTTAAAATGTAATGTTCTAGGTGTAGAGTGTATGTCAATTCTGGACGAATCAATGGAACGGCATTACTGTGTAAGCCCTTGTCGTCGGTAGCTACAGATACTCGAGAATACGATAAAGTAACATTATTTGGTCACAGTTACCCAACCGATGAGTGGACGAACGTCACTCCAAATATTATTTCTAAACTAGGAAGGAACTTGCACATCACTCCTTACCATCCTTTATCTCATATACGTCAGCGCATTGTTAATTATTTCTACACACAGTTTCACAATCGTATTGGAAATCCAATATTTAGTGTGCACGAGAACATATCTCCCGTAGTCACAGTAGCTCAAAATTTTGATTCTCTTTTGGTACAAGAAGATCATCCAAGCAGAAAAAAGACAGATTGCTACTACATAAATCATGATACGTTATTGAGGTCTCACACAACTGCGCATCAAAGAGAATTAATTTCCATGGGATTAAACAATTTCCTTGTAATTGGTGATGTGTATCGCAAAGATGAAATAGACTCTACGCATTATCCTGTTTTTCATCAAGCAGATGCTGTTAGATTGCGTACAGAAGAGGAAGTGTTTCAGAATGTGCATAACCCTGATGGACTTAAATTGTTTGAGCACAAAGGCATTGAAACTCATGAAAAACAAGGCTGCCATACTCTAGAATCTGTTAAAATAGTGGAACATGAGTTAAAAAACACTTTAAGCGGTTTAGCCCAGTCATTGTTTGGACCAGGTACTTTTCAATAAGCAATTGAGCCTTGGCATTGAATATCAAGTAACGATTCTTAATTGTAGAGACCAAATTCAGATGGGTGGATCAATATTTTCCTTTTACCCATCCATCATGGGAACTAGAAGTTTGTCATAATGAACAGTGGATTGAAGTATTGGGCTGTGGTATCATGCGTCAAGAAATTCTAAAATGTTCTGGTGTAGGAGAACGTATTGGATGGGCATTTGGACTAGGTTTGGAAAGACTAGCTATGTGCTTGTATAATATTCCTGACATAAGATTATTCTGGAGCGAAGACAGTGGCTTCTTGAATCAGTTCCAATTCAAAGATCCCAATACAGTAATACAATACAAGGTGAATTTATTTAACAGAGTTTTAAAAGAAAAGAAAATTGTAGAAGAAAAGTCTTTATAACAAGCATTTTCTGTTACAGCATATTAGTATTTATCCACAGTGTAAAAACGATATAAGCTTTTGGTTGCCAGAGGATAGATATTACTCACCAAACGATTTTTACGATGTCGTGAGGGATGTCGGTGGTGATAGAATAGAACAAATTGTATTGAAAGATGAATTTGTTCATCCAAAAACGAACAGAAGATCGCATTGTTATACTATAGTGTATAGGCACATGGAACGTACGTTGTCAAAAAGGGAAGTGAATAATCTTCATACTCAGATAGAACTGTATGCAACTAAGAAATTGCATGTTACAATTAGATAAGTAAGAGAAAATAAATGTACTTGAGAAAGCAAGATTTTGATGCTGTTACTCGTGAAATGCCACATCAATACTCGCATACATTTTAATGGAAAAAAAACGAGACGATCAATCAGTCGGACAAAGAAATATATTATTTTATGTGCACATAAATTAATTACAAATTTGTCATTAGGTCAAATAATATTCACCTAGAACCAACTACATCATCTATGGTACAATACGTCTCGTCAACATTACAACTAACAATAATTACTAGTTCTACATGCTTGTAATTCACGCACGAATATAAAAGTCGATTTCCTTTATCATGGTGCTGTATATTCACAATAACGAAATTATATTACGCTTGAAAACAATGTTCATATGCAAAATATGAAATAAAAATGTCTCTTTAATGAGAAATAATAGTGAACAGATCTTTCAGCATTTAACAAAACCAATGATTCAGCTGAAACATTTCACATTAACTGCATATGTTAAGAAAAATCACGTGCTTTCCATTAGTTAAGCGAGCCGAAATATATAATCTTAACGTAAAAAATAGCACTAAATGGTACGATCGAGTAAAGATGGGTAAATATTACATAAAACTCAAGTATAAATGCTACATGTTCCGCGAACACATTTAATGGAAGAGAAGATTTCGTAATTCGTTTCAATAAATAAACATTAACAACGTGTACATTTACGAAACTTGTTATAACGATTAAAGGTTCTATTTACAATAATGAAAATGCCAATGTTTTAACTTAAAATTTGACCAGATAGACCGGAGGTACGGTAGTTTGAATTTCAAAGAGAATTAGTGCGATTCGATTCATCGTGCTGATCCAACAACGAAAACGCTCAGTAGAATGTTTATAGCGCGAGAAATTCAAAAACGTCATGAATGATTACAACTGTACTGTCAATTTGCAAAGTTCGTATTTGTTGATTATATGCGTGATAGTTAGAAAAATAGTGAGAAGATTTATAAAATGGAAGTTTATCTATTCCATACTGAGCAAAGGACTCGAATTGAATCAGGAATCGAAGATAATAACTTCGCAAACATTTTTTCGTACCATTTCGATACAAAGCGAACCCCTTTCAACTCTTCGTACTAGCTACTGTTGCGAGTTGAGATTATCGTATACGAAACCTAAGATAATTTAGTGTAACTGGGTGGTGAAAATTTCTTTCGCAAGAACTTTAAGATATACAACGGCATGCAAGAAATTAAAGTTATCAATAGTACTTTCCACAAGAAGTCTGTTGTCTTGATAAATTCGGCATCTGCGTTTAAACAGAAACATACATCACAATTAGTTTTAATGAAATGATCAGTGATTATTCTAATGTGTGTCGATGGAACATACCGAAATAGTCTTTGAGAACGACCAAAGATAACAAGTAAAGTGCCAATGAAAAAATTTCAGCGAGTATCATAATATGATGCCATGTTCTAATCGTTAAAGCCACCATAATTAATTCCGTCAAAACAAGTGCTGTGAAACTGATGGCGACTATATGAATGAATTCATCTTCAAACATTATAAGCGCACCATACATTATAACTCCTCCTGAAAAATGAAAGAACCAATTAGTCAATATATTGTCGAGAGACGAACAAGTAGCACAATTATTCTTAGATACTCACCTTGATATATACTTATTAAAATCCACATGAAAAACGTCTTATAAGACAACGACCGACCCTTGCTAAGTTCTTTATAAAGCTCTGGATAAGTGAGTGCTATTTTTCCAGACACATCTTTATCTAATACCAAAGAGAATACTGGAAACATTGTGTATATGGTTCCATAACTGCAAAATTAAAGTTACGATGATTATTACCTTTGCTATTATTTCTTTCAGAATACATGGCTAACATTTATCTTTACTGAGCGTTTTCAAGCTGAAGTCACTACATTTCCTTACCCGACCATCAAAAATCCCTGATACAAGGATACCGACGATAAATAAAATACAGCAGAAAACACGGCTTGCATAGTTGAAATAATTAAACCACGGTGAATAACGAATTGACTTAAAGCAGCCGAACGTTTGTAACTCCTACGTCCGTGAACCAGCAGAAGATTAGCCAAGTGACTGAATTGAGAAATTGAGAAATCCGCAGCCAAAGAGGCTTGCCTTCCTTCAAGACCTTCAAGACCAATGCCTAAAGAACAATGTGAATCCAGTATTATGTTTTATTGCTCGATTTATCCTTAGATTATGCAAATAATGTCATAAAACAACAATGTTTACCAGCATCGGCTGCTTGTATCATTGACACGTCGTTACCACCATCTCCAACAGCTGCAGTTCTTTTCCCGGTGTGTCTTTGAATAAGACTGACAACTTCGGCTTTTTGCGTGGGTGAACATCGGCAGCAAACAACAGCGGGTGAGCCGCAAGCAAGTTCCAAAAATTCTTGTTCGTAGTATTGCAAACATACCTCTAGAGAGTCCCCGCTGATAACTAAGGCACAGTCTTGCTTTTTACGAAATGTATTTAATTCCAAATGTGCATCCGTACGTGTTACCACGCATTTAAAAACATGAAGACCCTGCGTTCGGGAAACTAAACGCGAAGATTTCGCTATGCAAGTTGCCGTTTCTAGTTTGTCGCCTGTCAGCATCCAAATCTAAATATTAAATCAGATATTGAACAATTGTTTGCTACAGAAGAACACAATTGACTATCTTAGAATGGGTATGCTTACCTTTATTCCGGCATTTCTTAATAATTCCAACGTAGGCCTTACTCTGTCCTGCAATCTGTCTTCGACGCCGGTCACACACAGTAATTCCATCTCCCGTTCTAAACTTTCGATAACCGCGGCAACTCTTGAAACGCGATCGCTAACGCTCATCCTTGCTGCATTGTACCTAAAAGGAACACATTTCACGCGTAACGAATAAAATAGTTCTAAAGCATTTCACCGTGCAAACTTGTTCGGTAGAGTACCTTGCTTCGAAATCGAGATACTGTTCCTCAGTTAAATTCTTCTTTGCAACGACTAGCGTTCTCAAACCTTCTCGAGCCATGTTACCGCATTCCTCTTCTAACCAATCGTTGTATTGCACTATTCCAGACATTACTACATCAGCTCCTTTCAGATAAAATACTATTTCGGAACTAGACTCCTCTTTCACTATTATTCCCATTCGCTTGGTTTCCGACGTAAATGGAAATATTTGTAAAATTGAATAGCTTAAAATTTTGCCGTTTGGAGCCTTCAACTGCATGAAATTTAAGTCGCGCTTGACCAAAGCTAATCCCATTTCTTCCGTCCATTTAACCAATGCCACTTCATCCGGACTAGAAGCTTGATAATTGCGCTTCTGTTCTGGTAAAAAATAATGTTGATCCGCTTCCGTTTGACTGAAATAAACGTGATGAAATTATACGTACGCTTCACGGAAACAGAACGTGGTAAACTTTTCGAAAACGACCATTACCTTTGAATAGAGCCAGAATCTGTTTCTCCTGTTTGTACGCTAACTGTGTCTAAGTTAGTGGATTTGTCTACTTCGTCGTAAACCGGCGTTACATTATGACATAAAGCCAAGGCATGCACTGCATCGTATATTCGGGTACTTTCAGACCTTCTTACTTTTCCACCGAGCGCGGAGGCTGGTGGTTTTACAGGCGAAGTTTCGGAATTGGAAGAGTAACACGTTTTTAGCACGTTAGTAACTTCGTCAAACGTTTCTTGACCGTAAGATATCATGCCTAAATGAAGCTTTTTGAAGACCATTTTGTTCTGCGTCAACGTGCCAGTTTTGTCACTTAACAGATACGAAATACGACCAAGTTCCTCGGGAATGGTAGTAGTTCTAACAACCGTGCCAGCTATTTCTTTGTCCCTTTGTATACACCATGCATAAAAGGCTTTTCCCATATCCAAGTTCACTCTTAAACTGATCGGTATTATGTAAGAAAATAATAAGACGAAACGAAACATATAACGATACCACGGCCCATTGAATCCTTTTAGAGACATCATTACCAATGCAAGTCCGATCACAGCACAAAACAAGACCTAGAAAGTTGAAGTTGAAAGGATATAGTAAACGTAATTGTAATGCAAATTACAAGTTTTCATAATAACGCCGTACCTTTGTCAACTGATTTATTTCTTGATCGAGTAAACCAACTTTAGAACGCGGTGCAGAATGATTCATGAGAGATCTAGTTTCCTGTCCCGTGTACACAACAACACCAAGAGCTGAACCAGATGCAATGGCTGTATTCGCCCACAATGTGTTGTCCACGCCTAAACTCTCCTCACTACTGTATCCATCATACTGTAAACAAAAGTATTGAATGAAATACTTTGCCTTGCAGCTTTTCCACGTTTGTTTTTCAATACGCACTCTTGTGAATGTTCCAATAAAGCTGTGAATGTCTTTCTGTGGCTTCTCTACGTATATACTTGCTTTTATATCAAATAACTGGGAATTACTTTCCAACTTTTGAGTTACTGGTACAGCCAGTCGTAGCTTCCAATCGGTTTCTCCATCTAATTGATCGGTTCTGACAAAACAAGCTCCAGATTTTTCAGTCGTTCTTAATAAGACCAAATCAGCCGGAACTCTTTGACCTTTTTCCACGATCACCTTGATTCAAACAAGAGTGTAATGTTTACTGTTTATATCTTTGCTAAATTTGCTTATCATGGAATGCTTACCAGATCGCCTACTCTTAATTTGGAGCTCGGTACTAAT
Source organism: Macropis europaea (assembly GCA_916610135.2). Taxonomy (NCBI): domain Eukaryota; kingdom Metazoa; phylum Arthropoda; class Insecta; order Hymenoptera; family Melittidae; genus Macropis; species Macropis europaea. The sequence continues at coordinate 12,987,517 of OU744346.1, read as the reverse complement.
TCCGGTGTCTCAAAACCTTTCACTAATCTATAATACTTTTGTGCATTGACTTCCTTGTCCCTTTTGTATCGTCTAAAATCATCAATGGCTTCCCGGCAAATAGTGACGGTTAAGACAAAACATAATGGTCCCCAGTATGTGTACAAATAGCCTATTCGTATATCTGGTATGAATTGAGATATAGCCATAAGCAAAAAATACAGATTTAAGAAAAATTTGAATTGTTGGAAAAGAACCTAAAAACAGAGAAATGAACGCTAGATTTCACGTTTAAAGAAAATTCTGCATGGTCCTCAGTATGGAATCTTACCAAAGGTAAAAATGTGACAACATTGTATTTCTGGTTTCTTATGACATTAGTAGGAAATTTTTCATGCATCGGCTGACCAATGTGAATAACTCTGGCTCTTAATTCTCGTTCCCTACAACATCTTCTCCACATCCAGGTACAACATCTATAAAAAGTGCAACAGAAACAAATGAAACTGCGATCAACACGTACAAGATGATTTTCGAATTACTTACGAAAGCTGATCACGGAATATTAAAAATTATTGAGAATGGACGATCATCGGGAGTTTCATCGCGACGATTGTAAATGAATATATATATATATATATATACATATATGTATGTATACATATTGTAATGCAGAGAAAGTTCGAAAATAAATTCAACAGTGCTTTTTTGAGAAATGTAGCCGCAATGCGGTGGCATATTGTAAAAATAATGAACAACGTATAACGAATGATTGGAGAAAGATCAGCATTGCAGAAAAATCGAAGTTCCTTGACTAAAGCAAAATGCACGTCACCTTGCCCAAGAGTTGTCATTTCGCGGCCTCGATATTAACGGAATATCTTCTTTCGATAACCTTATAACATTGCTTTGCGTCTCCATTTATATATTTCTTCGTTGCTCAGCATATAAAGCAATGCTATTATTTATTCTCTGGGTGTGAAAAACCGTCCAAGAAACACCTTCCGACGTTGAACGCGATTCTGTTGTGACATCATAAAGTCCACGAAGCACGCATTCACAAGATGAATACACTTGTCCGACGCGACGAGTGTTTCGCTACCGCCTTAATTATTTGCAGTAAACTATTTTTACCGCATGCATGCGTACACGCAATAACTTTTTAGGAATTTGATAGAATCTACAGGAATGTGACGAAAGCACGAAAATAACCAGAGAAACATTGATTTGATTTAGACTTTCATGATTCTCGTGTAATGCGATATTACACTGATACAGCAACGGTATGGCAACTATTTTTTACGCGTATCTTAAATTCCATTCCTTCTATACGCGACGCAACTTTGAAACAGAAGTTGCCTCCTGTCATCGTTTCACGTCCTATCTTCTGTATGGTATGTTCTCTGCCGTAATACGATGGCTTTTTATCGTTTGTCATGTTGGCTGCCATTGTGATAGGTAGGAAATCGTCGATCGAATACTCGAGTTTTTGACGTTTGAACGTTCGTCGCGGATCACAGAAAGAGGGAAACTTACCCGCAAAGACAATTCCTGAGGAAGACTGACCAATCGTTGATTCGTCGCCTCCGAGAAGCGAGGAGCCGTATACTGTCTTCGGAAGGCTGAAGAAGATAGTCGGTTTCCTCGTCCATTTCAAAGTCCCGCTCATCCGAGCTCAAACGCAATGGCATTTCTTCTAACCGCATATTTTCGACCGGTCACTCGATCAAATTCTCTTGATCACGGTTCCACGGCTGTTGATTCTATGTTTATAGTGTACCGAGCAATCGTGCAACGCGTATGCATTTACATATTTTCTTGAATGGGAAAACTCGTGATCGTCGTATATATGGATAACGCTAGTTTTCTTCTGACGACGATATAAACGTGTGTCACGTGATTTAGTAGTATTACCTACCACCATCCGAACGTACCGTGTACGCACGTAAAAAATACGTACGTGTATCCTCCTCTGCGTATCCTCGAGTCGTTCTCGATCAGATTAAATCGCGGTTTTTGATAGTTCATCTTCCCCATCTATTCGTTCGATTCGCGAGAGCAATATCCGAAGTGCCACTATGTACTAACGATCGACATTCTATCACGGACTAATCAAAGATCTCGTTTGTTTACGAGATACGAGCGTCGTCGTCGTCGTCGTAAAAGTAGCCGTCATACATACGTACAACGATACACATGCACACATACATACATGAGACCGGACGTTCGCGGACGCACGTAGGTGTACGCATCGCGATATACCTTTCCAAGGACCACGATACAAGGAGAATTCCCTATTAAACTTTCCAGACATTTCGATACGAGATAAGAGCAACGACGACTAGCCTTTCGGAATCTCGATCGATCTTTGAACCAGTCATTGATCAAGCGACGATCGCGGACTTCGAACCGAGGTTATACGGTGTACGCAGCCATATTGAGCGTTCAGAATCACGTGGTTTTCTAGCTCTCGATACGCATGCTCGTGCTTTTCGAAATATCTACTTAAGAAAATTCACTTTATCGAACATTCAACGCGTCTGCTTTTCCGCAGTTTCGTTTATTTATTCTCTCCTCCCCCCTCACCCCTTTCTCTCTCGTGTTTATTGATCCGGCCGGGTGGTTGATCCGATTACATTTCGTTATCGGCAAGCTCTGTTCCGTAAGTGGATGCCAACGATTCGACGGACCGTTTCAGAAGCTCATTTCGGCTTGTCGAACCGACGATCAACTCGCGAAACAATGCCGCACACCTCTTCCTCTCGTCTGCTTTCAGAAAACTGATCGTCAAACCGAATCTGTTGCATTCGCTCAAGGTGCGCAAGATTTCAACGATGCCTTCGACATTGTCGACGAGCGAAACGCATTCGAAGCATACGTCTATTATCTCGGCAAACACATTTGGGGGGACTTCCGTTCGAAAGAGTTTCTCTTGTAGAACGTTTCTGAAACAGACGCACAGCAACGCGTTTATATACATTTGATCAGAGGCAAATCATCCGACGTGTTTTACCTGATGTTCCGGAGATAATCGAATTTTCCCTGGTATCCCTCCATCGTTTTCCAAACTCTCGAAAATTGCTCATACGTGACGGGCGATCCATCCACTGAATCGTCCTTCTTTTCATCTTCGTCCGATCGCATTTTCCTCCGCTCGCGAGTCCTCGTTAAGCGGTGAGAGCGATTACAGTCGACGACAGAATTCCATATTCCCGTCCGTCTGGATTTAACCTCGCCGCGTTGCAGAGGTTTCAGGTGCGCCGCCTTCACCTGATCGCAAATTTCCTTTCAATCGCATCGCCGTGACGCGGGGATCGAATGAAAAAACTTCTCAGAGGCGAATCGTTTTATCGTTACCATTTGTCTGAAGTGTTCGTAGGTCGGTACGTTTTGCTCGATAGCCCGAAGTTTCGCGTCATTTTGCAACCGGTACAATTCGTCTGATCTGAGCGCTTCCTGCAGCTCTGCTTCGAACTTTTCATAGTCGATCTGCGATCTTAATTTACTCATCCCCAGAACCTCGAACGAACTTGTCTGTCCGCGACTCGAATGAACGAGCGAGCGAGCTTGCAAGCCGATGAGTTTGCAGCTTGTTTATTCGCTGTTGGTTACGCGAAACGGTTGCTACGGGCACAGCAGCGGGTACATAATATGTAATGATATATTACATCATTGCGTATGCATATATGTATGTGCATGTATTTTGTTTAACATCTCATTCATCGAATAGCATCGCAGCGAAGGAGAACTGGATTAAATGATTCACGGACAAACTGTAGTCGTGATTTATTTCTCAGGTTGCGTATACTGGAACGCGCATCCGCTATTGCAAAATAACATTGTCTTCGGACATCGTTGCCTTCTCCTTCGCCACATTGTTCTGTCTCTTCTTACACAGTCTGTCGTGGGTTCTTTTCATTTCCAGAATCTCCTTCATCTCTTCCTTGTCCTCTTCCTGGAGTGCGCATGGTTTCAATGACATTTCCACGGCCAATGACGACAATAACGCAATAAGGACGACAGAAAAATACAGCGAGCATCAGGTATACTGTACCGATTGATTTAAACGGAGCACCAATGCTCTACGACCGTCGGACATCGGCTGCGAATAGTCCATTAACTTTTTCAATCTTTCCTCTGGACTTACACCCCGTTCCACCACCAAAACTATGCGGGCCCACTGGAACGCGAATTTGTACGGACGCATTAGAATCATTGTGAAGCGAACGAAATGCGAAGCGAAACGGAAGAGAGAAGGAGGGAAAGGGAGAAAGATACTTGTCTCTGCCATTCGTTCCTGGTTTCTGCGATTTTTTGATACGTGTTCCCCATCATTGCGATCAGCATGTTTACCAGTAAAATTGCGACGATCGCCATGTACAGAACAAACAGGAACTGCAACAGAGATGCTTCCGCGTGAACTGTTCGTTAGCGAGGTATGCGCGAGGGGGAGGCGATGGTGACAGACGTTTATAAACGCCGACGAAAAACCCGTTGGAAAAGAAGTACCTTTGCTTCCATCTCGTGTTGCGTCCTCTCGAACGCGCCGTAATAGTCTCCGAAGTTCGTCATGCTCATTAGGAACATCGCCATGACGCTCTCCATGGGCGATGTCATCGGGTTGCTCACCGAATCGTCCACCCCTTCCGGGGTGTTGGGATTGTCGAAAGATAAAAATATTATGTAATAGGCTGGAATGATATTGAGAAAGAAGAGTTTAGTTCGGAATGAAAAGGATGGGGAATTGGCGATGGCGGTATACCGTGTTCACGGTGAAGAGAATCAGAGATCGGATCGAAGTCCTCGAGCGAAGCGAAATTGCATAAGAACGCGTCGGCTGGCGTCGCGTCGCGTCGCGCCGCGTCTCGCGTTCTTAACGTCTCGAGACGCGTTATTGGCACAGTGCCTCGGTTTCACCCGCGCAGTTTCACGGTGGAACAGCTTCCAGTGTGATTATGTATGTCAATGTCGCATCCGATGCGGCGAAACGGACGATTAGCTCATTTCACGGAGAGCGGGGTCATTGCCGATGCCGTTGTTATAAATAAGTACATATTTCGGTAAACCGGATTCGCAAGAATGCCAGCGGTCACATCCGGTGCCTTACGCACCAAACGTTTGTCACGATGGAGGGATGGTCGACCGATCGAGACATCGGTATCGTGTTGTATCGTTCGTGCGGTCGAACGGCTGTTCGTTTCATCGGGCGATCGGAACTCGCCGATCAAACTTGAGATTATTTTTATTCGTGACCTACGTGATCGCAGAAGCGAGACAGAGTTTGCCAGTGATATCATTTGTTATCGCGTGCCAACAGTTTCAGGGCGAGTGGAGCAAGCGGATTGGGAGCGACCGTAACGGAGCGAGCTGACGGAACACATCGGCGAAGCGATCCGGTTCCGCTTACCCTGAGAAAATCCCATCACAAAGACTAAGTAGATGGAAACGAAACGGAGCAGATCCCCCGTGATCATTCTGTAAATCATGACGACGAAGGGGCCGACTATCTTGAAGCCTCTGCAAAAGAATAAGAAATACGGTGGCGTGGTCAACATGACGACGACCGCAAGCATATCCTCGACTTCGTCGGCGCAAGACAGTCTCAGGAATGGAAACGACAGTAAGATGCAACAGGAGAAAAGGAACATCACTCGTGACGGCGCGGTCATCTGGAAGCAATGTTCGCGTTCAGCATCTATATTTTGATGACGCTCGGTTCGCTGAGTCAGGTCGCATGCTATCCCCTCACCAGATTCTCGATGAACATGTTAAGACCCAAGAATCTCGCCTCCCGCAATGCTGCGATGATGTAAAGCAGAGCTGCGACTTCCATCAGTGCTTCGGCGGTCAATCGTACTTTTGCCGATAACGTTGTCAACCGCATCAGTCTGCATTCTTCCGTGAGCGCGCCCCACCTACAATTTCACACGAATTTCAACGTCAATGCGTTCTCGTTACGAATCCTCGACTGGTATCGGTTTCGATCGGATCCAGTCGATTCCAAAGCTCAACGCTTACCAATCGTTATCGTGCCTGTTGTCGGGGAACGATACACCATCGAATCCGAGAGACTTCGTCGTCGAATCGATGGCAGCGTCGGCGTCGCTCTTGTTCGCCACGGCTTCAACCTGATCGGCCGTTGTCCCGTTTCTGTTGGTCAAACGACCGACCGTAGCCGACGTCGCCGTCGGTTCGTCGGAGCAGTTCGATCGTTCGTTGTCGCATCGACCTACAGAGAAAACGTTCTTCAACGCAAAAGTTAGATCGGACACGATCTCGAGCTTGAGCTCCTGCAAATATGACGGTGGTGTTTCGTTCGAGGAGAATTTTAAACTGCCGGCCAGGCTGTTCTCCAAGATTTTGTCTACTTTTTCGAGGAACTCGTGCAGGCTGGAGCTTTGAAAAGCTTCGAACGTTTGATTCGCGATCATGGGGTTGATCGAAAGATCCGGCATCGACGTCGGTACGGCCGACGCGGGGACGCTGCTCGTCGTGGTTGCGGCGGACGATTGGGTCGCCGGGGGGCCAGGGCGAAGGGTGAAGCTGATCACCGACAGCACGAAGTAGAAGCAGAAGAGATAAAATTGACGATAGAAGCGAGATTTGACGAACGTATTCCATTTGGCGTGCAACAGATCAACCAAAATGCCGTCCATCAATTCCAGATGTTCGTCCTTCTCCTGCATACGGGAGATCGATAGAAACTCATTGTCAATCCCTGATCGAGAGGATCACTGAAAACTTTCGTGCATAGACTCACCCCAAAAACCACCAGGTTTAAAGCAGAATTGTGACTGATGTTCCCCGTGGCGACGTCGATGGTGTCGACTTGCGAAAGAGGATACGCCGCGCAGGTGATGCTGCCGATCTGCCAGTAAATTTCTCTCTCGATGTTCAAAATGTGGAAGAACATTTCGATTCTGGCCAATTTCGCTGACAACGTTAACGGCGTCAAGTGTTGAGCGTTTCTGACCGACAGCGATGCGCCCACTTCGTAAGCCATATCGAACGTGGCCTACGAATTCGACAGAATTTTCTTACTCGATCGACCCCCTTCGTCGTTCATTTCGTTGCTACCCTACTTTACGCCGCGCTGCAGAGTGGGTCGAAACCATAAAATATTAGGCATTTGACAGAAAAAAAATTCGTTGTTCCTATATATTTATTTTGCTTCAATTTTTTATTTTAAATAATATGGTGCAAAAATGAATGTTTTTAACTTTGAAAGACACTAATTGAATAATGTTCAAACATAATAATAATAAATAATATACATAGGAAGTGATGTATGCAGAAACAAAATGTGGCCAGAAATATTATCTTTGCTAAATGAGCAAGTAAAATTTTATGAAGACGACATGGACACTGACTCAGATGCATAATCGAGCTGTGTATCTTTTAATATGTTTCTTATCAGAAATTTAAATGATTATTGTATTTATTGTACAATATATTGTCTGTAACCTTAGATTATAATCGATAATTGATGAAATATGTAAAAAATAAAGTAAGTGCCTACTTAATTGTCGATCCGTCCCACTGTGCGCGGTGCCGGGCGCCCGACCCGGCCGTTTCTTTTACTTACCAATTTCTCATAGATCACCAACATGTGTAACACGGTGTTTCCGTTGGTGTCCTGTTTATCGGGGTCTGCACCTCTCGCGAGTATCAATCTATAACACTCTTCCTGCCCCAAACATGCAGCGAAGCTCAAAGGATATTCTCCCCAGTAAACGTATCTGCGGACACGGTGTTCGCAAACGTACACAAGCGAGTTTCACCACTTTACGTGACGCACGATCGAAATTCAACGATTCCTGTTACCCGCTGTAATTCGTTTCTGGAGTCACGCAAACCCATTCGTGATCGAGACTGTCCGATCTCGACGGTTTTTGGTCCTCCGGACTCATAAAGTTCCCGAAGCATCTTTCGTGCACGTCCGCCCCGCTGTCGAGAAGAAACTTCACCATGGCCGGATCTTCGTTTACTATAGCGATGTGTAGCACGTTTTCACCTGCCGGATACAGAGGAGAAACAGTCGACGATCCAAATCGAAAAGGAGTTCGATCTTTGCAGTTCGAATCGCTAGGACGTACGCGTATTTACTGACCGTAATATTCGTCGCTGATGTAGATATCGTTGATCAGTTTCGGATAAAAACGCAACAGACGTTTCGCTAAGTCAACGTGAAGAGCAGTCGCGTGCAGCATGCACATGTGCAAAATCGTTTCTCCGACCGCTCCTCTTTGACTCAAGCTCCAGCAGACGAGTCTGTACTTGCTTTTATCTGATACAGAGAGAAAGAGACGCTTCCATCGATTCTCTATTCCCTCACGATCCCGCCCAAATGCATATTTTTCTCTACCTATTCTCGCCTCGTCGACTTCTTCGTCACCCATGTCTTTGTCTATATCGTAATCGGCCGGATTCTCCATAGCCTTCAACGGCGGAAGCTGCAACGATTGAACTTTACGGAATATCACGAACATCCGGATCGAGCGACACCTTCCCTACCATTTTGTGCTTCGGACGATCTTTGTTTCGCAGCAGTACCAACTTTTCGATCGGGATCCATTTACCTCTCCCTTTGTTGTACAGATACGGTTCCACCTTTGTTCTCAGAGCGTGATCCAGTTCGGCGTACTGCTTGGTTTGCGTTGCTCTCTTCATCATATCCACCAGTAGCCCGCCCCCTGTTCAACAAATCCTTTCAGAGAACGAGATGTTCGTCGCAAGTAATGGTTCGCTTCGGCGCGAACTCTACATCCGTCGGCACAACGTCCGATTAGAAATGGTACAGCTTTCGGTAGATGAAAAATTGAAAGCTCTCGGTGATCGAGATATTGCGTACGGCGTACGCGATGACTGGAAGAGGTGAGCAACGACGAGGGTGTGTGCGAGTGGGTGTGCGTGCGTGTAGGAGGGTGAGGGAGGAACGGGCGCGGCGGAGAGGAAGGCGCAAAAATTTTCACGCGCCATCAGTGGCAAGGTGGTAATTCAAGCAATATGGAGCAAGTATTTTGAGAGCTGAGTCTCCCGTGAATTCTTTGGTCGATCGAACGTCTTTCTTTATGACCTATCACGGTTCGGGTGGTGCGTGGAAGGATACGAATGATAACATGAAGAAGAAAGAAATTCGTTCGACGTTCTGGCTGTTCCTTCTCATTGTCCATTACCTTTTAAGTCGACCAATTTATAAAGTAAAATCGATGACGTATCGGTCTGCCTCTTCACTCCACTGACTACGTTGCTCTCCGTATTTCCCATGCTTTCGTCCGTCGATGATACTTCCGAGCAACGGACAGGCTACCAACGAATGCGTTCGGTATCGTTCGAAATCTAAGACGAGACGCACCCGCGAGCATTTCGTTTCCATAGACTACCGTTCGAGTATCGATCACGCGAATCTACTTTGCCCGGGAAGCGCCTCGAATTCTTCGAAACAGCACGGAGGGCATTTCGTTTTCCCTGATGCGTTATCATTCGCTTCGAACGATTCGATATCCCCGGAATGAGTTGTCCTTATCTGGCAATCATGCGAGACCGAAACCCCACGCAGCGTCAACGCACCGCGAGGAAACGTTTCGTCTGGACGGAAGAATGTGGTTGATGTTTGGGTTAGTCTCTGTTCTCAAGAGGATGTCGAACTGCGGCATTAAACTAAATGTAAATCCACCGAAAGAGCGATAAGATTTGACGTCAAGGTAACGAAACAACCGCACTCTCATGGTTAACCCTATCCTGTAGGAAACCAAACCGGTTTCCTTTGCGCGCGAAATGTCCTAATCGCGAGAAGTTCCGTGAGCAGAATAACAGAGATGGAACATTTTTTCCTCCGAGCGTGATTGAGCAAGAAATATTTTATGCTCCGAATAATGTTTCGGGAGTATCGTCGATCGAAGTAATAAAAAAAAAACCGGCAAGGCCCCGGAGGGATTCGAACCCTCGATCTCCTGTTTACTAGACAGGCGCTTTAACCAACTAAGCCACGGCGCCTAGCTATACGCTTTTTCTTAATACATATATATGTACGAAGCTTATATGGACGTATGATATATGATTATTTAATATCAAACATTATACATATTTTAGTCATTAAATATGTATATGATTGACCGCTATGAATAGTCCAATGATAAAACTGAAAAGCAATACCGGACAACTGATCAAAGTTAAAACGTACACACCTTTCGCACGACGTACTTACATACAAAGCATGGTACACGTATATTTATTCAAATTGAAGAATTGCCTGATTCGGCTGTTATTTACTTGGTCTTTTCCTTTGAGCCTATTTCGTTCTTAATTACGTTATTCCATGACATCTTAAAAACTGTTTTTAATATTACTTTACGTAACCGTACGTTCAATGTAAGGTACGGCATTATATGTAATTCGCTTGATAAATAAGAGAAAATATTGTAATGTGAATAGCAACTACCTGCAAGTATGTCTATATATTGTCTTATTTGAAAACAGCTGATGGAGTGGCTCGTTGGTCTAGGGGTATGATTCTCGCTTAGGGTGCGAGAGGTCCCGGGTTCAAATCCCGGACGAGCCCGTTACTTTTTTTACAAAATTTTTGCAGTCGTTTAAATCGGTGATTCGATGATCGAAATGTAAATTGAAAAGTCGATGTGCAAATAAATTGTTTGCAACAACTTTGTCTGAAATAATTCTAAAAATTTCTGATCCGCGTCTCGCGAGAGGAACTTGGAGCGAAGCAGGTTGGACGAATATGATCGATTTGCCAAGACGATGTATATCGAAGGTGAGAAACTTGAAAATCCTATTGCGTATAATCGGAAGGTTAACAAGTACATACATACTACGCAATAAAATACGATATTAATGAATCTCAGGCTCGGGAAAACAAGCGCTAGGAGAATCGCAATCGCCGGTTCAACGGAGACGCTTGCGTATCAGCGAAGTGACGGAGTCCCGACGCGACGTGTCGCGACGCAAAGCGACGGAAGGAGTCACAAGGAGATCCGGTAGGTGGGAGAGTAAAGAAAGAAAAGGAGATGCGATGCGGTACGATACGATTTGATGTGAACCGCGATGAACTGCAACACGGACACGTTTAGCTCGGATTTACCTAGCATGCTCGCAAGCCAGTTACGCTCGCGCTTTCGTCCGGCCAGCACCTCTCGTTCTCTCCTCAAAACTTTTTCGATCGCAAACTGCTGAACTTGACGTCATTAATTCCTCGTTCAACCGAGTGCAGTTCGATCATTCACCCTCTCCGTTCTTTTTGTTATCGGAAACTATTTGTCCGTCTTTTTCGCGACGTGTTTCCCGTGCCCCTGTCCTTATTTTCGGCGACGAGAAATTTCTCAAGAATTCTTACAGCCTGAACGCACGAAGCAGATGAAACCGCATATACGTCGAAGAAGCTAGTCCGTGCTTCAGGTCCAAGAATACCGCACCGAGTACGAGTACGAGTACGAGTAAGTGTCAATTTTGCAAGAAGGTAATTCGACGATAGGAAGCGCTTTACGCGACAGCTCCCTTCGTATACGGTGAAACGCGAAATACAGTTCTGTAATCTCGGGTAATATTGACGGTGGGTTTCCTCGAACATCGATACCTATCCTGATCGATCTGTGTTTGAAAGTACCGCCAAAGGAATTCGTCTTTTCGAACAGCCGGCCGATGCTTCAGCTGCGCGGTCGCCCGAATGTAAAATTTCGTTCAATCTATAGCTCGATATCCAATCGTTCGAGAGATCGACGATGGCGGAAAGTCGATGTCCACAGAGCTTTTTCCAATACGAACGGGGTATTTGGCAGGTGCTCCGACGCAAGCACGTCTCTCGCTCATCCGTTGTATCGCGTCGCGGAAACACATTTACTCGGCGCGGCGCGGCACACGGTTTCAACGAGTACGTCTTCCTACGAACACGATGACATGTGCGAGATCTTGATACGACATCAGCATACGTTGAGTTGCGACACGAAACGCGAATCTTCATAAAAAAATATCATCTCGACTTCCCTTTCCTCCTTTTCTTTCCTTTCCCTCCCTCTGTTAGCCCACGACCGTACTGTTTCCAGTACACACAATATAAATTGGATTTGCTTATAAATCATGAAGAAGATCCGGATGGTGAATCCGTGTAATTTACGATCGAGGATAACGTATGTGGAAAAGAAGGTAATTAACAGCGTCGAAGGAGCAAACGATGCGATAACTTGACGAAGCAATACGCGTAACCGTGGCGTTTTTCTAAGGATCTGTTCCCGTGGTGGGTTACGTACACGCATGTAGGTAATTTTCAGTAATATCTGTTGGTATGTTTGACGCATCGCGAGTCGAGGAAGATGGACGGGATGCGGAGCGCGTTCGTTCGCGCGAAACCATTCGAACCAGCGCGGCTCTGCGGAGAGTAATCGACTTGGTTCCTCGAAACGCGTATGATTGTCGACGACTCGGATTGGTTCCATAACGCACGCGGGATGATTGGAATTTGGGGCAACGGAGGCATACGCGTTAATATGACGTTCGAGTTATTTTTAGCGTGTACAATTCAAAAGAACGCGTAGATATAAGCATTGGCTCGCCATGCGGTAAACAGATCAAAAGATCAGAAAAAGAAGGCGGAAAGGTGAACGAGGGGAGCGGAGGAAGGAGGAACGACTTGTGAGAGCGGAAAATACAGGCGAGCTATATGAAGGATGTTTGTTATGAATGTTGAGTAAGCACACTTGAAATTCTTTACGAGAGCAACATCGATCGATCGTTTCGCGCGACGGCTGTTTAAAAAGGTGAAATATGGCGGCGGCGGTGGCGGGGTTTCCCGATCAGAGGAACGACTGGTTAGTTGGTGTTAGTTGGCACGTGCGGTGCAATCGAACGGCTCGATGGATTCATCGGTTCTGCTGAAACATCTGTCGCACCGATGTCGCGTGGATCTTTCGGAGAACGCTTGAAATTCCATCTCGCATCCGCGAAGGCCAATAAAACCAGGCACAGACAGAATATAAACCGGTGTATTTACCCGATGGTCGATTTGCATTACCAAAATCGCTCCGGTTCCGAAACATTCAAGCTCACTCATAAAAATATATACAATGCCGTCAACCTCTTTCTCGAACCCCTTTTCGTCGATCGAGTCATTTTTAAAACGGCCTCCGATCGCGCTTCTCGCTATAATTATATATGTACGTATGCGCACGTGCTTCCAGCATTCCTCCGAATCTCCTTCGACCGTGCATACTCGTGTATTCTTGTGATCATTCGAAAATTACGATCTGAACGTTCGAAAATTACGATCCGACCGTTCGAACTGGACGTTCGCTCGTTAACGGGATCGACGCCGCGTATCGCTTCTGTCGTCCGTTCTCTGATCTTAAGCTGCTCCCCGTTTCGAAGGGTAATTGGAATTTTAATGGTCGATGATAGACAGCCAACAGTCGTGGACGTTGACGCAAACTTTGATATCGCGCGTTATGTCACTACGTTTATTCATCCTGCTTGGTAGTCAGCGTTGCCGTCACCGCTTACAAAATGCCTTATGAATGCGCGGAACGCATCGTAGTCTCGTTTGGCACGGATGGAAGCGTATATACCTGCCGGAATTCTGAATCACCAGACTCCACCGTTCCAAAGGAAAAACCGGTGGCTCCTTTCGAGTCATACGAGGGGTACATGTTTCGATCGCGGTGACGTTTGATAATCGATTGCGGGGCTTCTGGTCGGTTCAGCCGGAGATGCTGCCGTCGTGGAACGTAATCGCGTGACATCATGCTTTTAACCTCGCAAGGTATTCATTATATTCTACTTGTGGCGAGCAAGTTTTTTCATGCTGACGCGTCGATCAAATCGAAGAAAAAATTGATGAAATTCAGAAGGATTCGGGCGTGATCGCGTGACGCGCGGTCCAAATATAGATCCGAGAATCCTTCGAGGAACTTATCGAGCGTTAGAGCGAAAGTTTGCTCGTAGAGACGTACAAACCGATCTATGATGCGAGCAAAAGCGAAAAGAGGAAAAGGTATTGGACATTGGTTGATGGAATCGATCCGGATGATCGAAAGCGGGTGCCAACGACGGGTCAAAAATTCGTACGGCAACGCGTTGATTCTTTATCGAAAGCGAATCGAACGAAGTAACTCGTTCGCTATCAAATTCCAACGTGTTTATCACAATCTAACACCGATTATCGCTGTTCTCCTAATGACTAATGAATCGTTCGACGAAGCATGGCTGCGCTGACCATGGTTGCCGAAAGACCGTCCGTTCGGTAAATTCTCGTGACGACAGCTCGAACGATGATCGGCCGTATAATCAGGTGTATTCGTGGAGAGTGAAACGCGAGTCGACCCGCCGTTGCATCTCAAAAGTGCTTACCGAGTCATCGCTAGGAAGACAGAGGGGCGGGACATCGCGTCTCTGCTGCGCCGTCAGTTTAGCCCTGATGAAACGAAACGGGTCAAGATCGTTGTTCGTACTTACAATTAGTTACATGATAACTGGTGATCCAGACGCTAGACTAGTTACGCTAAACGCGTCGATTTTTTCGTAGATCACCGGTCGCCTTTTCGATCTCTTCCGGCTCGTTCCCCCGATCAAGGGGGAATCCGCAAAGGCGATCGTCTGTCGTCTATACGCAAATTCTAGTCGTCGATCGCGCTTCGGGACGGGAATGCGTCTTCTCGAAGACCCAAAGTCCTCCGTAAGGTTGACGCTGGTGCAACCTTCAAACAGATCCGTTTACACCTTCCGTTGACCTCCGGCTGCCTTCGAGAGATTTCTCCAACGAAATGATCGTGATTCTCGGCTCGAACATGCTTTTTGCCCAACCCCGGAAGAACGCGACTCGCGCTGCGAGATCGCAACGGATCATCGAAGTCAACAGACCGAACGGTCACGATGCGTTCCAGTCTGCCGAGTTCCATTAATATTATAATACTTTCATGAAAGATCGTCCATAGAAATTCCGATAGACGTTCGTCGTCGACTCGTATATATCTACACGGTTCTCGTGTACGCGGTGGATCGGCTGGAGAACGGATATACTCGTACGTTCGTGGATAGATTTGCTCGATCGTTCCCCGTGTTTCGACCGTACCCTTTGCTTCTGCGGAGCAACCACGAAATAGGCGGACGAGAGCGACGGAACGAGCGTGTCGGACACGTTGAACGATAAGCGCCAACAGATTACACAAGATCCGCGTATCATGGTCAACGTGATCCACTTCCAGGCTGTTTCGGGAACAGCGAACCTTGCGAGCGATACGAGTTTCACGGTGAACAGAGAAGCGGTTTGAAGACGTTCCAACGCAAACAGGATGCCGCTCGTCTCCGGATGCTCGTTCGCTCAAACTTGGCACTGTCGTCGCGGACTCGTGCCAGGTGTTGCCGAATCCGTCATGCCGAGAACACCTGGCTGAACACGAACCGAAACGTTACGAGAACCGAAAGAGAGTTAGGCGTAACTCGCGGCGCAAGGCTGTCACCGTGACGAGTCTCGTCTTTTAATCGCGCATAAATCACTACGTTACAGAATCGAATTCGTGAAAGATGCAGTCGAGTTCGAACCCGACGATCGCCGTTTTCCTGCTGCTGCTGGCCATGGTGAAAGGAATACCCGATTTTTCGGGGCTACCCCCTGGACCGTATTGCGAGGCGAGATATCCACCGCGACAGTGTTGCGAGGGCCGTCAGGATGAGTGCAGCGCCCCGATTCTCACCACGGTCTGCTACTGTGACGACTTCTGCGAGCGAACCAGGGAAGAAGATTGCTGTCCGGATTATTGGAGTCACTGCAAAGGAATCACTATCAATGTCACCGTTGCGCCTGTGGCGGAGATAAGACGTTCGTATCCCGAGAAGAAACTATATTAGGACGCCTCCCTCTCTACTCTCCGGTTCACTTTGTTTTTATTCGATGCAAAACGTACACAGTGATACGCCCGTTCGATGTTTCAGGTTGCTACTTCCAAGGAAAACATTACAACCACGGTCAAACGTTCAAACTGAATTGCAACACATGGTACGTTTCTCCCTTGGTCCGCTTTTCTTCTTTCCGAACGTTCGATCACGGGGCAAACATGTTCTGAAACGCGTGCGTTTGACTTCTAGCAAATGTTCGTCCATGGATAGACGCGCCGAGGTCCTCTGCGAACGGAATCGATGTCTGCAGGAACCGGAGTTGATAGAAGAAATCAATCTGGAGAGTGATGCTTTGGGCTGGAGGGCCCGAAATTATTCGGACTTCTGGGGTAAATCGTTGAAAGAGGGCGTGCAACTCCGCTTGGGTACTCTTGATCCGACGCGATCGGTAAGAATCAGTAGTTGTCAGGGATGCGTCGTGTCTCTTCTTACCTGAACCCTGCCAGCGGTACAGCGGATATTCATCCGACTGTTCGATCGGTCCCTCAAGGTTCACAGGATGAACACCGTCAAACGAATTTATGATCCGGAATCTCTGCCGCGGGAATTCGACGCCAGGACTCGATGGCCTCGAGACATTTCGGAGGTCGAGGATCAAGGATGGTGCGCCGCATCCTGGGCAATTTCCACCGCTCGCGTCGCGTCTGACCGATTCGCCATCATGAGCAAAGGCAGGGAGAGCGTCGATCTTAGCGCGCAACAGTTGCTCTCTTGCAACAACAGGGGGCAACGAGGCTGCAACGGTGGTTACTTGGACAGAGCTTGGCTCTTCATGAGAAAATTCGGGTAATTCCTTTCTCGATTAACTCCCCCATTTTCCCCTCACGTTCCCTCTCGAGACCCGTCTCGTCTTCCAACCGATAGCCGGACGCAACAACGTCTCTGCGACTGTTGTTCAATCGAAGCGTCTGCTTTGCAGCTTGGTCGACGAAGATTGCTACCCGTGGACGGGTACGAACGAACATTGCCGACTCCGAAAGAGAACCGACTTGAGAACAGCCGGATGTCGTACTCCGTCGAATCCGCTTCGAACGGAGCTGTACAAGGTCGGGCCGGCGTATCTGTTGGGTAACGAAACGGACATCATGCAAGAGATCGTAACATCGGGACCTGTACAAGGTAAATTTGCTCGGTCTATTGTAAGCTTGACGATCAGATTAATCGTACACGTGTGCGTTGCCGATATTCGCAGCCACCATGAGAGTCTATCAGGACTTCTTCTCCTACGAGTCCGGAATATATAGACACTCGGATGTGGCGGAGCTGTTTGACTCCGGTTACCATTCGGTACGGATAATCGGCTGGGGAGAGGAACGGACCCATTCGGGACCACCCCGAAAATATTGGGTAAGTTTTCTATCTTCCGTTTCCAAAAGTATCGGTAAAGCCGGCAAAACGCTTTGTTACAGCTGGTCGTAAACTCTTGGGGCCAGCAATGGGGAGAGGACGGACTCTTCCGAATCCAAAGGGGCACGAACGAATGCGAGATCGAATCGTTCGTTCTAGGAGTGTGGGCGAAAACCATCTAAAGGAATCGCGGTCGACCCGCTCGATGAAAACTTCACGCAGACGGTGCATTTATCGAATCTTCGTTGATTCCCATCGAGACGACCTTGTTGACGTTATCGATGCGCAAAATCACGGACAGTCGAAAATATTCATACGCGATTAAACATAAGATGTTACTTCGACACGAAATGGGAAGGAAGAATTACATTCATTCGCAGGAAATTGCGATGAAAATTTCCATCGCATTACGCGTGATTGGAAATGCAATTGTCATTTTTTCAGTTTGCATTTTCTAATTGTACACATATTGTATATTTACGTGTTCGTAAGGAATAAAGTGCCAACAGCTACAAATGTACACGTACACGCGATAAGAGTCAATTAAAAAGAGGAGAATAAGATGCAATCAGACAGGATAATAATTGATGGATAAAATATTCTTTTAATCCGGGTGCTCTTGATAGCTGCTGTCAGGTGTACGGGATATCGATTTGATCATCTCCGTTCCAAGTAGCATGGACTTCTGGACGACCAATGATAATAAATTATACCCAATTCTCAAACCACGACGCTGCGCCGACTACTCCTGCAATGAGGACTGTACACTTCCAGTTTGTCTCTTGGCGTATTCATTGCGGAATAATCGATCGGGAACGGTACATTATTGCCTCGTATCGCGCAGAAATCCGTCATACCAAGAAAATGCTCTCCGGGACCAAAGGGACCACGACCGAATAAAAAGTTGGCGAACGAGAGCTGATACTGTGGCCAGCCGAGAGGATAGTCTCCGTTCTGAAAGAAACGAAAAGGACAAAAATAATCGTTGTATCCCTCTCCCTTTCCGTCTCTCTTTCTGTTCACGATCTACGGTTAATCGTTTCGACCAAACGATCGATTGCTTTGCATCAAAGATCCTTATACAATGTAGTAGCAGATTGTTACCGAAGTCATAGAATTGTACGCAATGTCCAAACATTGAGAAATCCTGTCGGAGTCCAAGCCAACAACGGATCCGTAGAACGACGCGAGTTCCTTCTTCGATATTACTCCACTCATGGAACCGTTAATCGCAAGGAATAACACCTTTGGCAAAATTTTTAGCCAAAATGGAATGTCGTTGTAGGATGCACCGCCGGCAGGAGCGACCACTTTGGCCCACCAACTCAACCATTCGTTCAAACCGATCTTCTTCCCCTGATCACCCTCGTACTTTTTCTCCTGTAGAATCAACTCCGCCAGACCCTGTTCGACTTCCATCAATCGCAAGTATTCGGCTCCGTTCCACGACCAGTCCGCGAATCTTCTCAGCCGCTTTCGAAAGTAAACGTTGGTCATTAACCGAATCGAGAAAACCGGATCAAATGTTGCCGGCTCGTAGATACCTCGGAAAACATTCGAAAATCTTTCCTAGTGATGAAACCGTCTTTGTCGTGATCCAGCAAGTACGTGAAAAAATGCGAAAATTTGTCGCGCTGAATGGGGGCCAGATCTTGTATTCTTCCTCCCTCGGTGACGTCCTCCAAAGCCGCGATATTTTCGTCGCTGGGGTATCGGCTCACCCAGGTCGCTGTGTCGAGAAAAGAAGAGAAAACGAAACGCAAACGGGAAAAGAAAGAAAAGTTGGAAGAATGTGTGTTAACATTGACATAGTTACCCAGCAACAGTAAATGTATAGTTTCAAAGATAGCAGGCTAGTTTTAGTTTAGTTGTCTCGCGTTGGTTGGGTCGGGGGAATGCTTACTCCAAACGTGTACGCTCCAACCAGGCTGTTCCAGTTGGCTGTCGGAAGCCGGATCTTCGATCATCTCGTTGACGTTCGCCATCGAGGCTGTTCGCCATCTCTTCAACAAGTCCTTGGTCCTGTCGCGAGTACGATCGCAAGCCTGTCGCCAGTTGGTGATAAATTTTCGCGGCACCTTCAACGCGCTGCTTTCATCCAACTCGAGTTCTTGGCTACCGGCGGAACTTCTGCTCCTCTCGGTCGCGTTGCTCTCTGCACCTGCCGCACCGCCCGCGCCGGCTTCGTCGCCGCCTTCCTGCATTCCAGGATAATACATCGGATCTTTTATGCTGCCTGAACGACTCTCCATCGCGAACTGACACTCTTCCCCGGCGACATATTCTCGGACGAACTCCGTTCGAATAATCAATTCGTCGGCGGGAGGTCACCGGGTCGCTCGATAATAGAACCGAGCGAGGTCCGTTTTTGCGACTCGAACGCTATTTTTTTTATCGCTTCCCCGATGCAACCCTTGCGCTTACCATATCGCGCGATTCGCCGTACCGATCCTCTCTTTCTACCGAACGTACCCTCAAGTCAGCCGCTTGCTCCGTTTCTTAACGCTCACCGACCAACTGCAATGCAAAATTGATCCGCGGTTGAAGATTGTCCCCGCGGATCTTATTCCCAAAACCGTTCAACGATTCAATATCGCACTGGCGCCGATTTTCTTTGCAGAATATGACTGATATGCGCACCGGCGCCCGCGCCAACAACAGCGACCGCAACCGCGAAAACTATCGATTCTCAAATATGTATATCCTTCATGTTTTATCATTGACTTGTTCGCTCCTTGACTGTAGCGGAGGCACGTGAACATTATCCGTGGACCTATTTTCCCACGCATATTTCTTCCATGAAATCTTTGGAAATCGATACGTCCTGAATCGGAATACGTTTGAAATCGATTCGTCGGAGTCGGATAGTTTCGCCTCGAAATTATAGCGTCCGCTGACCATCGAATCGCCGCTCGAATTGAATTTTCTTCCGGCTTCGCAGCTTTATCGATCGATCGGAGTTGGGGAGGGCATTCGTTTCCCCGCAGATGTCCTCGCGATCGGCCGCGTTCCCAGCTACATCGAGTTCACCATCTGCGATGTTACCAATGCAACGGCTTAATACGCCGCGCGGCAGAGCCGACCTCTTTCCTTCTGTTCCAATCGCGAAGGGTGAGTGAAACGTGTTGGAAATCCTGTTATATCCTGACCATCCACGCTTTTTTTCGGACCGCGAGCAATGGGGATTCGTTGCCAGGCTTACTTATTTAAAATGTTCTTATAATTTTTTCATATTATTCTAACGGAAACGTTCTATTTATTGATTCATCGAAGCTAACCTCTATACATATTTCTCTCATTTGTATACATTTCACTTTCGTGAAGCTCCATATCGGTGATACGGTTCTTCGTCACCTTTATTCATTATTTATTGTTACTTCAATGAAATTCAATTCTGAATTCAATTGTTCGCGTATATTTCTTGGATGCGCGTCGACGCACGCTCTAACCGATTTCTTTTTGTTTCTTTCAGGGATTCGCAATGGGTGCGTACAAGTACATGCAAGAGCTGTACCGCAAAAAGCAGAGCGATGTGCTCCGCTTTTTGCTTCGCGTTAGATGTTGGCAGTATCGTCAGTTGACGAAAATGCATCGTGCTCCCCGACCCTCCAGACCAGACAAAGCTCGCCGTTTGGGTTACAAAGCTAAACAAGGTATGTATAGATCCGATTATTCCTTCTTCCAAACGCTCTCATGTTAATAGTCTGTAACATTTTTGTAATTATTCAATGAGCAAGATTTTAAGTGCACAAATGATGAGTCGTACCATGCACCACTCTTACGGTTACAATGGTGATATAGATGTACCCCACTGATAACAGTGCCCTTGCTTAGGTTTCCTAATCAAAACGTTCCTACAGAAAAATAAGCAAAATATTACTCCCGATTATTAGGTTTCGTCATATTCAGAATTCGTGTACGGAGAGGAGGACGTAAGCGCCCGGTCCCCAAGGGTGCGACATACGGGAAACCAAAAAGCCATGGCGTTAATCAGTTGAAGCCTACCAGAAAATTGCAGTCCGTCGCAGAGGTAGCTATTTCAAATCGTTTGATGCCTTGTAGTGATCACGGTCACCATAGAATATAAACTATAACTATTTTGCTCTGCAATTTGTTTTAGGAACGCGTTGGTCGTCGATGCGGTGGTCTGCGAGTTTTGAACAGTTACTGGGTAGCCCAGGACTCATCGTACAAATACTATGAAGTTATCTTGGTCGATCCTGCCCATAAAGTAATTTTCGCAATATTATTCTACTGGTTTCTAAAAATACGTCCAAACAGAATGATGATACTCTTATATAGAATGAAGATTCATGATTTTTTATCTTCCTTGGATGTCTGAATCATAAGAAACTGCAGAAACCTTGACTTCAGAGTAAGAGAAAAGAGCGTATTAAAGTTGTCAATCGCTTGTGTTTCAGGCAATTCGTAACGATCCAAAAGTGAACTGGATTTGTAACGCAGTGCACAAGCACCGTGAACTTCGCGGAAAAACATCAGCCGGCAGGAGCTCGCGAGGATTGGGCAAGGGACACCGTTTCTCGCAAACTATCGGTGGTTCGCGTCGTGCTGCGTGGCTGAGAAGGAACTCGTTGTCGCTCCGCAGGAAGCGATAGATTATTTAAACGTTGATAATCTTTATTCTTGCGGCGACAAGATACATCATTTTATTGATATAGTACTGATGTTTGTATCAATATTATGGTATATCCTGTGTACAATAAAAATCTCTTTCTTAAAAGTTGTTTACATAATTAAATCTGTTTTCAAAACGAAATTCGTAAATGCAAATTACTTTAGACGGTTGCATGATACGCGTAACTGTCTTATAGTGGTTTCTTTTATTTTATGATCCTTTTTAAAATTTGTTATTCATTGTTCGCATCCCG
Organism: Macropis europaea; assembly: GCA_916610135.2. Lineage (NCBI taxonomy): Eukaryota > Metazoa > Arthropoda > Insecta > Hymenoptera > Melittidae > Macropis > Macropis europaea. The sequence goes on along the minus strand of OU744346.1, from coordinate 12,965,405 downwards.
AAATAATGAGCGAAGTAGCGTTTATTGCCCGGGACCCGATAGCGATTTGTCCATGAACTTCTTCTTCGCGAAACAGAGCCACCATTTACTTGGTTTTCCATCCTCTCCATACACCTTCTCCACAAGTCTGACACCGGTCTCTTGTCTTATTTGTTGTAAATATTGTCTCATAGTATCTACAACAAAAAGTATTCACAGAACGTGTTTCTTGGCCTTTCCGTAACCTTGGCTAACATGAGATTTACCAGCTTCCACGGGAGTGCTCGGTCTGGCATAAACAGAATTTAAAGGAAATCCATGATCACCGGGAATATCGAACTTTGAAATAGCAAGAGAATACATTTCGCTGGTTGCCTGGGCTTGAGTCGCACACTTTTGTAGCCTTTTCAAACATTCGGTAATATATAATGTTATATAAATTAAAACTCTGTCCGCTTCGCTCTGTAAAGAAAACCGCATATTCGTTAGTCTTTGAGAAAACGGTTGAACGATAAAAATACACTAGAAGTACCTTGATTTCGTAGGTTCTAAAAAACACGTTTGCTTTGAAGTAATACAGTGCTTCGTCGATTATATCCGAATCCTTGTTCTTGAAAGGAGGAGCCGGACCTCTGAACTGAGTCTTAATTGGCAATAGCGCCATATTACCAATGGTTCCATTGTTTTCCACGAAACTCGAGTGGTATGCCTCCAACGAAAAGTTGAACGATGTTAACGAGGGAATAAAAGTGTTTGCGCGGAGCGCTGAACGTTCTGGTTCGATCACCATCAAATACATGTTATTCCGCAACGCATACAATAAATATTTCAAGTATTTCAGTTTAAATAAGATCTACATTTTGTCAACGATAATGTGTAGAAATTTTGACAGATCACGTTTTGATTAGGTTAGGGTAACGCCCTAACCAAGAGATAGGAGCCGATTGATGCGCGGTCCGTTGTTACATCCGGATTTGTTACTTACAGGCATATCGAGAAACTAATATGAAGGAATCCCTTTCACGCTTGTAAATGTTTGCGAGTATCGAAAGAACGTATTCGTTCGCGTACCCGTGCTATACGCTGTGCACCATCCACAGTACACAGTAAACACAGCGATGCGTCAATGGTTCCAGCGACAGGAACGTGAAACGGGAGCGTATGAGCGATTGACAGCTATGGAATTTTCCTCCGAAAGTTGATAACTTCCGATTTTACTTATGCTTCTTTGCTTTGTTGCATTATTGTGTTACAATTTTATTAAACTCTATAGAGTTGATTTGATTACTGTCATCTCGATGTTGGAAACGAAGTGTGGAAGCGAACTGATTCCGTTGGATAATAGGGTGATTTACTTTTCCACATGACGCAGGTAAATGGGAATGGAAAGTGACTATTTTTAAATCAACTTTATCTAATTTGTCTCTGAGAGTTTTCAATTTCCAGTGACTTTCGTATCAAGGATCGCGGGATATAGGATAAAGGAAGTTTGCCTAGGAATTTTGAATCCGATCGAGTCCTTAACTGTTGGGATTGGCGATTCTGTCGTAGGGGAATTACTTCCGGTCATTTCCGTTGAATGGCGACAACGATGGATAGTTTATTTCGAATTGTGTCGTAGAGATTCTGCTTTCTCGATTTCGAGAGAAGACTCTTCGAATTTTCGTTCGGTGGATCAAAACTTCGTAACTCAGTGAAATCTCTGCGAAAAAGTTTGTTGGTGATCCGGTGCGCGCGAGACTGATAGATTTCGAAGTAGAAGGAAGCGTGCTCTGCGTTGTCGGACACTTTCTGCATGAGAACAATGGCCGATATCGAAGGAAAGAAGCTGACCGAACTGCGAGTCATAGATCTGAAGACGGAGCTCGAGCGGCGGGGTCTGGATAAAAGCGGAAACAAAGCTGCACTCCTTGAGCGTTTAGCCAAAGTAAATTTTCTTACGGTTTCATGCGTTTTCTCGAAACTTTTCACCGCGAAGTCAGCGAGCTTTCTCGTCGCCATTTTAACCCTATCGATTCCCTTGATATGTACTTTCTAATGAGCTTTACCTGTCGTCCTACGTGATCGAAGAAAAATCAATGTTCAAACAACATTCACGATACTCGTTTCGATCTTCATTGAAACACGACTACATCTCAGATGTGCACGACCGTACCTTTTTTCTGTATGTCAGTCAAAATTTACTTAGTAACGTAATATTTTTACTCATAGTATTGTATGTTAAACTCTATTAATTTTCATCTTAATTTTATTCTTATCTCCGTGTGCAAAGGCTATATCGGACGAAGGCGAAGATCCTGATGAATGTTTAATTGTACCTTGCGGAGGTGTATGCAAAATTAGTCCAAGGAAGAATAGCGGTAGGTTATCGCGTACAAGACGCTGATCACAAATTGTCTCATATTCATCATCTGATCGATGTTTTTGTCGCTAGTGACGGGTGTGACAAATCAGGATGAAACCGTTGAAACGATGGAGGGTCAGAAAGAGGAGAACACTGATGTATCAGATAATAATGAAGCGAAACCAAAAGTCGAAACGAAACCACCCATGGAAGAGAGTACAATGATACGTAAAACAGAGGTGTGCAAGTTGAATGTATCGCTTTGAACGAGTTTAAGATATTCGTGTGGAAGTATTAAGTTATTACAAATGTATATGATGATACAAATGAAAATATGATTTAGGAACCTGAAGGTGAAACACAAAACAACGTTAGCAAGGAAACAGAATGCAAGCACGAACTGAAGGTTCAGTTGAATAAACTAACGATGGACAGCATACAGGTTGTTGAAAAGAAAGTCGATTCTGAAGCGCCTGTTGTGGTAAATCAGTCCTCGAATAACACAGCCTCCGCTATCGAAGCTAATGGTATTGACAACGAAGATTCCATCAATCTAACTATTGGAGAGGATGAAGAGAATCTCCTAGCAGAGGAGGTAATAAAATTATCAGAATGATAACTCTGGCGTTTGTAGAAACCGGAAAATCGTTGACAGTATATTGTTTTTTACATTACAGACTGAATCCCACGATAGGAACAAGGGTAAGTTTTTCGACTTATTAGATCATACAGCGTATCTAGATGTAAGATTTCAAGGTGTAGACGTAGCGGTACTTTAATTTACGATTACGAGTAAGTTGCTAAACCTATGGCGTCAAGACTAAGGGACCCGTTTCTCTGCGTGTAAAACACCTCATCTATCCTGGAGCACAACCATGCTGGATCCGCCTACGAAGTTGCACTTCATGCTTCATCTTACATCCGTTCTTCGAGCTGCGTTTGTGATCAAGCACCGGTACTGGATTCGATGCTACCGCTTGCCACATGGATAGTGTATGTCTACTGGCATGCAACGATTCGACTACAAATTACTACGGCACGGCGATCGACCAGGTTTCAGCCAGAGTGAAACGTACATCCGTCGACGTCCTTGCGCTGTTCTCAACCATGTTTTACAGAAAAATCTATCTCATAAACGCTAGTCTATAAGTTAGTTAACGCTAGAGTTTGATATAAAGTTACATTAATTCTACCTAGCCGCATAGAGCATCGTTGGATCTTTCTGTCTCCAAATTATGTGGATGCAAGAAGACTCAAGTGTATGTCAAGCCACAAATCTTCCCCGTATACAGTTACCGGAGACAGCGTTGTTCGTCACAACAACAGGGAAATCGATATCTTCGACCCATGCACTACGAACTTGAAGCAGCCGCGTGTATTTTGAGAAATTTGTCTCATGCGGCCATTTCACTGTTGCAATATTTCTAATTACTGGCATGAAATCATATTTGCATCTCCCTTCCACATTTTTTCCCTTCAATCTACCTTTACCTCGGTTTCCACTTCGCATTCCCGCTCTCCCCTCACCCACCCCCTTAACCTCGCATCTGGTTACTCTTGCTTCAGACTCCGAATCCGAGTCTTAAATACAAAGGTAACTTTAAAATAAAGTAGGGTCGCTATGGAACGTACGATTGAAGAGCGTATTCGTGATCTTGTGATCATGCGATGTTCATCATAATTCACTGCACGATCTGTTAGTGGCTGGGAAAAGTTCCATACAGGAAATACAAGCCACTAAGCAGCAGTGTTAGGGAGGGAGAAGAAATGAGGCTTCGCAGAAAGTGACTATGCTACCTTGATTGTCTCTGCAGATGGAGGAGAGAAGAAGAAAGTGGAAGAGAACAGCAAGAAGGGAGAGTCTAAAGGGAGCGGTAGAGCGGAAGCCGGTGCCAACAACAAGGAAGGGACAGCGTCGGGTGCAAACGTCGGGACGAAGAACAAGCAGGACGGTGGAGATGGAAGCAAGAGGTTGGTCTCTCATTGCTAAACGGTTCACAGCGGTACGACAACGAAATGTCACACGACTCTAAGCTAGCGATGCTGTTCCGCCGCATACATTACCATCAGGATAAAATACTGTCGGACGACGGATTCCCAAGATGAAATTATTCGTCAAAGTCACACGCAAGATTACTTTATTCCCTTTTTTTCAATCGCATACGAAGTTCCTTTCCGCTCGTACGTTTAGGCTGTAATTCTTAACTCTGGAAAGTATGTTAAGAAATCGAGAAATTGGCTAGCAAACTTAACCGAGTCCTATACCGCTCCTATTCGTGAACGAATACTTTTCAAAGGTGTTACACGCTCTACGATTACCGATGAAACTTTCATGTGCTGCCTTCTCTATCTGACGAAGATATAATTCTTTGTAAAACATACAGCAGTTTCGTCGTGCACGATAACAAGACTCTTAGTATCTCGAGATAAATTATACACTCTGCAGACTGTGTGTACGCTTAAGCCAAAAACGCGACAAGAAGCAATCGTATCGTTCGTCGGAGATACTGCTGCTCTATACCGCGCGTAAGTGTTGATACTCGTTACAACTTGACAAGAAGTGCCCTCCCGGAAGAACTACCAAGGAGATGCTTGCTTTCTGGAAAACTTCTGTACAGGGATACGCAATTCAAACGTTCCCACACGGACATACTTTTGTTACACACAAGTGATGAAACCTGGATGCAGACTACAACGAAAACATGTATAATAGTAACTTAAGTAAGCTGGTTACATATTATGTAACAACGATGTACCAGTGAACACCAAAGTGCAAACGAGCATATCTAATTATTATTATTATTACTATTACTATTATTATCATTATTGTTGTTATCGCCGTCCTCATCATCGTCGTCGCCGTCTTCGTCTTCGTCGTTGCTATTGACGCAAAGAAAAAGTTGCTAGCCAAATTTATATGCTTAACATAGTTACAGAGGTACTTTACTGAGCCTCAAAAGGTCATAGTTTTTAAAGTATTATCTTTAATACTTAAGAAAGATTCTTTGAATGATCTTTAGATGTAACAGAAATAATAATTATTTTCAGTGTGGAGTCTAGTAACAAGAGTCAAAAAAGGGACGATAAAGGTAAAGTATCTGTTTAAACGAACATGTGAATTCTTTAAAGATAGGAGGGTGCAGTTGTTCCACACTTTTACCTTTATATTTCCGGCTGGTGCAGACAAGAAGACTTCGCAAGTTAGTCCCGTTAATGCGAGCAGCAGGAACTTATGGGTATCTGGATTGTCGTCGAGCACTCGCGCTACCGATTTGAAACAAATATTTTCGAAGTACGGGAAAGTGATAGGTGCTAAGGTGGTTACCAATGCAAGAACGCCTGGTGCGAGATGCTACGGATACGTTACCATGTCTACCAGCGAAGATGCTGCGAAATGTATACAGCATTTGCACAGGACGGAACTTCACGGGCGTGTAATATCCGTCGAAAAGGTAGTAGTAACAGACGAAATGATGTTCTCATATTCTCCAGAGTATTCCGTCTGCGTTCTCCTTCTCTTGCTCTTGCTCTTATTCTTACTCTTGCTCTTACTGTGTTTAAAGGCGAAGGGTGATAGCCAGCAGAGTCACATGCGTAAGCGGGATACTACAAACGGAAAGTCCGAGAAAAAGGACGAAAAGGACAAGTCAAAAGATAATCATGACGTGACCGATCGAAAAGAGAAAGAAGCGAAGAAAGAAGTTGAAGAGAAAGGATCGGAAGCGAGTAAGTAATTTTCAAACGACTCTGCCACGCGAAAGAGTATTATGTTTGGAGTGTAGTACATTTAAATGTTGTACGACAGCGAAAAAGTCGGACGAGAAAAACGAGAGCACTGAAAGCAAGAAATCCGAGACACAGGACAAGAAGGACGAAGCGTCGAAGGAGTCTGACTCTCGGTCGACCAAGTCAACGAGCAAGAAGCCGGAAAGCGAGAGAGGAAGACGCGACGAGAAGAGAATTCGCTCCTGGGATCATCATCGATCTCATACGAGATCTCGTAGCCGTGAACGACGTAGACGCGACGACGTGCTCACGTTCGCGAAGATCAGGGTAAGAGCGAGAATCGAATTCTGTCTCGTCATCAGCAGATCTCTCTGTTCGATATTCGAGAAGAGCGATCAGGAAGTAACGACGCTATAATTTTTGGCACGTGCTTTCAGGAGGAACGAGAGAGACAAAGATTACGCGAAAGAGAGAGAATGCTTCGCGAAGAGGAACGAAGAAGGCGGGAAGATATGGAGCGACAAAGGGAAATTGAACGTCGACAGCGAGAAGAAGCTGCGCGGTTGGAAAGAGAGCGGGAGAAGTTGCGAAGGGAGCGGGAGAGAATCGAGCAAGAAAAGGCCGAATTGCTGCGGCTAGAGCGAGAACGTCAGAAGCTCGAAAGAGAGAAGCTGGAGCGAGAAAGATTAGAACTGAAGAGACAACAGATGCGACTGGAGGAGAGTAGACGCGCTCCACCGCCGCCCTCTATCAAGCGATCGTCCAGCGACAGAAGAGACCCGAGAGATATGTACGTGGAACCTGACAGGAAGCGTATGGCTACGGAACACAGCCGAAGGCACACACCGGAACGCGTGAGCGATCGGCGCAGTGAAATTTTAGACCGCGTTTCGGACAGACGGTTGGATTCGTCGCCGCCTGCTCGCTACGAATCCAGCAGGTAAGGACCCGTTGATTCGTTGCTTCGCAGTTGCTACCTATTCGAAGGAACGGTAAAACATAAGGATTACGTTCACAGATCCACACAAGATCTAGGATTGAAGAAGGAATTTAAACGCAGCAGCGATTTTACTTCGCGAAGCAGTCGGCCAGAAAGCTTTTCCGACGTATCGCGAGGACGGGAAGTAATCGTTCGCCGAGAACCTCTGAGCACAACAACGTCGTCCATCGATCCACGACAAGTTAAAGAAAGGTAAGTTGCCGGTCGATGAACGTTGCTACAGAGATCTTGTACCCGTATGAAACGGCGACGTTTTCTCTTTCGTAGCAGGTACGAACGTCCAAGCACAACCACTTATACTCGCGAGCGCGAAGTTCGACGCTCGGAACCAGAATCGCACAGAAGCTCCAGGGATAGCCACACGCGATACGGCGAAAGCTTCAAACCTACGGGTTCGAGTGCGCCACGTTAGTAGAAACATTACATTTTGTGCGTCTAACGTTAGTTAACTTAAAGATAAATCTTTTGAAATGATACGAATGCAGGCGAGAGTCGTTACGTGGAGAGCAACAGAACCACCAGCAGCTGGCACTCCGGCCCTCCATCTACAAAATCATTCAACTCTGTACCGGGCAGTGGTACTCGAGATCCTCGAAACGAACCATCCAGCTGGAGTTCCAGGTCCTCCGAAAATGTAAACAGGTACGTTTAACTACTCGTCTGCGTTCCTCGCGATAAAGCTTCCTTGTCCACAGCGGAAATAAAAGGTACGAACGGATAAATCCATTTTAGATGGAGCAATTCGAGTAGCATGGGAAACACGTTGCGACATCCAGTACCACCGACATACCAAAGCGGTCCTATCCAATCCATGGGATTGACAGCACCGGGTACAGCGCCATCCTACGATCGATTCGATCCGTACAAATCGTCCATGCCGAGCATGAGAAAATACTGATCTTGTCGCACCGATTCATGCTATTGTAACGAGTAACAGTGAATTTAATACCGATGCGTTTGGGATGCGTGCGCTCACAAGCATATGTATACACACACACAATTAGTGAGCGAGCGGGCGAGTGAGCGAGCGGGCGAGTGAGCGAGCGAGAGAGAGAAAGTGAGAGAGATATACACACACACACATACCGTATGATTATATTTTGTATAAGGTAAATTCAAGTATTTGCTGTAGTTTATTGTATACGCAGACTCAGTTGTAGCTGTTCCGTACGTTTGATAATTTTTAATCCGCCAGAAGCGAACAATTTTTTATTGACGAACGATGCGGATGCGCATCTTAAACATTCAGTTTGCTTTCCTTCGCGTTCGTTGCGTCCGAGTTCATAACGAACGAATGTCATCGTTGCACGACTTTTTCACGACTCGTCCGTCGAGTTCGCACATGGTTTCGGTGCAAGTCGCATTTAACCCTTTTAAATCTCTTTCGCTACAGTTTACCAATCTGATGAGAAAGAAATAACAAAGGGAAAGCGGTACTAAATACTTTAGAGCTTTCATTGCGAAATGCGTTCAACGACACGTATATTTATTAATTTTCCATGCGCGTTCTCGGCGAAACACATGTAACACGTACGACGTATCGTCGTATTTTCTACCACTGAACTGTAACAGATTTTTTGTACATTTGTTAATAGGTATGATTGCAGCTAGAGATCCGGAGAGTCGTTCGAAAAGAGACGAACATTTCCACGTTTGTCTCTCGGCGGTTACATTTGTACAATGCGTTCTATCAATTGTTATCGCAACTTATTCCGAACGATACAGTAAAACACGCATTCGTATACATCGATAAACACGTTCTCTCGTAGTGCATTAAGAAGATATCGTGTAGAGATACTTGCAGTTATATCGTGTACCTTTATCCGATTCTCTCCGTAGCAACACTTACATATTCTGTAAGGATGCGACTGAATTTGTATATTGAATTCCATAAGAATCACGAATGTAATGATGATTGTGTTGGAATTTACGTGAAAGCCACGTACCACGTTTCAGTGTAGCGACAAATATTACGGTATAAATAAATTTATGGCATATTAGAACGCATCGTTTGGTATCCTGTTTGAAGCGAGCATGCGAAGACGCGAGAACAAAAGGACGGACGGAGAAGCGAAGCCGGCAGAGGTATATACCGCGTCGGGCCGATCGCGGTCAGCTCAGCGGTACCCGCGCGACCGATTCGAATCGGAAATAGCGGAGATGATCAAAAAGAAGAAAAAGATCGAGCGATGGGATGGTCGGAGAGGGGGAACACTTTCCCTTGCTCGATCGCGGAGTCAGGGATGACGCGTGGAAGAGGAAAGGAGAGAGGAGAGAGAAGAAAATGAGAACGGGAGAGAGTGAGCGCCGCGTCAGTCCGTCAAATGCAAAGTGTGTCGAGGTCTTTTCACGGACAGTGCGGTGCGTGACACCGAGGTTTACCCCGTGCAGCGACGATTGCACGATTCGCGCTCCTTTCCTTCCTCTGCTCCGATCTTTTTCTCGACTCCTCCCTCCCTCCCTTCCTCCCTCCAACCATCCATCTCTTCTTTCTTTCCTTCCCTCCCCACGGGCCAGCCGCCTCTGTCTCTATTTCCCTATCTTTCTCCGTGTCGAGGCTCCCAATACGCGATGAACAATTGATCGGTGGTCTCGCGTGCGCGACAACTTTCTTGAAATAGTCGGACGCCGCGTGTCCGATCGTGGGTGTCAGCACTGGTGACAGACTACAAGCGCGCCTGGAATGTTGTGAAAAAGGATCGTTTTCCCTTTTTTTTACTCTCTGCCAGGATGTCGTCCACCTCGTCCATAGTTTTTAGTAAGTGACTTCCCATCAGTACTTGGCGCGTCGGTTTCATCACGGCGTTCAAAGAACCTTTGAAATTTCGTTCGTTGCCGCGTCGCGACGCGTCGCGCCTCGTCTCTCGAAACCGGAGCATCGATCGATCGATGCGAGATCGTGCGCGGTCAAACGTGATTCTCGCCCGGAAACTTTCTTCCGTTCGCTTTTGAAGTTTCTCAGCGATCTCGCGGAAATACTAAGAATTTTCGGAAAATGCAGGACGCATTGAACTTTCCCGATCCCGTTCGATCAGAGTTCCGGTCACGTCCGTCGGAAACGTCGTTGAAGTTTGCGAGCGCGAGCGCGCAGAAGAAGGCCGAAATTTCCTAAACATCTTGCGGTTGGGTTTACTTTGTCGGTGGCGGTGGCGGTCGCGTTATCGGGGTTGCAACGAGAGGATCGAGCCCGCACGATGCGGGCGAAATTCCAACGCGGATAACCGTCCACGGTATCGAGCAAAGTCGCCGGAATGTTCGAAGGACGAAGATCGAGGAGAAAGGTCGGAGAGGAACGGAGCGCGTTGATTCTCGGAAAAAACGATGATGCATCGATTTTGCAAGAGGCACGGAGAAATTGGTGTTGCGTCGCTTGTACGGATTTCCCCGGGCCGGAGTGGGTGGGAATCGACCGAGAACGCAGCAACGACTCCCTTCGAAACGGATGGCTATTCGTCGAAAGGCCGATCATCTTCGCCTCTCGTCTCCGCGTAAAGTTTACGCGGTAAACGGTCGCGCGCGAGCGTATCGTCGATGAATCAGTGAACGGAAGAAAGGCGCGCGCTTTCTCGTCGAGCGACTTTCACCGTCGATGAGCTCCGTGTACGTTCTGAAAAGGCCTCCTTCATCGCCCAACCTGACCCATCACCTGTTTCCAATCGTCGTTCCTTCCTTCTCTTTCAGAGTCCTTTTTTCGTTCTCCGCCCCCGCCCACACCACCAAATCTGCCAGTACTCACTCTTATCCAACATCGAACCAAATCGTTCAGCCCTTTCCACCGATTCCACGTCGGTATCGTTTTTTCCTATTCGCATTTCTGTCGACGCTGCTTGACCGACACAAGATGAGATTTCGCCAACACGCTCGAACAAATTCGTGGATTCTGGAATCGGCTGATCCAGAGCGCGAGCCGATCGATCGATATCGAGAGAAAAAGTACGGAAAACCGGTTGAGAGATCGATATCCATCCACGCCTACGCGGACCGTCCCGAGACGAATCGAAGAGAATGCGGGGACCGGTCGATCGAAGGTAGAGAGGAAAGGGTAGCCGGCTGGAAATTGACGGGGCAAACGAACAACGAACGGTGTCGAAAGGGAAGACGCGCATCCGGAATTCGTATCGGACCGACAGCGAGAGCTCGAGAAGCGCGACGAATTTCACCGGGGTTGCCTCGGTGTCACACTTCCGATTCGATTTCTCGAAGAATCGAGTTATCGTTTCGCGCGCTTCGAAGACGATGCATTTCCTGTCGGTGTTGCTCGGCGATGCTCAGCCTCGCCTGAATAAAAGTCGGGAAATCGTGTTAATAGGTCGACCGCCGCGAGAACGTCACGCTTGTTTGGCAACGGTAACGACGCGTCTCGCGATCGAACGACGAGACCGCCTCATAGAATCTCGCGCTCCGAGCGCCACCTTTAGCTTTCGAGGTGTATCGACGTTGCGCAACATGGTCCCGTCGATTTCCGTCGAACGCGCGGCAAACCGAAAAGACATGAAATCGATCGACATGAGTAGGATCTAGAGACCACGGTTTTGAACGTGTATTAAAGATACACGTGTAATTAACCCTTTCGCTACGGCAGTCCGCTCCGCCGGAGCGCCGCCACAGAACGGGACCCCATGCCGGAAACGTACACATTGCGCGTGGCCAGTCTTCGGCGTTCGGGTTTACGTCTTATGCCTGAACAACGCCGCCTTGACATGCTATTGTACGTACACTTTTCTAAGTGTTAAATAACAACTGTGCTTAAATAAAAACAATCGTACCTCTAACATAATAACAAAATAAATATACACGGCGCACGTACACACAGGTCGTCGCGTGGACGCAGTCTATATCCGGCGCTCGTAATGAAAGGGTTAAATACACGTGAAACAGGGAACTGCGGTAGGGTCAGCTGATCCGACGACCGCTGACACGGCCCGAAGCGCCTCGGGCCTCGAGGGCCCGTTCTCTCCTCGTTCTCTCGAACGTTGCTCTGAATGTTTCAGAAACGTGCGTGATATGGAGTTTGCTGACGAGCTGTTGTTGCTCTTGCAGCGAACAAGTTGCCGCGCGTCATCGTTACCGTAAGTACATGCAGCGAAAAGATGGGTAGGGATTGCGCGCGATCGGATCGAAATCGGAGCGACCGACTAACAATGAGTTGAAGCTCGTGTCGACGATATGTGACAGCGTCGAGATACGGAAGCTCGCCGGCGTTCCCGGGGCCGATGACGGAAGCGTGGGGCGACGAGGACGACAGAGGGGCGATCGCGATGTCGATCTCCGGGCCGTTTCGAAGGGACGCGACGTACCGAGCGGTACGACCTTACGGGAAGTTGCCCGGGAGGATGCAGGAGGAGGAACGCGAGAGGTCGGACCCGTTGGTCGCGATCAGCGAGACTCTGGGCGCTTTGAACACCGTCGGCAGCTACATCGTCAACATGACCAGAGGCGTGGAGAGCTCGAGTTACCCGCCGAAAGAGTTGCCGTCGGCCATATACACCATTTCGAAGAACATTTTAGGTACGATCGGGACACGGTTCCGCGTGAAATCTCTGGTTACTCCAGCGCGCGGTTCGCTTCATTTTTCAGGGCGCAACGTAACGGACAGCATAGCGCCGCTGGTGCGCGGCGTCGCTTTGCCGCTGAGAGGAGGTCCGATCGTCGCGCACGGTCACCCTCAGTCGGCCGACTATCCTCCCTCCTCCCCGGAGATCATCGAGAAGGACAAGGACGCGTCGGTGTCGACCGGCTGCACCACGGCCGAAGGCAGCCCCGGCAAATGTCAGGATCTGAGCAACTGTCCTCAGCTGTTGCTCGACTTGACCAAACTCAGACAATCGCTCTGCTTCAAGAGTTTGTTCGTGCCGGGTGTCTGTTGTCCGCTGACGGAGAAACCCGACGGCGAGAGGTAAGCCTCGACGAACCGATTCGGTCTGTCATCGAAAGGAAGGCATCGGAAACGCGTGCTCGTGTTGTGTTCCAGCGTGGTGGCCGGCGGCATCGTTGTCCCGGGATTCGAGGGCGGCGACGCGCATCCGTCGAGACCGCCGATCGTCCGACCGACCAAGCCGCAGACGCCTCGGCCCATTCCGTTGTTCCCCGTCGCATCCTCGAGCACGACGGCCCCGACGACCAGCTCCCCCTTCGCCCCCACGGAATCCGCCACGACGCCCATCGATCTCTTCTCCTCCTCCGCGAACGAATCGAACGCGTTCGAACTGACCGCCGGCATCGACAACAACTTCATTCAGGACGACGAAGGTAAATGCGCGGGAAACGAGGAGCAACGCGAGTAATCGAAGAGTACCGCGATTAACGGTCAAGCTGTTTTCTTTAGAATGCGGCGTGAGAAACTCCGGTAAGTATCGAGTGGTCGGTGGCGAAGAGGCTCTGCCCGGACGTTGGCCGTGGATGGCCGCGATATTCCTGCACGGATCGAAGCGGACGGAATTCTGGTGCGGAGGCTCCCTGATAGGACCGCGACACATCCTCACCGCGGCTCACTGCACCCGCGATCACCGACAACGCCCGTAAGTCGTCGATACTTTTTGAATCGCCCCCTGAAGTCTGGCCGTGGATACGCCGATTCTCTTCCGTACAGCCGAAATGCTTTTCGACGTTCCCGTAGATTCGCCGCGAGACAGTTCTCCGTCCGACTCGGGGACATAGATCTCGAGAGGGACGACGAGCCGTCCGACCCGGAAACCTACGCCGTCAAACAGATCCACGCGCACCCGAAATTCTCCAGGGTTGGATTCTACAACGACATCGCGATCCTCGAGCTGACGAGACCCGTCAGAAAGTCTCCGTACGTGATACCGATCTGCTTGCCGCGAGCGCGTTACAGGAACGAGCGATTCGCCGGCGCCAGGCCCACCGTCGTCGGATGGGGCACCACTTATTACGGTACGTTCCCGCCGATTTCCTTCTCCTTCCGCCCTCATCGCTTTATCCTGCCGAATTTCAACGGCGAACGCAACCTTTCAAATCTCTCGCCTGCCCCAACAGGAGGAAAAGAGAGCACCGTGCAGCGACAAGCGGTGCTTCCGGTATGGAGGAACGAAGATTGCAATGCCGCGTACTTCCAGCCGATCACGAGCAACTTTCTGTGCGCCGGTTACAGCCAAGGTGGCAAGGATGCTTGCCAAGGTGATTCCGGTGGACCGCTGATGCTCAGAGCCGATGGCCGATGGATTCAAATCGGCATCGTTTCGTTCGGAAACAAGTGCGGAGAACCCGGATATCCAGGAGTTTACACGCGTGTTACCGAGTACACCGACTGGATCAAAAGTAATCTCAAATGAAAGCTGCCATACGTTTCCCTGGATGCGATGCTTCGGTGACGCGTTCGCGCGTACCGACCGCATCCGGAGAAACCGACCCTGACCGTTCTTTGTACATACGCGTCACAACGTGACTATAATTTATATTTACCTTTACACGCACGAGTATGTCCAAGTGCCTGCGTGTAGCCAGAATTTAGTAGTAGCTCGTGTACATATTCATTCGTTTCACGCGCATTTCTATCCAAACAATTGCATTGTTTGATATAACACCGTAATTACTTAATTCTATTCATTCTGTACGCATCGTGTGCTCGTTACGATCTTCGGAGCGACCTTGCATTTTTTTCGTTTAAAAAACCGCTACTGGTTGGCGAGAATAAAGTATTGTCTCGATCGCTCGATCCGCATTCGACCGTTTCACCTCGAATTCTCTGTTTCTGTGTTCATTCGTCTTTCCGAACATCCGTCGAATCATTCGCACGCTCGTTATCTATTTATTCGTCTAGAATGACGTGATTAAAAATATTTTTAAATTTTCGCGTAACCGAACAATGCCATAGATATAAGTTTGCTTCTTGAGGAAGGGAAAGGTAAATCTGAAAGACATAAATATCCAAGAGTGAAGATGAAAAGCATATCGGTTGAAAATTTAGAAGATCTGGTCGAACGAATGGTGAATGGAACGCTGGGGAACGATGGTTAGGTTGCCATGTAGCTTACTATTCGTGATTTTTCTTCCTTCCGCTCATCGTCTGCGTATTTAAACATAGAACGGGTGACCAAGTTCCATCAAATGATTTACGAAGAATGCTACTTCAAAAAATTGTTCGAATCGAAAGGCTCAATGGTTGAGCAATACGAGATAGAACCATCGGAATACGATAAACAGGTATTCGCATCGCAGAACGGTTTTTGTTTAATAGGCAGGCTCTGTATATAGCGTCACTGTAATTGCTCCTGCTCAGAGTATATCGGCAACCGTTGAACACCGTCGATCACGCAGACCCAGATACAGACGAGTGCGCAGCCGATCTTCTATCATGATCGACACAACCGGAAACAAAAACACCGGAAAGGATTTCTATATTTTGCAAATAAAAAGTCCTTTTCGAACTTCCTCAACTGCCAACGCCGAGGATCGCACGAATGCAAACGATACAGTCTCTGATAGCGGTGCCGAGGATGATGTTAAAGTTATCGAGATTTGGAATAGTTCAAATAGACGATCCAACGATAAAGAAAAAACGAACAAAATCACGAAGAGAGACGCGTCGAAGGAAGACCGTGTTTCGTGCAATAACCGTCATAACAATGGGTTACTAAATCTTTAGAAATCAATCAGTTGGTTTGCCATGTATCTAGTTACTTAATAAAGAAAATCACCTTAGATCACCGGCGAGCTACCAGAACAGAGAAAAATTATCCTTTGAAGCTTGGAAGAAGAGAAAAACCATAGCGTATCGACGGATACTTGAAGACAAGGAAAGGGAAAAGCAGCGACGACTGATCGCAAATCTGGCTAGCGTGGAACGGAAAAAGATCGCCCGACAAGTGAGCCTTTTAATTACACACATTTTCGGCAACGCGTATACCTTTCCTGTCCATGCGTCCAGGAACAAATTTGGAAAAAAGAACTGCGGAAACATCAGCAACACCGAAAGCTATCGGAAAAGTATTTCGGTACGGTGCAACGACCAAATCAGGTGAAACCTAACTGCAAAAAGATCAAAGAGAAACTTACAAGCGATAGATACGTGAATAATGCATTAGGAAAACGAGACGGCGTGAAACAGAATAATAGAATTAAAAGGATGAGGATATCGACGACAACAACGACGACGAAGACGAAGACGGCAACGATGCAGTAAGATTCTTTAGAGTAATTTTATGCGTCCAACTCACACTGAAAAGCAGGAGGGGAAAAACAGGAACAAGGTGACGCCTTTGTATTTTTCAGAAAGTTCAGTAACATCGATAACATTCGAAGGAACAAAACCATAAATTTCGTGCAGAGTATGGAAGGCGCTACATTTGATAATTGGTTAAACCAATTAAATTGGACTCTGCATAAAAAGTATATGCGAGAACGTCGACACCTTGTGCGATCGTTTTATTGTCAACCGGTTTACTATGGAAGTTGAATCTTGTGTGCAACATAAATGTTACGTATAAATCTTTTTATTTTTACGTCGTTTCTTTGTATCGTCTAATTATTTCTTAAAGAATATCACATAATAAAATGCAATGCAATCTGTCGCTAGAGTATCCGTGCAACTGTAACAGTTGTGCTAAGTTTGACTAGATATAAACATTGGAATTTTTTACATTTCTACATTCGATAAACTTATATTTTCTCTTTGTCGCTTTCTTTTAAATTGTTTATTGCTTTTTGCACTAAAACTCCCAAATTTTTCGGAAGGTTCATTTGTATGGAATGCAGTTGTTGCAGAACCGGGCTTTCAGACTCGGACACTGTGTTGTCTTTCGCCGCTGTATTATTTGTTACGATACTACATTCTTCAACATTTTCGACATTGCAGCCGGAAGTTTGTACTAGATCGGCCAAATCGTCATCACCTAAAAGAAATACAGTAAAAGACGCTCGACGTTATTCGCCATTGAATCGAGTAACTTTACTTACATCGTGCATCGACATTGGCACCCGTATATCCTTCCAATAGTTTCATTGTCGGTGACTGTACCGCACTATCCAATTCGCATATTCTCAACGCCAATATTCTGTAGTTAATAAAATACGTGAAAAAAATAATGATCTTCGAAGAACGTCGTTTAAATCGGGAAGAAGAGCGAGTCGTATTATACTAACTTGTTCGCCTTTTTTTGGTGTGCTAAAGCTAAAGTTTTATCGTTTAGTGCTTCTAATAGAGCTATGCACAAGCAACGCAAGTCAGACATTGCCGCTACAGATTTCTGTGCTGGTACACGAGAATCGTGATGCAACAACTGTTCCACTAAAAAGGAATTAACGTACTGGAGTTTTTGCAGCTGGATACAGTAAATAGTAAGTATAGGAAGTGCATTATACCTTGCTTATGGGTCATGATTGTCCCAGCTGCAGTATTTGTACCTAATTTGATGGACCCTTTTACTCGCTTACTGTCCAGCATACTCTAAAAATGTTATTGTTCTGTCATCAGAAGCGGTAGTACATAGTTATTAAGTAAAATGCTCTGACCATCTTATGTATTATGCATTGTTACTTTGTATTTTGAGAGAGATTGTCTTGCCAGTTCCTTCTCCTCCAGCAACTGCTGCAGTCTTTCTTGAAGGTACCTACAAGGTTGCATTTTAATGCTTTGAAACTCACTATTATAAAAATGTTTTTATAACATGTATCTTGCATCTTTTTACCTATTTTCATTAATAAGTGCATCTAAATCCACCGGTTTAGATGCGCTTAATGCTTTTGACAATTCATGGTTTAATCGATGAGCTTTACATTTAAAAGCATCTCTTTCCATTTCAAGTTCATGCTTTTCATCGAGAACACTTTCTAAATCTGCTTGCAACTGGGAGCACTACAAAACCAATACTTTCATGAACATAGATTGCTGTATAAATATTACATTACAATAAAATCTTCAGACTACCTTCACATTTAATTTCTCTAATTGCTCTATCATTTCTTCCCTTTGATGAACGGCAGGAGCATACTGAGCATCGTGTGATTCAATAGAAATTTTGTTACCATTTCCACGAAGCGCTTTTACATCTCCCTGTACATCTCCTAACTTTTGTCTCAATGTTTCCACTTGTAGTCTAAGACATTTGTTTTGTTCCTTCGTCTCTGTTAGCAGATCCAACGTTTTAAAGTGATCATCCATGCTATAACACCTATAAAGTTCATTTTAAATACATTTGAAGGTTATTACATTATTAAGTGATAAGAGGATGATCTTCCTCTACCCCTTTGGATCCTGTGCATCATTCGTTTGCCTCTTCAACTGATAAAGTCTCTCTTGCATTTGTTCTGCCATTAACTTGAACTGATCCCTTTGCAGCCTACATTGAGTCAATTCCCGATTTAACAACGTGAGTTTCTCACATTTCACTTGTATCCGTTTTTTCAGCATTTCCTAAAAATTCATACGATTTCAAATGTTAACACCGGTAGCTTGCTTCGAAATACGAACGAAAAATACTCAATAACAGGTAACCTACTTTCGTAGCGAAATTATCTTGTTCTGTCACTGTGAAGTTCACAGATTTTGTATCATATTCGTAAGTCATGGTAATGAAACGCAAACGTGGTTGGAGAAGAAAGGGAAAATATTTACGGAGAAGAATTTTCGGATAGACTGATTTGTTCAATCGAACAATTTTCTCGCGCACCCTTTTAAGTGCATAAACACTTGTGTGACTTCAAGTACGATTACGCACTTGCATGATCGTATAAGAAGCTGAAACGACGGTACGCCACAATTATTCAGGCAACGTAAATTCTTTACGTTAACTTCTTAACTTTAGTAATGTTTCATTAATTTCTAATGAAAAAGTTCGCTACTTTTTGTTCGGGTACTTCGCTATTTTCTGTTATGATCGCCATCGTTTTACACAAACTTCACAGTTCTGGATGGATCCACCAGATTGCATCGCGACCGGTTTAATCGAATGAAACGCATGTGATTCGAGAGTTCTGAGCTAGCCTACGAGTAGTGCTGTATACAGTTTCTTAGAGGTTGGTCCGCACTGAGATAACCCTCAAGGAGAATTTTCAACGTGTATAATTCCTGAAATAGTGCTGTTGCGTTCATCGTTTCGCGAAATTGCCTGTAACTTGCATTTAAGTAACGCGCCGCAAACTCATCGATAGAATTCGTGTGATCTAAATATGAAAGGAAGAATTGAAATGTAAAGTTAAGGAGGCTCGTGATCATGAATGCGCAGTAGAGAAACTATTTTCTCGTTTAATCTATGTTATATGTTAGTTGCTGATACGGTACGAATGATGGCTACAAGTCGGCATGTTCTGAGTCTATACCGAAATCTAATTCGAGAAAGCAAAAAATGGAGCTCTTACAATTACCGGTAAGTGTATACTGTTAAACGGTATGAAATCTAATATGTTACCTACATATCATTAACTGGTTACAATTACTTAACGTTGTGTTCGTAACGTTCTGCTCAATGTACCCAAATTGTGCTCATGATTATACGATTTATTCAAAGCAATTGGCTATAAAATATTAATAATTTTACTTATACATTGTCATGCAGAATACGATTCTACATGTTTACATTTATATTTACTGTAGGATGTATGCTTTGCGTAAAATTCGACATGAATTTCGTGAAAACAAGCTGTTGCAAGATCAGAAGAAAATTGAGGAATGCTATGAAAAAGGACAAAAAGACCTAGAAATGATCAAAAGACAAGTGATTATTGGAGATCTGTATAGTACAAGGCCACTGGTTATCGAAACAATGAATAAGAGAACTAATTAAGGAGGAAACGCAATTGTTAAGGTTATGTGCGCTAAGTGAAGAAAAATAGATTGCTTGCAACAAGTTCAACATGTACAATTATAATTCCTGGTAGTGAATTACCAATTCTGTAACTAATGTAAATATAATTTCAATACGTTTCATTGTATATGTATATACACCGGCGTTTAGAACATTCGTCAACCCCACCCTTGCCTCCCGAGAGACGCTACGAAAGATAGCATGCCTGTTTGATGCGATGTTCTATAGTGCGGATCACAGTATAAGTGGCGCCATTTGTGACAGGACCCCGGAACTAACTCCTGGTGTTCCAGGAGGCGCCATCTCTGACAAAAGCCCAGAACTAAATAGCGAAATTCCACGTGGCGCCATCTAATGAAAGGAATCCGATTATTTACAGAGAAATCCGCCAGGAGCGTCATGTCGTTTAGTTCCAGATTTTAGCAGAAGATGGCGTTACTACGAATGCCGGCAGTTAATTCCGGCTTCCTGATAGAGATGACGCTACTTGCGCTGTGGTCGATGCTACATAACCTCGCATCCTAAAAGGGTAACCGTTTTTCATAGCGTTTTTCGGGAAGTAGGAGTGGCGTTGACGAGTATTCTGAACAGCGGTGTATGTTCTTAATTTTTCAAATACAACGTACAATGTACAACACTGATCTTGAATATTCTGTAAACAGTGTAAGTTGGTAGTACTGACCGATCAGCTGTTTCAGCAATGCCATGATGACAGTTTGAGCGCAACAGTGTAGTTGAGATCGTCCACTGAGAGGCGATTACGATGAAAAGTGGGTTGTCGTGAGCTTCTGTTCGAGTACATAATAGTTCAACAAAATTTCTGAATATGGCTATGAGAAATTTGACGGAACCATTCATCTTGATGCGAAACAATGCGTTACAAAGCAAACACATATACGCCGAGCAGGTATGACACGCATAACCTACATCTGAAAGCAAATTCGCAACCTCCCGGTTCCAGTTTCTCCGATAGCTTTTCATGTTAAATAATATTGTACACTTTTTCAGAACCTGTCCGATCGAATGGCGTTGGTGCAATCAGACTCCGGCGGTTCGGATAACGTCGAATTAAAGAACATTAATTTGGAGAATATCGCACCGCCTGTTTGGACGGACGCTTTGGAAGAGACTCAGTACATTTTAAGTAGATTACGCGTAAAGGTAGACAGTTTGGTAGAACTACATGCTAAGCAATTAACCAGACCGACGTTAGACGATACGTCTCAGGTTGGTGGACAAGTTCAACTCAATATTTTCTATATTGGACATGAACAAGTTCGTTGCGTACGATTTTCAGCAGAAACATGCAATTGTTCTGATTTATTTTGATTACTTAATCGTTAGAGAGCAATTCGTTAAAAACATGTCTACAGGAAGAAAGACAAATGGAACAACTGACACGTGAAATCGGAAGGGCTTTTTCTAGTGGTTACAGACAAGTACAAACTATAAAAACAGCTGCGAGACATGCTAACAAACCCGTGGAACGTCAATTAGCTACGAGCGCGGTAATGGCTCTTTCGACAGCTTTGCAGGAGCTGGGTCTTCGATACAGATCAGCTCAGAATCATTACTTGACACGTATGATTTATACAACTTCTACATACAAGAAGTCTATGAAGTGAAACTTTAGAAGTAAAATTTCTGTAATTTCAGAGGTAAAGTCAAGGGAAGAGAGGAGTAATCAATTTTTTACAGAAGATCAGTCCATATTTTTGAATAACGCCGCAACAGACACATGGTTAATGGAATCCAGTGAAACGAATACAGATTCTTGGATTATCAATGAACAAAGGCAAGATTCTGTACTCTTACAGTTAGAAGATGTCGAGGATAGAACGAAATTAGCTGAAGAAAGGGAGGAACAAATTGGGAATATAGTACAGAGTATAGCAGATCTCAGACATATATTCAAAGTAAGAGATTGTAACGTTGTGTTTCTTCATTACAGACAAATGATATTTTTCTGAAGATTAAGTAAAATATTTATTTTGAATAGGATTTGGCAAATATGGTGCAGGAGCAAGGCACTATCTTGGATAGAATCGATTATAATATTGAACAGACGCAAGTGCAAGTACAGGAAGGCTACAAACAACTAAAAAAGGCAGACACCTACCAACGCGCGAATAAAAAACTGTACTGCATAGTTATTCTTGCAGGAGCCATTATTTTTGTTAGTTTCCTTTTTATCTTGTTTAAAACGTAAAGCACAGTACTCATGCGAATTACGTTAATACAACTTACCGTGTACGATTACTTATTATTTATTACTGTTTCTGGAGAGGAAATGTATTTATAATATACGTGCTGTGTGAGGAAACAATATTTTTTGACGAGATTCACAGATACTGCAAAATATGGAATAAGCAGGAGAATAGTGCTGTTATCGTTAAAACGAACTTGTTACGAACACTATTGTCCCCATGAATGCGATAAATATGATTATTAGATCAGTATGTATAAACGTACATATGTGTTACCGTTGCCTTTTGATACCTGAGAATGTTACTTATTTTTAAAGTAATAAATAGGGCGCAGTTTATATGAAATCGCACATACAGAGTAGCTCGGCAGGCTGCAGTTCTCGGTCCCGAATGCTACTGCAGCCTCCCGAGCTACTCTGTAATTAGTTTCATGTTATCGAAATGGAACAGACCGAAGATAGATAGAAGCAATTCATTATGAACTTCAGTGAAGAATCCTACGCACGCCTAATGTGGCACACGAAAATGAATTTTTGTAAGTACATAATATCAGGGGTAGAAATATTGAATATCTCATGTTGCGCTTTTTATTTCATATTCCCATTGTGACAATAGTTTCATTCAAAATACAACGAGGGTCGGTACTTGTTTGTTTCAATCAGAATTTCTTACGCGGTAAGGAACGGCTGAAGGTATTTGTAAATCTGTTATATGAATGCATGCGTTTACAGAAAGTGAAGGATGGAAGAAGAGATATTCTGTTTAACAAGATTTCAAAAAATTATGTTAATGCTTTTAATCTGTCGACAATACAAACTGTTCTCCTGTTATTGATCGAAATCATTCCATAGTACGAAATACGCATTGACATCGCTCGTTTGATGTATTTGTACGGGATGGTGGCTCGTACAGCTTATGTATGCGACATCAGCAAGTATTCAATTCTGATCAATGTCGTTTAATCGTATTTTAAGTTTAGACTGATTGTGACATAATATTTGTATTGAAAGTGTGGAGGTAGAAGTACAACTTTCCGATGATCTCCTGTTCTCCAAGGAAATTGGGAGACAAAGAAATCCATGTATTCAGACTTAATAACCAAATTTACCAAACAAATGTATCGAAATCACCTTGGATAAAGTATCTTCCTGACGTTCCTTTGTTTTAAACAACATCATTTCACCACCGACAACGTGGAGCATCTTCGAATCGAAGTTAAGCTCAGTATGGTTGCGTGTTGTGTTTATTTCAATATAAAGAAAATATACTTTATGAAACGTGTGGTACAAACGTTCGAATTTCTTGCAGTATCGTAGTAACTACCGGCGAATAACTGTAAACTGTGTTTGCAAATGTTATTTAAGAGAACAAGATAATAATGCCGTGTTGCACCTTTTATCACAGACTGAACGATACATGTACATATTTTATACCTACGTTATTTATCTGACCGTATTTATCTTCTAAGAAACACGGGGTTAAATCCTCTAGAAACCTTGTATGTAGGATAGCCTTTTAAAAAAATACTACTCTTACAAAGTTTAGTCGATTTCCCTGTTTGCATGTATCCGTATAAATACATGTTATATATACACTCTACACATACTTATTGTTTTATCAAGTACATATTTATACTGTACAGGTTGCACGTGTTCATTAAGTTCTTAGGCCTCGTACGAGTTACGAATTGTTCGTTAAAAAAAATCAACAGAAGAATAAACATTGAAGAGTAAGCAAACGTGTACGGATCGATAAAAAGTCGTGTGAAGCAAAGATTGGATGCTTAAAATGGATTTGAGATTGTACTGTAACAACGTTTATTCTAATAAATGGAATGCGATAATTACTTGTATTTAAATCGTATAAATGTGATCGTGTCATACTACCAGCGTATGCTTGGATTCACTTATCATTCGCACTTAAAACAGAAAAGATCGTAAGATCGTTAAAAGAGAATCTCTTTTTCGTACGTACCACCTCCGTAGAGATGTTTGGTCAACGAACGAATGGGTAAACACGTTTGTAAGGCATCTCTATAGAGAAGTGTACCGATAACGAAAGATGAGGAAAAATGCTTGGATAATAGCGCTGTTACGACTCACTGCACGCAGTATCGTCGACGCATCGTTTGTTTGCCATCAACGGTTTTCGAACACAGAGACAGAGAGAATGAGGAGAAAATTGATAATACAAAGTTGGAAAGCAGACGGATCTCAGGTATTCGAGGCACTTAAGATGTGAGCCAGAATTCCAAATGCTCCGCCGAGTATGTAACGTACAAAGTTATCACCAACCAGGGGGCCCAGGGCGTACAGACCGGTTCTCGGTGCTTTGGTAACCTCGTACGTAAAGTTATCAACTTCGATCGGATTCGATTTGCTGTCTATAGGTTTGTCTGGGTATTTTCCGAACCCGATGCCAGCAGCTTCCAAATAGGACAGGTCAGGCTTATACCCTGGGAACGAACATTTTGTTACGTACGGTCGACGAACAAGCGGCGCGCGACGCGGCGAGGCGAATGGTATGCTGAAATACATATAATGATACGTACCGATGAGTACACCTACGATCGAGACGCGAAACACGTGGAGTTGTCCATCCGGAGCGGAAAGAGTGACCGCTCGCCGCGTGTCGGACGCGGTATCGTCGATACGTTCGCTTCCGTTTACACCGATTTCAACCACCGTGTATCCCGGGAGAGCTCTGTAGAGAGGGTAATTGGTACCTCCGTCGGCCATCATCTCGTAAACTTTGTGATATTCGGGATACATGGAACTAGGAAGCCCTTGCAACCTATCGTATTTCGTGTATATTCGTCCGGAATCGGCTTTGCTCCATTCGGTTGAGGTATCACGGAATACGTGCAGCACGGGAATGCCACGGAAACGTGCAGCCATGATCGCGTCCGCGGCGCTCAACCCAGCACCGATCACCAGGATGGGCCTCGGTCGCTCCTCCAATTCTTGGTCTGCAAATCGATCGCGACGATCATCGTCCGCGACGTGTCATGCGACGCGGTCGGGTGCAATTGCTGGGATGCAAAGGACACGGGAAGCAGGAAACTGGAAGCGGTAGGCTTTTGCGTACCGTCGCGCTGTCGATTTATCAGCCGATCCAATCTCAACTCCAAATCGTTGAGATCGTGCGTTACCCAGTCGGGACTTGAATCTTCGCCGGGTATTCCGAGCCGGTTCGACAGGTCGGTCGTGCCCGTAGCAAGAACGGCTCTCTTGCACCTGTATCTGAACCGTTTTCCAGTCTTCTTCTCGAACCCCTCCACCATCCATCCGTAACCACCGTTGTCCTCTTGATCGTTCGAACCACCGCCGACCGGTCTGACCGACGTAACCATGGTTCCGCTGCAACGTCATACGCGTGCGGTACGTGAAGGAGAACCAGCAGAGAAGAAGCGCGGTGAGAAATCGCGATACAAACCATCGAAAGTATTGCTCCAGCCCTTTCCTACGAACGTAGTCGTTGTAGTATGCAGCGACGGTTCCGACGGAGATTCTGCTGGTCGGTTTGCAGGCGCTGAGCTTCTCTTGAAACGAGTACACGGCGCAAGACTCGCTGCTCTCCGCCGAATTCGATTTCCGAACTTGCTCGGATCCTATCAACGTCTCCCAGTGCCTCACGTCCAAATCGGGCAACGACATCCATCGGTTCAGGCTGATGGTGAACACGTTCGGGTCCATCGACTGGCAATGAAATCGATCGGTCGGGTCAGCGCAAAGTTCGAAGCGAAGTGGGAAGATCGATAGGAAAGGAATCTCTCTCACCTGCCAAGATCCACCGGGTTCACCTTTTCCGAGCACAACGTGATCGATCACCTTGTGCTCGGGATGTTGTTCGACGGACTTCCAGGTGAGAAGGGAAGGCACGTCGAGGCCAGCGTCCACGCAGGGGTGTTGAAGTTGGTCCATGAGGAGGGCCAACGGTCGACCACCGACTCTGCCTTCCAACCCGGAAGAGAGGCATTCGAGCTTGCACCGCGTGCTACGCGCCAATCCTCTTCCTCCTTGACTCTTCGCCTCGCATTCCGATCTGCTTTGCTGTTGCTTTCTCGCCTCCGCCGCTGCCCCTCCCGCTCCCACCTTTCCATCGTTGCACTCTTCGTTCCCGCATCTTGTGCTGAAGTGCAATCTCGCGGTCAACATCTCGTCCCCGGGATGAGGCTCGCCGGTATAGTATGGCCAGTTCCCAGCGAGCATGTACGAAAGGCATATTCCGCTAGGACCATTTCCTAACACAAAACCACGTACGATCAACCGAGAACCAACCCCTGCGGTCCATACGATTCACCGGATTCGAACCGAAACGATCCGGTCGTCGGCTAATTTCCATACCTATGATCACAACATCCTTGTAGACGACGGCATTATCGTCGTCGCTGGGGCAACGATTTTGCATCGTTCCTCCGATCTGCTGCCTTGGATGTCCGTTTCAGTCGATTCCGATCACTGCAACACGACGAACACACGTACACGTATCAGCACACGTTCGATAAGCTTCTGATCAAACGATTCGCTGGAAGGAACGCTGACACATTTATGGAAACGATTAAAGCGTGTCTGAAGAGTGCAAATGTACTGGAAAAAAAACCGGTAGCAACCTTTCGTCCCTTATATCTGCGTGTATTTAAAGAGTCGATAAATAATTGGTTTCTTCGATGTAACAACGAAAGGTTACGCAACGGAAGGTGACTCATCGTAATCTTCTAAAAACCATCGTGTCGTAAATATTTGCAAATCATCGTTGCAGTCGCGAGGCAACCGGAGAATCGTGCAACATAACCGATACGTCGTCTGATTACCCGTTAACGAAACCGATATACCAACAGCCTCTGGAATCGTTCAGCGATATCGCTCGGTTCGATCGATACGTATCTCCTGATGTGGCTGCATCTCTGGAGATTACAAATGGAAAAAAAAGTGAGGAACGTTATCGTTAGTTATCCTTTGACTTAAACTATCGAATTATCGCGATTCGTCATCGCAATGAGTTTCGCAAGAAACGAATCGAATGGAGCGCGCAGTCTCGTAAGGTTTATCGGATCAATGCATCGAGTCGATACAGCGAGGTCGCGTTGACGTCGATAAATTCATACTATCTAATATCAACGATAAGATACACCGAACAATGCGCATATTATACAAACGTGTCACGGTGTTTCTCAAGCAATTTTTCCGCCGATCCCCCCTTCGCGTTTTATTGGATAACGAAGTCCGATTTCTTTTGGTTCGAATCTTCTTTCGTCGCCAGCTGATTCGGACATTTATTGTTACCTGCCGCCGAAGCAACATTCGCCGCGCATAAGGTTTTCATCCATATCGGCAATAATCATGTACACTGTTTCCGACTTACAAAGTATTAGGAACGAGCGCACGAAAATCTTGAGTTACGTCGCAGCCAACGAAGGATAGCTCCTCCAATGGTCGGCGTGTACACGCCTGTACGCACACTCTGCCCCCGCTAAAAACTGAAGGGATGGACCAGCAGACAGCCATAGGCAGCCTCTATTCGACTCGGGTCTTGGCTCTACAGCCTCGTTCAATTGGTCGGGGATTCATTTCGAATTCTGGGAGTTGACGATCGTGGCCCGACTTTCGAACTTTGGCCCAGAGGACTATCTGCCTCTTTGGACGTTCATACGCTGGTGTTCGAACGGGAGATTCGCTAGCAATAGTAACCAAGTACTCCGTGTGTGTTCTGCACTCCTCCGGAATCAAAAACCCGTGCTGCTTTCGCGCAGCCGAAGCCCCGTTAGGTACCAGTCTGGGTGCAACTGGTCACACCATCGCCGACATAAAATCCGCTACCCATCAAGGTACCCGAGCCTTCCAAATGACATGGGTATGTCAAACACTGAGATATAGCTCAGGTTGGGGGGTGTCGCTGCGCACCCAGGGGCGGCTCGGTGCCTGTTCCAGCTGATTCCGGACGGTTGGAATCGACGAAAGAAGATCGTGTAAAACGAATGACAAAAGATGGAGAAGATTCGATCGTTGCCTGTTGAGACGTCTCGGTCGCGGTCACGTCGGACGCGTGCGAGTTTAATTGGTTCCACGAGACGGAAACTCGCTCGAACTCGTTGATTCGACGACCGGTCCCCGCTGCATTCATTACCGCGCAGTCTGATCCCACGCGTATAGTCGCGGCCACGATATGGCGAGGTCGTAAATTAACCCTTTGACTGCTGATGGCGCGTATATACGCTTGACAAAGTCGGTCACCGAGTGCTGCCGACGCCCATGGGCGTTCAGTGCAATAGTTCACTATGTGCTACTGCAATTGGGCCGCACGCAGCGTTCGCTTTGTTCCCAAGCAGCCCGCAGTCAAAGGTTACAACATCGAGAGGAGGTGCCGATTGATGTCGCGGCACTCAGGACTGTGTACTGCGTTCTGTTTTTTGGGTTCCGTACAATAAAACAGCGATGACTTCTGATTAATGGTAGGGCAACTACTGACTACCCGGGTACTCCGGTTATCAGGGTACCCGTGTCTATCTCAAGATAAAGGAAATTACCCGAGTCCTACCCGACCCGTCGGGTACCCGGGTACTCACAATCAGAACAATATTCGGTATGATTCACCCGAATACTCTACTTGTCTTACCCGTATGTTTATAATATTTCGGGTAATTTATATGTGTGTTAAACAATAAAACAATGAAACAATTCATAATAATTAATATTTATTAGTAATTAATAATTCATTACTTCACTGTTTTATTATTTGTCGCAAAAACATAAATTACATTGTAGACATCTGAGTAATATGAGTAGAGTACTCGGGTAAAACATACCGAATATCCGGGTGCCCTACCGGTCGACGAGTAATAGGTATTTAGTCTCAACTGTCTTATATACCCGAATATTTCATGAAATACCCGGGTACCCGGGTTAATTATTATTTGGAATATTTAGAATTTTTTCCTGTACGTAACTACCCATTGACGTGTCACAAATTTCATTTGAACTATGAAGCTAAAGTATATTGACACCCTACTAAGCATTTCTTTGTATGATATGTACGGCTCTGGTTGAAGTTTCAGGACCTTGTCTCCCCATATATCTGCTAAACTGTTGATTCGGCGATCAGATTTCGTGTAGTTTGAGGCCTGGCCGATTTTACGATCTCGTCATATCGTGGCCGCGACTATACTCACATGAGTAGCGTCGCGTTGCGTTTGCACGCTGCGTGTGCGTATTACGCTCCGGTTACACGCGATTCGGCCTGCGCGACGACGCGACAACGTCTTTTAGCGTTTTTCGCGTTCACCATCCACCGTTGCACGAATCGCCCGCGATATTTCCTCGATAAAGAGTCACGAGAGAAACGGTGGAGGGGAGCAAGAGGCGGAAGACAGGGACAAAGTTGATCGTTCATCGAACAGAACGTGCTCGACCGGAAATCACGGCGATGGGTTCGATAAGAAGGATTCGAGAAGAGTCACAGTGGTGCGGTAGAAGTTAAAAATAGAAATTCGGAATTCCACGGATGATCTCACGCTCACGATCTTTCGTTCTTTCGATCGACTCTATGTATTTTTACAAACGATCCATGACCGAGTCGATCTCCAACGTCCTTGCTCGAGAAGCGCAAGAAGTTTCTTCCCAGGCAAGGTTGCGACGCAACCTCCCGCGGCGCGTTAGCGCTCGCATCACATTCCCTGCTGCTCGCACCTCATCCGTCTCTTTCGCATAACATTTTTCTCGAATATTTGCCCACGCGAAACAACGCATTTACGGAAGCGAAACTCGCGTTACGGTAAAAATCGACGCACTGGCTCGAGCAGACGGCGTCCCGAGATCCGTGTCCCAGGTTTTGAAAACGCTCGAACGTGGGATCTATCTGGGGTAGACACGCGAGATCTAAGGCGCGCGGGTAAAAGCATGGACGCGCACCGAAGTAAGGAAACTCATTAGCGGGTAAGCGATTTCACGCCCCGAGGACCGAAAATGACTAGCGGAAATGCCATACGAAAAGAAGAGATCGATTCCAGCGCGACCGGGGAAACGCGATCGATATTCGAGCGTAAACGAGAGCGTGGATAACTTCGTTCAGCCGGATATTAGCTCCTATCGCGGTATCAACGACGCCACGTTTTACTTCGATACAGATCTTGTATAACATTTCAAGCGTTTCCCTCTATAGACGAATTACGCTGCCGCTGAAATCTGCACAACCTATCGAAACGTCGAACGATGTTTCTCGCATTCCGCGCCTACCGTCCAGCGATCGAAACCCGGTTGGTTTCGATGATCCATCGGAGACTCGTGTGCAGTCGAAATCGAGTAGTTTCGTGAAACGAGGCGACCGTAAAACACGGGCAACATCCAACGTTCAAAGTATGTAACCCGCGCATCGACAGGGATCTAAATGACACATTACCGGCGTATCAAAATTTTTTCGTGAACGAGCGAGTGAGCCGATTTCACCGGATACGTTAGATATTCTTTTTGCATCGCTTTTCTCAAACGATCACGGTCGGTGTCGTCGGGTGGGAATTTTGGAAGTTCGCTTCCCGCTATCCTTCCGGAATAGCCGCGGAAGAGACAGCGAAATGCGACGGAACGTATCCGGAAGCAGGGATCGTAAAGCGTTTCGTGTTGCGCAACAATTATCGCAATGACTCGCGCAATTACCTCGATGCTTGGACGGAGAAGCTCGGCCGATGGAACGCGTCGATCGCCGCACCCCTCTCTGTATCGTTCACCGGAACGAACGCAACTTTGCGAAGGTGTTTCGAGCCGGTGAAACTTTCGAATCGGCGGAGGCGGCGCCGCGGGGCGCGCCGGCAGCAGCGGCGGCGGTTGAATACGGATGAGTGTGCGCGAAGATTTGCCGGCGTCCGCGGAACAACGCTGCATTCCCAACGAGCGAGCCGTTTACCTGCTGCGTGGAATATCGGTCGCGTGCTCGTCGACTCGATCTGAACGCGCGAACGAATCCTCGCACCGGTCGCTCCGTATCGATTCGTTGATCTTTGACAGCGCTCCGATGAAACGCGTGGGGAATGGCGGGGAAACTCGCGCGTAACGCAACACAGAATCTCAAGCTGTACGATTCCACGCGCGAGAACGGTCAGCGTCACACTGAACAGCGTGTCGCAGCCGAACCTCCAGCGAACCGCGAACCACGAACTACGAACCACGGACCACGTGTCGCGTATATCCTCCTCCTCCTCCTCCTCCTTCCATCGCACGTGCGCTTTCCTTTTCCACGGAAATATCAATTCCGATTATTGTTCGTTCGCGAAACACCATCTCCTGCGCGCCCCCCACCCTTTTCCTTTCTCCTCCTATGATTACACGACCCTCCCCTTTCCTCTGCGCTCCGGTCAACCCGACAAACCAAACACCTCCTTCCACCGGTCGTCATTCACGCTTTCGATTTTTAATAAAAGAACGCGACGCAAGGTCAGTGGACGCACGCGGCCTGGAGCCCGTTGTCGGATTACCTTCGAACACGTGAATTCCTTGACCGTCGACTTATTTGGGTTCGCGCGGTGATCAATCGCAAACCGCGTTTCAGGTTCATCACTGGCTTCTGCGTCCTTGTCATTAGGACACATGTAACTATGTGGTTGAAACGAAATGAAACTGGTCGAAGGTCATTCAGCGAATCGCGTTACTTTTTTCCCTCCGTGTTGCTAAAAAACCGGTTATGCCTTTCACCATTCGGTTCTTCGAAAAGAATACAAGCGCAGCAAGACGGTTAGCGGAAACCATGAATCGGGGTTTTTTCGTTTCAGCTCCGTAATGAGTCGCGGAGTGCCGTCATCGGTCGGCACGCTTCCTCGCCGACGATCGACGATTCGTTTTATCCTCGTGTCAATCGGTTGTCGAGTTTTGCTACCGATTCAAGAGCTTTTGCGCGGCGCGACATTTGTGTGCGCGTTTCAAGGTGCATCGGTGAACGATTAGCGGAACGAAACGCTCAATAAAAAAACGAGACAGACAAGCAGCGTTCGTCGTTGATCGATTTTGCTTCGCATCGAGTATGCACGCGTGCTTTATACGGCTGTTTCACCGAGTAATTTTCCATCGACCGACCGTTGGTTGGTCCTTGTCGATAAAAACCACGATTCCAACGCGTGCCGAATAACCGCTTGTCCTCGATAATATTTCGTGCGTCTCCGTCTCGTTTGCGGCTAAATATCGTAGTCATAGACGCTTTTCGATCGCAGAATTCCCGGCAGAAACGAACATTTCCTAACGCGAATGACTTATCGCGTGTGTTCAGATAACACCGATTCCACCACAGAGCAAATAAATTCGTCGATCATGCCGCCTTGCGCATACAATTTCTGCAACCATCTATGCGTAAACTTAACCCATATAACTATCATGCGACATCGATTTCTCCGTTCAGTGATTGCCGATAACGCGAACATTTAAGAGTCTCGTGCGCCGCCGCTTCGATTCAATTCGATCGCGTTTCTTGCGTTCTCGCGATCGATTGCTGCAAAGAAACAGCAAATTTTCTCAATTTCATCATTTTTTTTCGAGTAACATGCCGAAAACGCGTACGTGTGCCGAGGTACCGATGGTGCTACGGTCATCGTGACCGAATAAATTTCTTAGGCTGGATAAGAATTACGTAATTTGGAGTCGGACGTTGCGCCGTTTTGAAAACATCGTAGCGCGTGTTCGAGAGCTGGAAACGGAATGCACACTTTTTTGTATTGCGTTCCATATCCTGTGTGTTCATGTATGTACATGAATTATTGTAATCGTTATTTCCATAAACAGCGGCGTTTCCTTCCTGTCATCGTTACTCATACGCGTTGAGGAAACAGGAGAAGGAATCGGAACGAAGTCAGATCAAGCATTAAAGTCTGAAGAATCAAGTTGCATATGTATAAAAGCTGAAACTATTGGTGGTATGACTTCGATGATACACGGAAAATGAACACTCATAAAAACTGCTGAGATTGAATTACCTGTTCCTTCTTGGCGTGATCACCGAATCCCGTTTAGTCTGGCTTGCAAATTTTAATCCGATACATCGCATAGAATTTTCGTGTTTCAACGACGCTTCGAACACATTCGCGATCATCGGCTATTTTCGGTCGTCTACTCACACTTTTCAATATCATTTTCAAGTTGTTCTCGTCTAGTCGACGCAAGAATTTCCGTTAAAAAATTGTTTTGTCGTTTCCCACCGACTTCGATTCGCTATCTAACAGATATTTCCCGTCTACGAATACCTAACAGGTTTCGGAACTTTTTCCAGCAACGAACTCACGCTAAGAATGTTCGATTAATATTAAAAACGGATGCCGAGTTCCTGCACCGACACACCTCGCGGACGCATCGATTTTCTCTGAGAGGAGGTTAGGTTTCGCTTCGTGCCGTCTACACCGGGCCGCGGCGTTTAAAGCATACGTGGCGCCATCTCGCGATGCCCAGTGCGTACCTCACTTCGCGTACACCGAACGATCGGCAATAGGTTTTCGTAAACGCCGAGCAAAGCCCACACTGTACCGTGTTAAAAATTTCTTCAATGTATAGAAAATATACTTTATTGACACATGTTTCAGTAAAAAATTGCTACATCAATAACGTCGCGTAATCCGTAAAATGAACAAAATTATACTAATTTTCATAATTTTTCCAACACTGAGAATTAGCTAAACGAGTTCTAAATCTTTCAAATTCTATTCTAATGATCGTTGTGTAATTGAGTAGCAGGATCGGTTAGGGGCACGTAGGAAACTTGCAGCAGCTTCTTCTTTGTGACCGTGCCATCGGGATTCTTATCCACTTGAAGCAAATCTTGCAACCTCTGAAAGCCTTCTATGGTAACAACCGGACAAACCAACCGTCCTCCAGGAGCTAATTGATCTATCAGCTGGAAAAAATTACGCTCGTTAGTCTCGATGCGACTGATCTCTGGAAACATTTGGAAACGCTTATCCGCGTTTGAATCATTTCCCACCTGCTGCGGCAACGTCTCTGCCGCTGCTCCGACGTGAATCGCGTTATACGGCCCTTCAGCAGCGTATCCCAACCTGCCGTCTCCCACTAGGCGCATTTACAATGACCAGTCGTTAGTCTTCGGTCTATCTTTTATGTAACACACGGCAAAGTCACGCAGTTGGTGGACACAGTCCTGTTTGATTCTCCATGGCAACGTACATACCTACTTCATGCGAATGGATCACGAGTATTTTTTATTCAAACTATGCATTTGAAATCTATTAAATTCAAACTTCCGAACATGTAAAATTTTGTAACGTTATGGGAAAGAGACCATGCAATTAAGACATGTTTTCTCGTGTACAATAATTTCTCTCCCATGACACCAACCATTCGTGAATGGAGATCGCGATGCGTTTCTCTGATTTCATAGTTTCTTACCAACGAATTTAACACGGCCTTCCTTCATGAAGTGCGGACAATCTTCGCTAACGTTTCTCATTGACATTTCTATTAATTCAGGAATGTGATCGATGCCGACCACACGGCCACGCGAGCCCACCATAAACGCCATACAAGCCGACAAGTAACCAGATCCTGAACCGACATCCAATGCTTTTGCTCCGTCAAACAGCTGGTCGGATAGAATGGACAATGCGTATGCATGCTGCAAAACACAGAGTACATTGTTTTCACTGTATCCTATTCTGGTTTGCCATCATAGCAAAATTGAACAGACAACAAGAATGACGTTACGAATGCTTCGTATAATCCAGTTCTGTAGATACCGGCTCACTCACCATGTGAGGAGCACTGATGGTAACATTGTAACCAATCCTCCTTGGTCGATCCAAATAAGGATCCGCTTCATGACAATATCTGCCTCTATCCACGGCGAGCATCGCCGCCTCTGCTGTATCCGTTGTTAGAATACCTGCTTCTACGAACAGACATTTGTAATTACATTTGAGAAAGAATTCAAGGTAAGACATTCGAGTAATGACATACCTTTCAATTTGGTTACCATCTCATGATTTGTAGTTCCGTTGCAGTGCCATGCCATGTTTTATAGTAAACGTACTGCCGGATTCAGACAGGTAACGTATCTGCTAGTAAACGGTTAAAGAATACATAAAAGAAAGAGAGCACATTGATAAAAGTAACAACGAGCTATCTGAATTCGCATACGAATTCGTGAGAAAAAAGACAGTTCATATATAGTGAAAATATAACCTAAGGGTTATGTCATCGTCTTTGAAAAAATGTACAAATATGAAAATATTAAGGAGCACAAGTTGTGTTTTGATGTATTGACGTTCGTGAATCCTTGGCGATATTATACGTTTGAATGCGAGAGAAGCTGTGTGTGAACGATAGGGTCCGAAGCAAGCGGAGAGCCTCAGCAACGAAGTACGAAGTCAATACATAGATATTATGTATATTGCATGACGCTCACACGGGATGACATTACGATTTTAGACCAATGTATGGAGAGAGACAGCGTATAGAGCGCGTTCTTATTAGGGAAAATGGTCAACGTCGTTTCGATATCGATTCGTTGTTTAATAGAGTTGTCGAAGAATGGTGTCACTGTTTCATCGTAAACGACGCGTATCGAATTCGAAGGACGTTTCTTTGAGGTTAAATACCTGTTGTTATCTAGCAGAGCGAAGGTTCTGATACGCGCACACCGCCTCTCCGTCGAATGGATGCATCCGTGTTACGTGTCGCGCACGTGCATATAAGTACATGTAGATAAAACATGACATGCGATCGGTGTCGTCGATGCGTTTACCGACCATGTGCAGCAAATCCAGAGAGACATTTTCTGTGTGAATGTGACTCACAACTTTTCGTTATCGATATCGATATCATTCGCACGCTGCACGTTGCCAGGAACAAAACAGAATTATTCAAATCGCGTCTAATTCGTTGGTTGCGGAGGAGCAGTATCGAAAGATCGAGGAACATGAAGTTTCACTTCTCGTCCAAGAATTGCAACATTACGTGCTCGTGAAATATGATATGCACCTAAAATAAATTAGTAGCCGCATAAATTACCTTGCAGTCGGGCGTTTGAGGAGATTAGCTGTTTCTCGAAGAACCATAAATTAATCCCGCACCTAGAGTCGGTAAAACAGATAATGAATGCTGGTAAATCATTGCTGAATACGTTTCAGCGAGACAGGTGTTACGATAGCGAAATTGTTTACCTACCCTTGTAATATTCCGGTAAATGGTGAATTCGTACGCGGATATGCGTGCGCAACATTGTCGCGTATTTCGAACGGCTGTTGACGAGGCGAAAAAGTTTGAAGAAAAGGGCTCGATTCTGTAGGACGCGCGCAGCATCGTTGCCGAAGAAATTTGCGACAAAGGCGCGAAAGGACGAGAGAGAGAGGGAGATAAAAACGAATACATCGATGATGCTGATAAAGAGATCGTCTCGGAAACGCATGTTTGTCAAGCACACAGAAGGACAGCCAAAGACTTGCAGCTCACTCTTGCAAAAGATAAGAATGATAGGTCCGAGTTCGGTAACGAGATGGTTACTGATCGGTATAAATAAAAGGGAGCAGATCGGTAGCGGATCGATCGCGAACACGAGGAAGGAAAACGGGTGAAATCGGTCGGCAGGCTTTCGCGAGCAAGTTTGGGCGAGTTTTCGAGGAGAAGGAAGCATGGAGAAGGAAAAGAAAGCAACCGAGCCAGGGAAATTTCGGCAACTGTTCGTCGCGTTGGTCGGTGAGTGTTTTTAGGTAGAAAGGCGAGCGCGGGTGCTAGCGCGAGATTCGATGGACCGATCGATGCATCTGTTTTGCAGCGAACGTGTCGGGATTGTGTTACGGAATGATGATAGGCTGGCAGTCCCCGATGCTGCCGCAGTTGCAGAGCGAGAATCCTCCGGTGGGTAGCGAGCCGATGTCGGACGAAGCGGCTTCATGGTTGACCGGGACCATGTGCCTGTCCGGTGCTATCATCAGCCTGACGATCGGTGCGATAGCGAACAGATTCGGGCGTAAAGTGACCGGATGCTTGGCGGCTTTGCCTCTTTGCGCGTCATGGTTGCTGACTATATTCGCTACGGAGCACTCGCACCTGTTGATTGCGCGAATGTTCGCGGGCATCGGCGGCGGAACGGTTCTGTTCCTGGTGCCGCTGTACGTTTCCGAAATTTGCTGCGACGAAATCCGTGGTATGCTGGGTAGCTTGCTGGTGTTCATTCTAAACGGCGGCGTCTTGTTGGCGTACGTTATCGGCGCTGTGCTCTCTTTCCGCGTGTTCGCGATCACCGCGCTCGCCTTTCCCTTGCTCTACCTCGGCTTCTTCTTCTTCGTCCCGGAATCTCCCGTGTACTTGGTGCGGCGCAATCGACTTCGCGATGCCGCGAGGTAAGCAGAGCACACCTTCGATCCGCTTCTTTTTTTCCGTCAGCACGTCTTCCTACCGATTTTACAGATCCTTGACATGGCTGAAAGCCGGACATCAGCCGACCGTCGAAAGAGAAATGTTGCGTCTGCAAGCGGAAACGAAGGAGCTGAACGTCTCTTCGGGCAGATCGATCAGGCTGTCGGACTTGTGCAGAGATAGAGCGACGGTCAAGGGATTGATCATCACATTGGGTCTGTTCGGTGGTCAACAACTTTGCGGAATATTTGCGATGGTAAATAGACAAGACGCACCGCCGCCGCCTTTTCTTTTGGATCGCCTTTTATCTCTGTCGCGTTTCTTCCTTTCTTTCTCAGATAAGCTACACGGAATCGATATTCAGAATATCCGGAAGCTCGTTGTCGCCGAACACTTCGGCGATCATCGTAGGCGCTATACAAGTGTTTGGCTCATACTTGTCTACCTCATTGATGGAACGACTCGGTAGGAGACCCCTGCTTCTGATATCCTGCTCGGTGATGTGTGTCTCTCACTACGTACTTGGAACATTTTGCTACCTTCAAACGGTCCGATACGATGTTACCGCTTTCAACTGGATCCCCATTGTCGCCTTGTCCGTGTTCATGATCGCCTACAATCTAGGAATGGGTCCGGGCCCGTACGTCGTCTCGTCGGAGATAATCAGTCGAGATGTGTCGAGCTT
The DNA here is from genome assembly GCA_916610135.2 of Macropis europaea. Classification (NCBI taxonomy): domain Eukaryota; kingdom Metazoa; phylum Arthropoda; class Insecta; order Hymenoptera; family Melittidae; genus Macropis; species Macropis europaea. The sequence goes on along the minus strand of OU744346.1, from coordinate 12,927,368 downwards.
AGTCATAACGATGGGCATGTGCTTCGTGTGGAGCGTGGCGTTCATCGTCGTTAAATTGTTTCCGAGCATGATCCACTCGATGGGCATGCACGGTTGCTTCGTTCTGTTGGGTACCTTCTGTGTAGCTACCTTCGTCTTTATTTTTATACTGATTCCGGAGACGAAAGGCCGGCCGCGTCAGGTAATCTTGGATCAACTGAACGGTATAACGTACTCGCTGGACAACAGGCAATACGTTTCGACGAACGACGTTGTCGACAAAAATTTGTCAAACCCCGAACAAATTTGAAATTCCCGTTTCGCCCATGTAGTATAAATGAAATGCTCGAATGCGATGCTGTTCCACCGAAGTTCATTATTCATTAGTACTTTATACACGTTTCGCAGACGATACGGTTTCACATATCCGAAATACTATTCTAGTCTGTGATATAATAATAACATTATATATACATAATCTGTAATGTAATTTGTAAGCAACGAAAGGATCGACGAAACTTTTGTGCCGATAACTTCCGCGATACGTGTTGTAATTCGATGAACCTGTCGAACTTGAAATCGTTCGTAACATTCGACCAGAGGTACGAAACGTAACATCCGATATTGCGAGGACACGGTTGTACTTTTCTGCATGAAGATGAATGTACAAAGAATGCTTTCCTCGTCACAAAATTGAGCGAATAAAAAGAACCCGTCGATGCTGTTCTCAATCATCGGTGAATCGTTTTCGTACGCTCCTGTTGCCGATTTTCCGTCTCTTGAAAACTGTCGGCTTCGCATCGTCGCCGTCATCCTTGTCGCTGTCATCCGCGTCGAGCTGCGCAATCGTTTTCTCTTTGAACGTCCTCTGCGAAGGAGCCGGTGGGTCCGCTTTTACGAAGACGGGCAGCAGCGGTTTCTTTTGCTGCGGCAGCTGCAAATCGACCGGCTTCGTTTCGCTGAAACGTGAGCGTTTATAATACTTATCGGTGCGACGCGCAATCGACACGGGCAGGAGCGCGCATGCATGGTGGGATGCAACGGTCTGCATTCGGCCGCTGTCGCAATACTTACATCTTCTGGACGGTCTGCCAAGGACCGTAAGGATGCCTTTTCTCTGGAACGCTGTAGTCCCTTCTGTACGGCCGGCTGCTTTCTTCTTCCGTTCTCTCTCCCGTCTCATGATCGTCCTCCGGCCGTTGCGCGTTCCACGCTTTCTTCAGTTCCTTCAGCTGCTCCCTCTGTGCATTCGCACGTTTCTCCTCGAGAACGTCCGCGTTCGCGACCGCTTCTTCCTTTTCCAGCTGTTCGAGCAACTCCTCCTGAAGAGCTTGCTCCTTCGTCTCCTGTTCTTGTTCCGCGAACGTCATGTAGCCCTCCTCCGGTGGATCCCAAACGGACTCTACCGCGAGCACAATTTATCCTTTAGATCGTATGTTCTAGAATATATTTCGCACGGAGAACAGGTGATAGAAGTATCGGCGTAATGATAGATACCATTGGTTTCGATGTGCCAGTAGTAGGTGTATCCTTCGGGGCTGAGAGCCTGGTACCAAAGCTTTTGGACGGGCTTCGCGGGACGATCGTCCTCTTGATTTTTCTTCCCCTTCCCTTTTCCCTTGTTTGCTTTGCTCTTCCCTTGAGGTTTGTTCTCGCTTCTTTGTTGCACCCTTGCGGCGTGAGCCGCCATGCTTTTCGACAAAGTCGGATCGCACGGATCGATCTCCTGGGAAAACTGAAAAACGCGCATCGATCGCGACTACGATCGAGGAAAGTGACATTCTGACAGAGCGAACACGATCGACGTCTCTAAATCTGACGGAATATTTACCTGTTGATTTCTATCCTTGTACCTGGGTATCGTTTCCGGGGCAGCAGTCGGTGTCTGATTGAAATTCGGTGTCTGAAACCAACAATATGGTCAAAGAAAGACGTACGTTTAAACAACTCTTACGCGAATGAAGGGCAACGAATAATATTCGATACGCACCTCTTGCGATTCCCTTTTATTCATTTTTTCCTTGATAATCCTATCGGCCGTCATGTCTCTGGTGTTGTTTTCAACGTCCTTCAGGTAAGCTGCCATGGCTGCCTAAACGTTTAAACGGCATTTTCTTTCAATCATACAAAATTGAAAGGAGAGCCAGAGAGATAGAGAGAGAGACAGAGGGAGAATACTTACGTTTTCCATCTTCTTGATGTCGTCCTCAATTTTTTTATTTTGCTTCGCCTGTTTCGCACTATTTTTATGTATTTCTTTAAGTCGCTTGCTGACATTTTCCTTGTGTTTCTTGCCACCCTCGTGAAAGTCGACGCTAGGCTTGTTATCGGCGATCCAACACTTGCAGAAATCACAGAACTTCCGTCCCTGGGACTTCCAATAGTCCGCCCTGAAATAACAACGAGTTCAAACGTTCTTCCGTACCTGCTGCCATAGATATTGTACGGGCATGTACAAAAACAAAACCTGTACGATCGCTAATTAGGAAAACTGAATACCGAATGAGTCGAAAAAGAGAAATGTCGGCCGTGTCGTTGTTTGAAATAGTTTTTGCGTTTTCTATTTCCCCTTTCAGACCTTGCACGTTGTAAGATTGAAATCTTGTAAACGGATATGAGATAGCAGAGTTTGAAGAGAGAGGGAGACGGAGAGAGCACGCGATGAGCCGTGGCAGGCGTTGAGCAACACGGGCTCACGGACTGGGATTGCTCTTTCATCGATGCCAGTGCCCGTCCTGACCCGCTGCGAGAGAAACGCAAGATCTACACACGCGGAGCGACCTTTCAACCTTGGACGTTCACCAACGCCACTGCGCTGGTTCTCGCCTGTTACCGTCCCTCTTCCCCGGCCCCGCCATCTTTTTCGCAAATCGTCGATCAATTTGAAAAGGGTGGTCCTCCGATCATCAGCGGTGATCCGCGCAATCGCCGTTTTCCTCGATAAAAACAGGAAAACTGGATGGCGACGTTGATGATCGCGTTCTCGATTTCCGGGGTCGCGACAATGAAAGAAAGCAACGACCGTCGATGAGACAGAGATATCTTCTTGGCACGAGATACCTGAGCCGAATAATTTTGCGATTGGACGACGACTCGGCGACCTTGAAAAGTATCGGTGTCACGGTGCGGCTCGATCGCCGCTTTGAGCAAAGAAACTTCAGCAACGCTGCAACCCCTCTGGACAGCCTTTTCGTGCCCCTTTCAAATATTTACGGAGATGGATCGATCTGGTATCGTCGACCTTCGCCCATCGATCGGAAACGATCGACAGCGCGAAGAGAGCGGCAGGATACGATCGATTTCCTGATCTATCCGCATCGTCGACCGACACGTCCGCTCGCAAAACAGCGACGCATTGTCGCGTGGAGATAAATACGTTGTACGATGGTCGGGGGCGATTGATATCGTAAGATCGGCTCGAGGATCGACGCATCGGCGTTCTCGACGATCGGAAAGAGAGTGGACGAATCACGGTGCATCGAGGGAATCTCGACTGTCCGAAAACACCGGGCTCTATTAATAATAGAGGTCGTATTAATAGCGGCACCATTTCCTAGATAGGCAGGAGGGAGTCGACTAAACAACTTCCGAACCGATCATAGGTTTCCGCGTCATTGGTACGCTTTCATCGACCTGGTCGTATCGCGTGTATTTCCCGGCGCGGGATCGCAGCGTTTCTCGCTGGTTCATCTTGCGAATACCAATCGAATCGAAGGGTCTCTGGCCGACTCGTTCCGTCGGCCGGTCGGCAAGTGAAATAAATGCGGCGGCGCGGAAGGTCGGGCTGAAATTCTCCAGCGGATTTGGAATATTGACAGACATGTTCGCGTCGGTTCGTTCGATGATCAGAAACGGCACGCGAATAGAACTGTCAGACGCGATATGCCGTTTGTTCGGTCAGCGCCAACCGTGTATATTTTCGTGCCTGCTTTTTGGCACGTGCGTTCGATCGAGATGACGCGTTTGCATCCAAAACGGGTCGAATCTCGACGAGCGCGAGCGCGAAACCTTAAATGGCGATACGAGACGCCGAGAGAAAGAAAGGTTGAAGAGAGGCTACAGCGTAGCCTGCCATTTTCGGGGCGAATCGCAGGCGCGCGTGCGAGATCTCGAAAAGACAGACAGAAGGAATCGGTTCGACGGTAACATCGAGCGGCCAGCCAACAACAATTGGCACCTGCGGGATGCAATTTCCTTGACGACACGCGAGGCACGCCCTTAATTTTACGCAACGATTTATTCTTGGACGATACTCGTAGAATCGGCACGGTGGAAGAACGCGATGGCGTTTTTTGTTCCGCGAACGAACGGCTCGTCGCCGCGTACCTTTCCATCGAGCCGATTCTTCCCTTTTCAGACTTTTCGTTCTTCGCGAACAATCGTTTTATCGCGTCCCAGAGAGCGTTCGGAGTTAGCCGAGGATTTGTCCGGAACGAGTACCGGAAGCGCGACGAACACCGCGGAGAGTCGATTCTTTTTCGATGGAAACGGCAGCCTTCTTCCTGGAACGAACGCGGAGCGATCGTAAATATAGGAACTCGCGCGTTTGGCGAAAATTACGAGCGAGTCGACGCGACGGGCGTGTTCGCGCAGCCAGCTGCTCGACGTTTCCTGGCCTCGCCTCGCGCGCCGTTCTCTTCCTACTCCTCTTCGCGCTCCTTCGCAGAAATATTTTTCACGACTTCGCATCTTGGAATTTCGTGTCCGTTCCGGTTCTCGCGTGTTTCAGCTTCTCAGTACCGACGACGCGCGGCACAGGACTTCCTCGCATCCCGTGCCTCGGGAACGGACAAATCGAAAGGTTCGCTCGGCCGTGGAAGGAAGCGTGATCGGGGTGTGTGACCGGATGTCCCACAAGCGTGTTCAGCCGACGCCCGCCGTCGAATTCCGGCGGAATCGTGCGTGTCGTTCCCCCCGTTTCCTTCGAAAATACATCGCGCTCGGAGCAGCGCCGGCTGGATCGCTTCATAGCCACACCGAAACGGGAAAAACCTCGGAGTTCGTTCTAATTTTACCTCGGAGGGTTGTAAACACCTTCCGACGCTCGAGGTACGACGCCCCGCGCGGGGATGATTCGTCAACCCGAACCGAACGGCTCCCTCGCGGAATTTTTCGCTTTCGTCTCGGCTTCGCCGCTTCGACTCTACAACGACCCCGCGATTTACCAGGGAGGCTTCTGCCGCAAAGGAAGCGGACGTTGGGAGCAACAGATATCACGAACATCGTTTCTCAGCTGCGAGGACGCGTGACGCCGCAACGACGAACCGTTGCTCGAGGGCAGCGCGCGTACGCACCAGGTACCGAACGCGACGCATCCTCGCTCGTTGCGGATTACTCTCGATCACCCCGACGATACCGACCGACCATCGACGAGCTGGGCGAGTCCGCGCCGCGCCGTTTCGGTCTCAACCCTGTTATCCTGACTCTATTCCTATTCGTGTTCGTTTCCCCGCGCTCGACGACGCTTCCAACGATCATTCGGTAAACCGCCGAAGAAAAATGTCTGTTTCTGTTGGTTTCATTTCACAGCAGACGCTCGTCTTCCACGATCGACGATATTTCCGGAGTACTTCGGCGTCGGCATCCGCGCTTCTTTGCTCCTCGAGCAAAGTTCGACGATCTCGACAACGAACGCGAGCAGCGCGGGAACGCTCGTCGAACGGTCGAATTCGCTGGCAACGAAGCTCGTTTCTCATTTCCCGATCGTTCGACGACAGCCTGGCGTGCCAGCGCGACTCTCGGCCCGACGATTTGTGCGGCGCGTTGGCTGAATAAAAGCGTCCGCGATGAGATCGTAAAGCATGACAAATTGCGATCACGCGACTCGCACGGCCGCATTACCTACATATTATCCGGCGCACGCGAATTCGCTGGATCAAGATCGGGTCGGATGTTCCGTTTCGATCGACCGCGACCGCGACCGCGCGGCCGAAGGTCGGTAGGCTTCGCGGAAAGAGAACGGCGCCGGAGTTTGCTCGTGGTTCCCCGATGTTTCGCCAACTCGCAAACGAACCGCAAAACCGTCTCGTCTTCCGAACGTTTCGATCGGCGCGACGCGACGGTTTTAAGGAGAAGTTTGCCAAATTTTCGACCGCCGGTGTCTCGTCGCGAGGGAGATCGTCGGAACGTTCCCGTTCCGATTCCCTGTCAGGGGTGGTTCTTGCGCAACACCGATCGGCAGCGGTTAATAATAGGGCAACCGCGGCGTCCTGTAAATCGATGAAAACACGATACATGACTACATCGCGTTTCTACATAGGGGAAGGTCAGTAAACATCTACCACGCGCTAATAATAAATTTCTAAAGGCCTGGGTGGATGCGGGTGGAATCCTAGCGTCTCTCTTCTCGACCGCGAACGATTTCGAACGGAATACGCTGAACCTTCGCGCGGTCGCGTTCGACTCGTCCTCATCGCATCCCGGTGACGAGAAGAAAATACGCGCGCGACGGTTCATCCGACGACCGACGGTTGATTCTTTCCTCGCGATTTTCGCGTCGAAGGGAAATTCGGAGGCGATCGCTGTGGAAGGTTCGATCGGGCTCGTCCGGGGACGGTCGAAAGATTCGGAATCGCAAAGATATCTGGTCGTGTTTCGATCGATTTTGGCGATCGTGTCGTGGATCGACGCGTTAATCGAAAATATTTTATTATCTACATGTACATATAAATATAGGTATGTGTCCGCTCGCCCGCACGCAGATACATACAAATCTACATCGTCCTTCGTAGAAACACAGACAGGTACGTGTGCACCGCCGAACGCACGGTGGCTCTGACCAGGCTCGACCATCGGCCGCTTATCCTTGGATCGGTCCTTCGAGATATCGAGCGGGATCGATGGAAAGCGAAAAACGGGAAAAGGAAGTCCTGTGTAGGATAGGCACTCGAGGGGAATCGATCCGTTCCAAAGGAGAACGTCCTCTTATTCGTTAAAAAGGTTTTTTATTTCCGATACGCGCAACGCGAACTCTGGCACGAACTCTCGATCGAACGGTGAAACGAATAAATAAATTGGCAACCGTATGGACGAACAACCATTCGGGTGACCGAGCCGTTCGTAACGATTCGCAAGGATAAGAAATTGCGAGGTGACATACGGCGCGTCGACGGCGATCGCCGTGCGTCTCGTAAGAAGCGATGGCGGCGTTCGCTCTCGAACACCCGTCGCGGATGCCGCGAGGTTCGCCGTTTCAACGTTCCGGTTCTAACGTTCGAAAATCAGGTACTCGGAATACTATCGTTCGCGACTCGTCGCGCGAGACGAGCGAGAAGCCCTTCAGCGTCGATCAGCGATACGGATACGGATACGAATCAGCTTCGCGCGTCGATCGAATCCCTGACGGTCGCCGGATTCGAACGGAACGGCGCGAAACGAGAGGAAAGGTTCGTTTTTTCCTCTCGAACCGTATTGGAAAAGTCGCGAACCGAACGACGCGAAAGGGTGGAAAAAAGTGGAAGGGGAAAAGAAAAAGGGGCTCGCGGGCCGGAGCCGGGGCCGCGGATCATCCGGGCGGTGTCTTCCTCCGCTTGGTCAGCTCCAGAAGGATCGGATAATGGAGATCCGGCCGATACTCCCGGGTGTGCTCCAGCAGCTCGAGATGCCGAGACCAAACGCGACCGTCGTAGCGATCTATTCGTCGCGCGACGAAGCCCCGCTTCATCGCCGCCTCGGCGAACTTTTCGAAAGTGGAGCCGCGTCCGGGCGCCATCACCAGGGCCATGCCGTCGTTCGCCAGCCAACCGTAAATCGTTTCCACCAAGTCCAGCCGCGCCTCGTCGAAGAACAAGCAGTCCGCGCACAGGATCACGTCGTACGGCTTCTCCGAAATTTTTGCCGCCTCATCGCCGTCGCCGTTGCAGTCGCCGCCACCGGTCATCCGGCTCTGCGTGAAAACGAAATTCGTCCAGGGTCACGAGATCTTTCTTTGCGAACGAGAAGGGAAGACAGTCGCGGAGGACTTAGGATTCGGAAATCGAGAAGCGGAAGGGTTCGATGCGGCGCTGCGTCCGGTTCGTCGACGCTCGTTGCATCCGATCGAATCGCGGGGAAAATGCCATCTCAACCGGAGATGGCGAAAGGGTCTTTGGGGGTAAGAGACAGAGAGAAAGAGAGAGCATCATCACCTTGACTCGGGTGGCGTCGTGAACTCGCGGAGGTGGCGAGGCCGCGAACGCTCCGATCGCCTCAGCCGCCTTCGCCCACCGGACCACGGCGCACTCCACCGAATCGGCCAGGCCATTTCTCGAGATGATGCGGCGAACGTTGTCGACGCTGGTCGCGTTCCCGTCCGTCACCGTGACGCCGCTCGGACCGCAATACTTGCCGGCGATCAGGCCCGCCAAGCAGCTCATCCCTCCGCCGAGTTCGAGGACTCTCCTACCGCGACAGATCTCCCGATTCTTCAGCAAATAATAGGCCAGACATTCCTCCGACGGCCAGACGCAAACGTTCCCGGTGTTGTTGAAGCCGATCAACTCGTTCGCGGTGAAGCCGTTGCTCTTCAGCCGACGTATCTGCACGCTGAACGGTTCGTTCTCCAGGACGGCCGAGTATTCGTACCAGCCGGAGCCAGCCGGCTCGCCGGCCGCCTTCTCCACACAAATCGGCCGCAGCAGATCGAAACCGGCGAACCGGCGAACCGAGATCTCCTCCTCCTCGTCCGCGTTCTCGCCCTCCCCGGAACCGGTCGTCAACGCCTTCGCGAGGATCCGCCACCTTCGTTGCGCGGCGCTTCTCTTTCTCCCGATCGACGCGTCCTCCTCGATTTTCTCGCCGATGATCGCGCGATCCTTCCTCCGCGTCGACTTCTTCCTTTCGGACATGTTCCTCGTCGCGCGCTCCGCGCGAGGCTCGGAGGTGAGAGAAAGGGAGGTACACGTTTCCTGGGGTCGAAGGAGGCGTCGAGGAAACGGCCACTCGTCGTCGACGTAGACGTCGACGTCTCATCGCGACACCGAGGAACGGGGCATCGCTCGTGAGCACCCGCGGACGATTCCCTTCGCAGAAGGAGCCTCGAGGCAGCGGGGCAAACGAGAAGAGACGCGACCACCCTCTTTCTCTTTCTCTGTCTCTCTGTGGCAGTGCGTGTGCGTGTGTGCGTGCGGGTGCGGGTGCAACGCGAGAACGACGGTGAACGAAGGGACGGGGCGATACTAAAAGCGCGAAGGCAACTTCCAAGTCGCGCGCCACGCGGATGCCAACCGTTCATCGGCTGCGCTTCGCGCCTGCGCCCATCCTCTTTCCTGCACGCGCTCGCAACCCTCTCGACCCGCCTCGCCGCTCTGCTTTTCCTTCCCGATCCGATCGCGCTCCTTCTTGCTCGCACCAAGCTGCTCCTTCCACCTCCCTTTCCGCTTTTCCTCTTCCGGCTTTTCATTGCTTGTTCTTCCTTCCTTTCGCCGCGTTTCGCGCGGAAGATCGCTCAACGACGGCCTCTCCCGAGCCTGATCGCTTCACCAAGGAAATGGAATCGTGATCTTCATCGGTCTCGCTCCTGACGTCTTTTCTCTTTCGCAGCTTCCCGTGCCTATCGCGCGACAGACGGGAAAGCGTTCGTTGTTTTGCGAACCACGTGTCGCGTTCTCGATCGTTCTTCATGTCGAAAGTTCGACGGACCCCTTTTCCGCGAGCCGACTCGCTTCGCGAGGGTGTCACGTGGGAGAGTTTCTCGAGGAAGAAGACGACGCAGCACGGCTCGCCGTTGTGACGGCAGGCGAAGTCGTCAAAAATCGTCCACGAATTCGTCATCCCGCGTTCGTTGCGAAGCGTCGAAGATGTTCGACGCGATATCCAATTTGTATCGAGCGACACGATGTCTAACGGTATTATTGCGTAAAACCCACAACCGTGTTGGACGATTCGCCGAGCTGTTCGGAAATCCGATTTTCTCGGCGGATAACATCGAAAACACGATAAACGATTTAAGGTCTGCGGACGCATTATCTTTCCGCTCGCGGTACGCTAAGCCGAACGATCTGTTTTTTATGTTCCCCAACCGTTTCGAAAGCGTCGACGCTTTTCATTTTCGCAAACGATCGTGCCTGCTGCGATCGCGGGTACCGCTTCCCCCCGCACGAGATGCGCGAGCGCGGGGAGCAGAGAGCGGCGTGCGGACTCGCGGTTCTTCGGTTTCGAAGACCTTGGAATGCGTCGATCGGGAGGTGAGGGTGCTCGAAGAGGCCACATCGGGGTTTGGTTGGCGAACGGAAGATGCTCGCGCGGACCGTCCGTTCGGTGGCCACGCGAATCGAATCGGAAGGGATGGTATAGACGTACATGTGCAGAGAAAGGGTGTTGACGCGGAGCCGGTCAAACGCTTTTCGATTCGAACGCGCTGCAGCACCGGCAGGTTGCGACACCTCCGCCGAAACTCCTTCAATCTTTCCGCGCGAAAGCGATCACGAACCATTCCCCGTACTGCTCACTCATTCAATTTTCTTCCTCCTCTGCCATGTTTTCCTGTTCTTTTCTGCGCTCCCACGACCGCTCGATCAACCGGTCGAACTCGATGGATATCGAGCGTTCGAGCACGTGTATATAATACGATGCTTCGCGGAACGGTCCGACGCGGTATACAGGGAACGCGAATGGACGATACCGTGCCAAGCAATGACAACGACGCGGTCGAACGTGCTTCGATGTTTTCAAACCGTTCCTCCTGGATGTCGATGCGCGACATTTCCGTCGCTTTCGATCTTCGACGATGCATCTGCTCGCGGTATCGCGCATCTCATTTTTCATAGGCTGTTTCCGTTGGTACGGGCAACAGTCGATTTCATAATAGAACGGCTTGCGCGATAACCGTACAAGTTTTACGCGCATCGTTAGCAACTATTGAATAGAAAATGCGTGTTTTCGATGAGAAAACCTTGTACGCGATAGAAACTGTACTCACATATTTTAATGATCGTAGAAGAAGCTTCGTCTGTGTGTCATCCGTCAAACGCACGACGCGATGCGGGGCTCGGTGGAGATAAAACAGCACGCGATCTTCTTTTGCTCCGCTTCAAAAAACCTAACCTCAAGAACGTGCGTCTTTCGTTGAAAAAGTTGTAGCGTGTGTTCGCTCGCGGATGTATCCGGTTTCAGTTACGTTTCGTTGCAACCGGAACGTAAAAAACTTGTTTGCGTAAACACTAGGTAAACGAAAATTTTCGTTGGAAGCGAGCCTCGACGTGACGAACAAACACGGAAGAAACGGCACAGCTGATGACGAAGTGGCGCCATCTCGGATCGAGGAACGTAAACACCGTTCGATTTGACTCTGCCGCCATTTTTTTGCATCACGTTCGAAAATGTTCCATGTAGGTACGTGCCTCGCCATCTTGCAAACCGAGGTAGAAGTAAAACGTTATAGTAGTACCTCCTGGATACATTGGATGGCGCGCCGTGCGCGTTTATTTGCAGAGCACTCACGGTTTTACTTTTGCCACGGTCTCCCTCCTCTCCGCCGACGGACGCTTATCGTGCACCCGAGTGCACGCATAACGGAGAGCGGTTAATCGATTTGCCCGTTACGATGACACGTGTGAATCCTGATATTCTTGCTGAAAAATGTTCGTAACAAGAGATTTTGTTTGGTTTGACGCATCGAGCTTTCCGGTTACCGAAGTTAAGGACAATTGTATGAGCTTTCGGTATGGCTGGATTGGGTTATGAGAACGGGAGCGAAAGAGAATCAAGAAAAATGCGGCGGTTGCTCCGCGGCTACCAATAGAGGGTTTTATATTTTAGCCTATTAGAAGTATCAGATTCGTTTGCTATGACGTAAATTGCCAACTATATAGAATATTATACAATGAGCAAATCGAGAGTAGGGTCAGAGTATATCCCGTTAGTGGAGGACGACATGTCGAAAGCACGGTTTGTTTTATCTTTCTCCAAGCTAGCATGGTTTACCGTCTCGTTACCGTTCATAGCATTTACTTTTTGTATTATTTGGTCCGTCATATACAATTTTGAGCATTCCACTTCCACCCATTGTAAGGTATGTGAATTATTCAGTAACTCTTACATTCTCTGTTTTTGTTGCCTCAGGCACTGCATTTACAAATTTATATTCGCTACTTTCAAATCGCTTTAAAAACGGTCTTTGTTTTAGAATAATCGTAGCGTTATGATCATATAGTATTGTAGTTATGGAACTGTAAAGTTTTAAACATGTATTGACTTACTGTATTTAAATATTGGTACAACACAATTAATTTCAAACAGTATACAATATTTTTGTACTAGGTTTATAATTTTCTACCATCCGTCTCAGCAGCGATTGGACATTATAAACCACAGAAAAATGTTTGGAAAGCAGCGATCGCCGTCCAAGCATTGATAAGAGTCTTAGTATTAATCATGTATTACCGTTATTACAAAGAACATATCTACAAATGGGCACAAAGTATATGTAATATCGCGATAGTTACATATGCCATTGAAAACATATCTCTTGTTACCTTAAGCTTTTGGAGTTCAGATGATAATTATGGTATGTACATGAATCCATTGAAATGTATCAAATATAAAATAATATGAGTTTCTTTTTCAGCCTTCCACAAACTGTCCTTTATATTGTTTTTGATTATGTCTCTGATTCACATGCTGGTAGCATATTTTATTATGAGAAATTGTCGTAATATTGCAAGGGAATCGTCTGAGACTGCTTCGTTAAAATGGAAATGGAGATCTATGATGCTAAATTTGTTGTGTATAATGTTTGCATGTTACTTTTTCTATAGGCATAACAAATATTGTGAACCTCTAGGTGAGTTGGATGTTATAGAACAAAAAAGAGGAACTACTAATATATGTACAACACGATCATTTGTTTGCAGTCTACTCCCTTTTTGCTTTAAGCGAATATGGAGTTGTCCTTTCAAATATGGGATTCCATTCAACCGCGGCTTGGGATTTTGCGAGTTCGCATCTTATGATATCAGGAACTGGATTTAGAATAATTTAAGCAGCATCTTCGTTTTTTAGTATATTTGAAAACATATCGTTATACCAACCTTTTGGGCTTACTTACCCAGAACTCTTTACACAGCATTTCTATGTGTAATTACTATGGAGCATAGGCTTCCTACATCAGCACCATGAAAAAGATGGAAAAGTTGAGTCAGACAAGTTCACACTTGATCGTATAAACATTAATTCAATGGATATATTTTTAATACATTTACGACTTTTTAAATGAAATATAAACGTTTGTACATATATGTATATATATATATATACACATATATAAATATATTTGAAAGCAATGATACAGGATAAGTCATTGCATTGGCGTTAAAGTACGGAAGTTGAAGTGCTCTTTTTCGTCAAATGTTTCTTGTAAAAAGATGGCTTGATACGAGGTAATACAGAATTTGTTCACTTTAATACATAATACACGGATGCTAATCAGAAACACAGATTTTCAATCTTTTTAAAATTTGAAATCAGTTTCTAATTTATTGGCAATGAATTTAGCGATTGCCATGGCGCTAGTTGCCGCAGGAGAGGGTGCATTGCGACAATGAAGTACTCTGCTGCCGATACTACCCTTTCCTCCATCGAAAACAAAATCGTCTACCAAATTGCCATTGTTATCCAACGCCTGTGCTCGAACACCCGCTGGTCCCCTGCACGATTAACGTAAAACATGAGCAAAGGTATAAGGTAAGGCGAGCAAAGTGGAAAAGTTTTCGCTTTTTTTTTACCTTTTCACATCTTTATAAGACACTTCAGGAATAAACTTTCGCAGATCTCTCACCGCGAGCGGATAAAAGATCGATTTGATCGCTTCCTTGCAGCCAGGTATAAGGTATCGAAAACAGAGTTTATATAATCCGGGAAATTTTGCCATTTCTATGCAGTCTCTGATGTTTACATCACGCCACCTAAATGCATACAATTATTACTGATTACCAAATGTTTGTTCGTAACGTGTAGATTTTGTTTGCTCACCGATAGCCCTCTCTGGCAAATGCTAGGACGGCATTTGGGCCGAGCCATATATCGCTGTTCATTCTAGGCGTGAAATGAACCCCCAAAAACGGAAATCTAGGATCTGGGACCGGGTATATGTTGGTCGTGCATAAGTGTTTTTTCTTGTCGCTCAACAAAAGATACTCGCCACGGAATGGGACGATTCGGGGACTCAGGTCGCATCCCGTCATAACCGCCAGCCGGTCTGAGTGTAAACCAGCACATGTTAGCACGTGTTTTGTTGGTAAACACTGGAAAGTAAAGAAACGATACGGAATACTGCAGGATGGAAATCATGGAATAATGCATTCGAAGCCACCGAATGCGAAAACGGACGTACATACCCTGTTTTTCGATTGTACCGCGATCGGGGCCAATTCGCCTTCTCCTTTCGACTCTGACATTTCCGAGAAGCCAGTTACTTCAAAATTTAAATATATTTTCCCGCCCATTTTTTGAAAATCCTCGGCAAAATGTTTGCACACCAATGACCAATCGACTATTCCCGTCCATGGTGACCATAGCGCCCTTTCGCCCTGTACAATACACACGTGTTTTTATCTAGATGTCGTTTAATACGCAAGCCCGTATTCTGTTTCGTAGAAAGAGAAATGATTTTATTACTTGACACTTCGCTTCGTATTTCGATATACACTCTTTCTCAACTATTTGAAGATCCGGCACGTTATTCTTTGTTCCTCGATCGTACAAATCATCTAATCTCTTCACTTGCTCTTTGTTCTGCGCAACTATGAGTTTTCCAACCTTGTTGTGCGGTATATCGTTTTTGCAGAAATATTCGTACGATAGTTTTAAGCCTTCCACGCACAGTTTCGCCTGCAATCATTTCCTGCCGGATCAAGAATCTCTTAAAGAAGCGATGTTCTATTATCCAGTTAAAAATTCCACGTTATTTAAACTAAGTGTATTTTTTGTTTTCGAATGAGAAAGCCATTTTGAACGGTAGAAAATTGTTGCTGTCTTTTTACTTTCATGCTGCCGGGTTTATAATAAATGCCAGCGTGTACTACACCGCTGTTATGCCCTGTCTGGTGCATTGCCAGAGCGTTCTCTTTTTCAACGATCGCCATCTTCAGACCCGGGTGCCTCATCATCATTTCTCGAGCGGTCGCGCATCCGACGATGCCACCCCCTACGACGATCAGGTCGTACGTGGTGCATGAGTCTGTGCTAAAAATGTTCTATATCACGCTAATTCTATAGTTTGGACACGCAATAGGAAGTAGAAGCAACGTTATACGTATGTACGTATGCACTTTATACCGTGCGTTGAGTGAAACAAGCGCGATAAACCTGCTAACCTGGAAGATCCGTAACGACGTACATGAGAAAGTTGTTGAAATATGATCCTTTTCGTAAAGAAGGCGTGCATGTTGCTTGTCATATAGCGATCGGACACATGAAATTTTGCGTTGGTGAGCTTCTAAAACAAATAAAATTCCATTTACCGGCACTTTCCACGAATGACAGTATACTTTCTCAAGTTAAACCGATAGAGAATTTCCGCCTTGACAACTAATAACCAACATCATGTCGATTCGATCGTTGATGTGTTCCGATCATAATGAGATCGGCACGTTACGTACATAGCTCGCGTTTAACATACGTACATTGCAGTTCCATAGTAAGAATGCAAGGTATACCGTGCGATATCGATATATCGGATCGGCATTTTTCACGGTATTATTTAGATAAGAGTAATCGGTTCCGATTGATGGTTAATTCGAACATTTGTGCGATCATGTGCTGGTATTACGTAACGGTACTTTTTTTCACGAACTCGCGGCATGAACTATAGCAAGTATTTAAGCGGTATACTTTTCAGTGGTACCTATAGTCGGAGTATTTAAAGGAGGCGTGCGGTAAAGGGCGCCTGCGTTGCTTATCGAAGCTGGAACGTCTAAAGAAACAAAAGAAAATGGCGCAAACTTGCCTTGAAATTGGTCTAAATCACGTAACCGCACATGCTTTTCAAGAAAGAACGTCAGCTAGACTCGCGCATTTCTTCACTTGCGCGAAGCGAACTGAGAAAACCTGCCTGACGTCAATTTCCAGTCTCCGCGATGTCGCTTGATAAAGGCGAGCTACCCAGTACGTGGCGCCTCCATGTTCCTCTCTCGATATCATTCAGTCGACGATCATGTTGTCTCTACAAACGAATTCCACATACATATCATGGAATTTGGATCAATAGAAAAGCGAGGAATGTTTATCAACGTTACGAGATGGAACAAATTCGTTCAAAGATTGCATTGCTACGTAAACGATCGGCACATTAACCGAAGGGACGATTTTTATTCAGCATTAGAAATTCAACGAATTCGCATAAACCCCGAAGAAGCTACTGCCGGGCATACTATCGAGAGCAACGAAATCGTCGAATCTGCGATGACAAATCGAATTCCTGCTTCCACACTAACGCGAAACTATCGAGAGCAACAGTTTCGTAACTGTTTCCGCACTTTCTTAGACACTGACCGAGTCTTGCACAATGACCGATGGCAATGAAAACGATAGATGAAAATTCAATGAAGAACTAACTACAAATTATTTCGCTATACCATGTAATTAATTATGCTATACAAAATCTCGGAGGAAGTATATTCGTATGTCGAATATCGTATCGACGTATAGTACGTCAAATCATTCACGGAATGTCGATGCACGGTGCGTCGTCTGGAGCGAATGCGAATTTAAACGAAGGAAACAAAATTGAAATAGAAATTTTGACGCATACATAACTTTCCGGATTGTTTATCAAACAATGGTACAAGCTCTGCTCGATTTCCACCGATGATACGTGCTCGCAACTCTGTCTCTTTCCTCCTTTCTCATGGTTGGCATCTTTCTATGTTCCGTCACGGATTTCTTTTTCTTTTCGTTTCCCTCTTACAATCATGTATCTTTTCCTAGATGGAAGCAGAGGAGAGAAAGATGGTAACGGGGAGGGACACGAAGGAGAGAGACATATTGAGAGTTTGGTGGGGAGAGGAACGAGCGAGGACTCAAAACCAGGACTGTAGCAACCATATTATAGAGTCAAAATTGTAGTCGGGCGAATAATTCGACGTCTCTCGAGAGAACAGCATCTCCCGAGGATAAACGTTTTTGTCGTAGTTGTTTATGAACCAAACGCTTCCAACTGTAGCTACGAATTCCCGTATTTCATGGTAATGCGATTAGATGGTCGCGTAACGTTCCATGCGGACGACCAGCGAACGTACAGGCAAATTTCTCTCGAATTCGGTGGAACATCTGCGTTATTAAATAGTATCAAAGGGTCGTTAAATTGAAAGATATTTTGTGCAGGGCACTTTTAAGAAAATGTTAACGATCGCACGATCTTTCCATAATTCGAAGAAACACGATTTCGTTGCTCCGATCATTCCGAATTTTTACGCACAGCCTGTAATGGCAGCGGTAATTTCTTCGAGGGGAAGGTGTAATGATTAGAATTTGTAAGAGAGAGAAAGAGAGTGACAAGAGCGGAGAATAAATGGCGGTTATGGTGTTGGGTTGGTAAGGATCGAGGGTCGGCCTTGAGTCCCGATGCGCGGCTATGCTGCGCGGTGGAGGAACAGTGGCCAGAGTCAGTCAACCCGGTGACGTCTCGCAGTGCGCGTCGTCCGTTCGTTCGTTCGTTCGCTCGTCCGTCCTTCGAAGCCCTCTTTTGCTCTTACTCTCCCTCCCTTTCTCGTGCCGGCCTTGCCACCGTAGCGAAACCAGACTGTGAATCGACGTTCCGTATTCACCTTTGGATAGCGAGGTGGTTTGGTACGCATCGAGACCGGCGGACGCACGAATAAACGCGAATCGAGTGAACGAATCTGGCGGAACTTTGTTCGCTGGAAGATGTAGACTCGGTTTCGCCCAGAATTCCGCAGGATACGCGCGTCGACTCGTACGGCCCGAAAGATCGAAGGAGGAGTTTCGGTGAATGCGTGAAACTCTGGTTGAGAGTGTGTCGCGAACGGGCGTCGTGGGAAACGCGCGAAGAAGACGCGGCCGAAAGTAAACATTGACGCGTCGCGGTCGTGTCGATCGAACGATAGATGGAAGCGCGTCGGTGTTGAGGCAAGATCGGACTCGCATCGAAACGGCTGAAGGGTGATTCGACTCGAGATTCGATGTGCGTGGAATGAGAGGCAAGTTGGAAAGCAGTGGAATCGGCAGTGGCGGTGGTGGCGGAGGTGGTGGTGGCGGTGGCGGCGGCGGAGGAGGCGGCGAGAATAAAGCGGAAAAGGAAATCGATCGGTGGTGAAATCGAAGAAGAAGCGGGCCCTAGATCATAGGTGGGGTGGGTGGTAGGTAGAAGAGTGCGTGCAAAGGTGCGGTGAGGTGAGGTGAGGTGGTTGAAGGCGCGCGCGAACAGGAGCGATCTCGTGGATAAGAGAAGAGAAGAGAAGAAACGAGAGGATTGGATAGGATAGGATGGAGGACGAGCTACGATGTCCGTGCTGCAAAGAGCTGTTCGTGGAGCCGGTGCTGTTGCCTTGCTGGCACACGCTTTGCCTGTCGTGCGCGGTGAACCTTCAGGCACCGCCGGATTCCCCGCCGGAGTCGACCACCGACTCCTCGAACGCGCCAGGATCCGATCAGGAAGCCGACAAGCTCTCGATCCTCTCGGAGACGGATTCCGGGGTGGTGTGCAGCAGCACGTCGACCAGCTCGCGACCGGGGAGCTACGTCGGCACACCCGGAAACGGAGGCTTTCCGCCGTCGGGCGGTACCTTGTGCTTATCCTGTCCCGTCTGTCAAAAAACCGTCTACTTCGATGAAGGGGGAGCGCACAATTTGCCGAAATACAGGGCGATGCAGCATATCGTCGAGAAGTATCAGGAGTCGAGGAACACGAGGATGCTGTGTCAGATGTGCGAGGGAGAGCCCCGGGACGCGACCGTCGCCTGCGAGCAATGCGAGGTCACTTTTTCTTCCGTTTTACTCGAACGATTTTACGGTATCGGACCGCTCGCGTTGCACGCCCTTCGGCGATCGCCTCGACGAACAACCGTGTAAAAAATGCCTCTGTTTTCCGGCCTTCGTACGAACCGTGTACCACGAACAACAAACTATCTGTTTACGTTCGCCTTTATGTTTGCTCGCGTAAGGATAAGTCGCAATATGCTTCCGTCATTGTTTCGTTCTTTTTTGAATGTCTATGGAACATCTTGGACGGATCGTTCCATGTTTCTTACGTTCCCCGCCTATGATTACCGATACTCGAGGTCACGTGACTTCCAAACGGTACGCCATTTAATCTTCGAGATACATATCTTCGTTAACCTCTCGTCCTCGCAAACTTCTTGTTCCGGTGTCGTGAATTTCTCGTCTCGAATTATCGAAATAGTTGGTCCGGGAAGCGACAATGTTTTATTTATTGCAGAAAACGAATAAATCACTTCTCGTCTTTTTATTAGCTTCAACCAAGAGATTCATGAAGGTGTCCTTCGAACTCGATCACTTCCATTCTCCCGATAGGAAATGAATTTTGCTTGCGTGCATGCGTTTACACGGCTTTTCTGGTAAAGACGATTCCAGAGGTAGAGCGGCCCTTCCAAAATCGTCGACCAAATCGTTGATCGTTGATCGTTGATCGTAAGCCGGTTTATGTCTTTTGTTTATTTTGATCGGCCCTGAGCGGGCTCGCGTTTCTTAACGAGGTCCGCAAGGTCCACGAGCTCCTTGGAAATCGACTTTCTAGAGCCACAATGTAAAGAGGACAGGAAGGTGTTGCTCGGGCGTGAATAATGAGTGGCGAGTTCAAGCTGACGCGGTTAACACCTCGCTCGGTATTTATTTCCTTCTCGATCCGCTTTCGTCTTGGAATCGTACAATTCCAATGAATATATGAAAAACGTCGAGTGTGCCGCTCCAAAGCGACGATAGCCCTCGACAGTGTGTCCAGCAGAATTTCACGATTCCAACGAATGCCGCTCAGCAGAAACTGTATGATTGCTGTCGCAGTCGCGCGAATCAATTGAAAATAAATTGGAATTTTATTCGCGTCTACCGACTGCATGAACAATTTGGTTGTTGGTACGATGATTTTGGAAAGCATCGAGGCCATCGACGCGAAAGAGCTCGCGAGAGCTACGCTATTTGAAAAGTAATGTTTGTATATGCGTGTTCTAAACAATTGTGGCGATGTATTGCAGCTGACGCGGGGGTTGTATGTGGGAGGGGGGCAGCAGAAAGTTTATCGTACAAATCGTTGCTGAATACTTCCAGAAGAGGATAGATGAGATCGTAGCTGGTTTCGCGTTAATAAATGGAAGCGTCGAGAAGGGTTTGAGAAGGGAAGGGAAGGAAGGGGGGGTATAGAGGAGGTAGCATATTGAGAGTTGAAACTCGGGGTGGTTTCAGGTGTTGTATTGCGACGGCTGCAGGGAATCCTGTCATCCGAAGAGGGGGCCTCTGGCGGCTCACAATCTGGGCCCACCGCGAGGCAGCTGGCAGTCGAACGGCGGGGCCAAAGGTTCACGAGGTTTATCCGCGGAGGGTACCCCGATCTGCAACGATCACAATGGCGAACCTTTCACCCTCTATTGTGCCCTCTGTAAGATCGCGATATGCGCGCTGTGTCTTCGAGACCGTCACGCGACTCATCCCCACGACGTCCTTCCGCTGGCCGCCGCTTGCAAAGCTCAGAAGGTGAGTCCTTTCTTGCTATTTCTCTTACGCTCCTCCCGTCTCCTCTCTTCTCTTTTTTCCTTTTGCTTCCTTTTCCTTCTTCAGCGGCTTCGTTTCATTTCATTTCATTTCATTTCCTTGCGTTCCGACCGGCGAGCGTGTCCGGTGCACGCGGCGGTCACGATCGATATCGCGCTCGCGCACCCTTTTTATGCGCTTCACTCCGTTATTTGTATTCGATGTGCAGCCGTTCTTTCGAATAACCAACGATTTACGATCGATGAAAGAGGCGGCGCGCACGTGTGCGCATACAGAAGCATAATTTTGTACGGCGAGGATGGGCGAAATGAGATTGAAAGAAAACGAATGACGCGACGAAGCGGCGAGAGCCCATCCGTTCTGACGCATCATCGGCGCTTTCGTCACGCGAGAAACTCGTTTTCGAGTAGGTACGGGTAAGTAGTCGTTGAACGTGCGAGCGTAACGCACGGCTCGATCGAACCAGACATTTATTCGCGCGACCTTGACGAAACTGGTTCTTCCACCGTCCATTCACGGAACCCGATGCTCGTTTCTATTTTCGCGCGAACCCACGGATCAACGAACTACCGAACGAGAAGAAAAGTCGTCCGATGGACAGCTGTTTCCGATATCGCGTGTCCCGCGCGGCTTCGACGTGGGTGTGCCCCGAAACCTAGCCCTCGATTTTCGCTCGGAGACCGACAGCTGCTTTCGACACACGACACGTCGCCTCCTGGGATCGCTTCCTCCGCGATTAATTCGTTCGAACGATCGCGAGTTCCCAAACGGTCACCCGGCGTCGACGCAATTGCTCGCTGAAGCAACCACCGAACGGCCAGCTCCTTTCGTTCGTCTTTCTTTTCATTTACATACATTTGCTCGTGCGATGGTTCGATTCGCACGGAAAACGTTCGCTTCTCCTTTCGCATACGTTCGCCGGTCCTACCGCCTTCCTCGTTCCGTGAAAAGTGCCGACGAGGAACGTCGGCCCGCTCGCGATCGTTCATCGACCGCGGGCTGCACAGTTCGGCCGTTCCGAGCTTCGTTGCTCTTCGTGCAACAACGCAATGCGAGCTCGATCGGCTGTGGAGTCGGGGACAGTAGCCGAAATTTCGGTAATTGGTCCGGCTGGCCGATCAGTCGAGTCGATCATCCGCTGCAAGCGCTCCACGCGTCGTAATCGGGATGATGTCCATGAATTTAGGATATGTACGTCTGAGCGGTCAGCCGCGTGAACGTTACTTTAGAATTCTGTCAGGTTTTCTTCTCAATGAACGCATGTCATCGAAATCGGCTACCCCCGTCTTGCGAACCGTCAACGAAGATCCGCTGAGGAAGAAAGCGAGCTGGGGACCGCGAAGAGGTTGTGGGTGTCCGTGGCGCACGCGCGCGCGGTCGAACGAAAGACGATGGTCCCGGCTACAAAAAATCAGATACGGTGAGCGTACCGACATTGCCAATTTTGCGGGCAGCTACCTTAAACACCCAGCCACGCCTTGTCTCGTCTCGTCTCAGCTGCTTTATGCATCGAGGGCCCGAAGTAGACGGAGATGCTAGGCACGTTGGCGAAGAAGAGGGAAAAAGTTTGCATAGGATTTGAAAGCGCATGTTCGATTTCTGAGGTGGCACGCCAGGGCTTGAAATATCGTTACGGTATATGTGGAGTAAAGCCCGTAGAAGGTGTACGGCACCGAACGAACGAGAGACTCTGATATCGCACCGGGAGAGGAGACGAGTGGGAGCAGAGAAAAAGAGCCGTAGAAACCGGCCAAGACTCGCGAACCTTCGATACATCGCGCTGTACGTATCGGGAGCTGAACCCTTTGCTGCACGTTGTAGGTACGTACGCGTTTCGTCTCGCCTCTTCGTCTCATCCATTCTTCGTCTCCTTTTTGCTCTATCCTCTCGAGCTCCGTTCTCTTCTCTCTGCTGCTCCACCCCCTTCCAGCCCCGTCTTTTTTCCTCTTCTTGCCGTTGTCGTTTCTTTCTTTCCATGTCTGTTTCTGCGCGAGAGACTCGAGTCGAGTCGAGTCTCGTACATCGAGTTCCCGACAGCCGGGACGGGATCGTTTGCAACGCGTACTTAAATATAAACACGTAGCTTACGCTCCTTGGAGGATCGCGGTTGAAACCGGCCTCTCCTTCGACCAACCTTTTCCAAACGTTTTCCTAGAAAGGCCCGGTCGAGCCGTTTCTCCTTTTACCTGGTTTCTTCGTTTCACGCGATATCGATCGCCTCTGTAGGTTTGTCGTCTCGTTGCGTATCGAGACGCCACGAATGTTGCATAGGCGAGCACGAAGCATAAAGGAGAACGCTGTCGCAGCACGAAGCAGCTGGATCCGCGCGGAAGCTTGCGTCGAAACCGGTGGTTGGAAACTGTTCGGAATCCCGGAAGGTTCGGCCAGCGAGGCAATTTTTGCACGATGCTCGTAAAGCAGATCGCGTATCTCGTGGACGAGCGGCGGTCGCACCGCGGCCGTAACGTAAACGCGTTGCAGTCACGAGCAACTTCGTTTCCAGCTGTCGGATGTTGACCGGTTTTCGAGCATTCCCGTTTCCCCGTATCTATCCCGTGATTTACCTTTATTGCTCTTTTGAGAACTTCCCTATCGCTCGGCCTTGTCCGCGCCAACGATTCTCGCATTTCGGAGAGTTTTTGTCGTGTCCGGATCATGAAATCGAAGTCCCGGGTACGATCCCTCCGGGAGATTCACCGGGGGAGCGGTTTCAGACCGGTGTCCTCTCGAACGAGGACGGCGAAAGACATGGCCCGAGGTCGATGCTCATCGAGCGGCATCCCGGCTGCCTTGGCGCATTTCATCCGAAACGGTTGAATGCGTTTTAAGAGGGGGGGGGGGGGGGGGGGTCGCCTCAAGAACAATCGGAGCAAAAGTTAGGCAGAGGAAGGAGGAAGATGGGATATACGATGCTATCGCCTCCTCGTGTTCGAACGATTTGTCCGCGCGCGATATCTCAGCTTCGGATTCACAAACGGTCGCAATCGCGTGCCCGGAGTTTTCTCCTCGATCAACCCTCCGCGTCCACGCTGTCCCCGCATTTCAATGGCGCATTCGATTTCCTATGAGAGCGCGCATTCGCCGCTGCATTTAGGACACGCTCCGCGTCCTTTCCTATTGTTCCCTGCTTTTCAACGAAAACAGGGGGTGTTCGACGAATACGGAGAAAAGAAAACGCGTTCACGTGGCCTCTTCGTATAGAATCGAGAGCACGAAAGGAACTGGAGCACGCACGCTGCTCGACAAGTGTCCTTATTATATCCCCCGTTTCTCCCCCTCCGTTTCTCTCTGAACACAAAAATATATATTGTCGAATACTTACCTGCTCCTTTCCTCTTCTCTCTCCTCTTTCCGTTCTCACGCTATCACCCTCCGTGCTGCTCGAAACGTTGACCATGATCTTGTTACCCTTGAAACGGGGATGCTTGTTCGATCGTTTGTTCCGGGCTTTCGTCGTCCTCGCCAAACATTCATACCACTTATAACGATTTCGAAATCAATCTCGGCCTTTGTATATGTAAAACTGCGTGAATGGTGTATAGCCATCGATGTTCTACCATCGATTCGCGAAAAGCGAGGTATTCGCTTTTACATCTTCTGACGCACGGATAGTTAAAAACCTATCGTTTGATGGGATGAACGGCAAGCGCCGTCGTGTCCGACCATCAAGGAATAAATTGCTCCTTGCTCCGTCAAAGAGAACTCTTCGGCTCTTGCTTCGCTTCGATCGGTCCTGTTTCTTTTTCATAGACACCGAGTATACGTATTTCGGTGGATCCGTGATCGAGTTTCATATCGGTACGCAGAAACGTCGTTGCGCCGTCACGAATAGTTCTTGATGTTTGTTTCATCGGGAACATTGACCTCGAACAGAAGGCGAGCACCGGCAGCGAAAGGAGTCTATAAATAATTGGCCGACCCGGTGGGTCGGGTCCAACGACATCGCGTGCGCGATTACCGTTCATGCGAATTTCACCGTTCCCTGCATCTGGGATAGCCATCGATATTCCGCGATTCGACCATCTTTCACCCGAATCGAGCGCGATAATTGGTTCGCTCGAGACGAGCTCCGCGTCGAGAGAACCTCTTCGAACGATCGATTCGACCTTTCCTCATCATTTTTCCTTCTTTTCCGCGTTTGTTCGCGAATTAAAGCTGTCGGTCAGCAGCGAAAACATCGCTTTCTTCCAGCGAGTCGGTCTCCTCCGATTCTCTTTCCTGAGAAACTCGTTCGACTGATCGAACGATCGAACGGAACGCGAAGATGCCGGTCCAATCTCGCGAACCAACGCAACGGTTCGGAGATGCGTCGCGTTAATGGTTAGCGTTCCTCAGCCGGAGACTAATCGCGGAAAATGGGCTCGATTCGATCGGTAATGCGATGGAATCGCACGGAGGAGTAATGGTTCGCGGACCCGCGGAAGAGGCATAAGCGGATATCGAAGTTGCATCGGGTTGGCGATCGAGTGCAACGACCAGCAGGATTTGGCAGGTGTTTCTAGGAATATCTGGACCGACACGCGCGAACGACCGTTCATCGAACCGATCGAAAATATGTAGTTTCGGGAGGTGTGTACCGTTGGATTCCAGCAGCGAGGACAGCTGCAGATTCCAGGCAGCGCCACGCGACGCGAGGCGACGCGACGCGTCGAGTCGAAAATTCAGACCGCACTGCCAGCGAGCGTATCACGGCACTTTCTAGACGGGTTGTACCATTAGCTGTTCCATAAATGGAAAGTTGCTGGAAAATGGCGCGAGTACCGGGACGAGATACAAAGGACGTTTCGTATGCAGGAACGGCGGTGTCGGGTCGCGACTCCGGCTCCGACGCGAACACCGGAGAAAAGACGAACGTCCAGCCGCGCGAATCTTCGTTAACCGGTGGCTTCTCGTTTTTTATGCTTGCTCTTTTTTTCTCTTCGTCTTTGCTTCGCCTTCCGCGAAGAGATTTAATGAACCCGAGACTTCGAATAAAAACCGCTTGAAACGGGATCGTTGACGGCGCGCCGTTTCAACCGGATTCAATTTTCTTCGAGCTTCTCAAAACGAATTTGCGTCTCGTTTTCGCATCTTCCAGCCATTTGTTGAGAAAACGACGAAAATTGCGGCGCTCGCTCTCTCGTCGCTGGTATCCCTTGAAAGCTTTCTACAATTATCCCGGTAATTAGCGTAGTTGGCTGAGGAAGTTTTCGTTCACTCGGAGCGAAGGCTTGATCGATGGAGCTCGAACGCACGTTCCAAACTACGCGATACGACTTTCCTCTCCTCGACACTACGACTTTGGACGGAAAGAAATGCCTTTGACCGACGCTCGATCAGCGATCGTTCGCTTCTTCTCCCTTTTCTTTCGTTCGACGATCGCTTTCTCCGTGGAAAACTTCTTGGAAGCTGTTGAACGCGGAGATGCGTTCGAACGAGCAGGTTGATTCGCTCGCGGCCGAGCCCCGCTATCGAACTTTTCATGACACCGTAGGCATTGCGTTTAAACATTCATGGAGGGACGGAATTTCGCAGAGGAAAAGCAGGATCCGTGGATGGGGTTCTGGGAAAAGAACGGTCAGACCCAAAGCGAATTCTACACGACCCACCCTGTCGAACGTTCGACCGCGAATTTTCTGCGGAAGCTCGTATGCGATATTTCTACGGTAAACAGAAGCGGAGGGATGAAAGGTGTTCCATTATTAAAGGGACGCGTTTCGATGGCGGAGAAAAGGACGCGAGATCGATCGTCGCAGTCCGTGCAGCGTTTCGTGGCCGATTTAATAAAATTAGCGTGCAACAGGGACTCGTCTGTCTGAAAGTTGAAAGGGCGCAGAGGAAACGGGAATCTCGATTTCTTTCGGCTCAACGCCGCTTGTTTTGTCCTTTGAGCTCCGATTTTCTTATCCTTTGAAGCGAAACGCGAAAGGCTCGAACAACGATTTTGTGCGTGCAACGTGCTTTCACTGCGATAGAAAATCGCGCGTTGCGACGCATCGCCTTGCCTCGATGCGAGGATCGCGCGTTATCAGATTCAACCCGTTTTCCCTCCTCTCTATCGACGCTAATAAATATTCCCCGCCATCGGAGAATATTTTTACGATTTTTCTGCCGGTTAGAAAGATTGTTCGTTTACGATTATCGAAGCGCCGCAGGGGTCGTCGTCGTTCCGAAGAAACAATGGGCATTCGCATCGAAACGATCCGAATGAATCGTTGCTCCGCAGCTCGTGCTCGATTTCACCAGGCGAAATGGGGATTCTGGTACGAAAATGATGGGACGGAAATGTATGTAGGAGAATCGGGGAGAGTGGCACGGGGACGCGGGAACCTAAAAACGAAAATAGTTCTTGAAACAGTGCCAGCCTTTGATGCTCGGTACGCGTACTCATGTTAGTAAATAAACAAAAAGTGCTCTGCCGCGTGTCGAGTGCGCGAAGAGACCGGCGAGAGTTCCATTCGAATAAACAGCGCGATGAAGGTTCCGAAGCGTCAGCGTAACAGCGCGTCGCGACGTTATGAATCGATTTTTTTCTGCGCGATCGCGGAGGGCTCCCGATCGATCGAAGAAACGATGAGATTCCCGAAGGGGCGACAGGACGGCGAGAAGGTTTTTGGTGTTCGGGCAACGTCGTCGAAGCGAACATGGTAATTGGTCGCGGTAAAATTCCAGCCATGGAGTCGCGGTCGCAGTGAATTTATTGGTCGAGCGAGCGGTTGTTGGTCGGTAGAGATATATCGGCGCGCGCTATCTTAGATATTTATGATGGGTGGCAGTGGCGATGGTGGTGCAGCGCAGTTGGGGTGGCTACGCAACGAGGAAAACGCGCGTTACATAGTGCCGCCACGCACGACATATGCCGTGCCGCCGACACCACCCTCGCTCTATCCCCATACCCGTTGACCGCTACCGCGTTGTTTCATTTCGAATTTAATGCTGGAAAATGCACCCCGCCAAAGTCAATAAGTTGCCCTCGACCCCCCTCCCCCCAAATCCACACCCCATTCTGACCCCCCTGCGCCCCGCCATCGTTTCCCATTCGGCCCGCTCGCCCTCTGCTTCCTCGTCGCGCGAACACTGGCGTAACTCTGCATTTTATTGCGACCGTTCTTTGATGTCCTGTACTCACGCGGCCGCGGTAAGCTACTTTTCTCGCTTTCTTCGTTGAACAGCGGTCGCAATTTTTACGGAATCGACCCTCCCCGCCGTCGGTCGCCGAGCATTCCTCTTGCTTTTACGCGAAACCCGAAAGCCACCGTTTTTATCAAAACTGCGCCGTCTGGATGTTAAAGGAGCCTCGGGGATACTGACCGTTTTCGGCTGAAACGCACATCGGTTCTCTGTCGTCCCCAAAAATGAATGAACCGGGTGGGCACGGGCAGGGAGGCGCCGTGCCAAGATTCGCGGTGACATCGATCCTGCTTCGCAGGAATGGTCGACTGGCCCGCGCCAGTGGGTCGTGTTCGATGCGACCGCGTGAGAGAAAAGGACGAGTGTTGGCCGAGAGCAATTTGTATATACTCGCGTGTGCAGCTTTTGCGTTTCATTTTGGACGTTTATGTCGTGTGATACATCGAGCCGGAGCGGAATCGCGTTCAGTTGAATTCGGAACTGCCTCGAAAACGTCCCTCTTCTTCGATGACGCAACGGACCAAAGCTACTGCTTTCCGCGATAGAAACTTGTTCGAGGATCACCGATGCAGCTTGATCGCGATTCTTCAAGTTTTTTCAGTCAGTTTTACGCGTGACGATTGCGTCGCTTTAACTATGAATCGTGATGCGACAGAGTTTCCAGTTGGAGCACCGGTGTAACGCGTACGAAGGGCGAGCCGCGAGTCCGTCCGCTTCCTTCGCTTTCATCTTCTAAAAATACCGGTGGATGGGCTCGCGAATCTTTCGCCCTCGGATTGAAAAATGTCGGAGGTTCGCAGCTGCCGCAGCGGCTTTCCGACTTTGTTTCCTTCGGAGCTGCAGCAAAGCGCATCGCCTTCTCCCCTTCTTAGCGAGAATCGAGCTGCCCCTCGCTGGGTATCGATCCCTGGAATCGTGAAACTGGTCATTTTCAAGCTTCAACGAGCCTGCCTCGGGTTCCATTCTCAAGCGGATGATTTCTTTGCTTCGTTCGTCGGCTCGTTTCGTTCCGTGCAAGGATCGCGGATCACCGCGTCCGATGCTCTCGCGGGTGCTTTCATCGAACGGTCGTTCCGCGTAGTCTAAAACTGCCCTGCTCCGTTCCGCACCGTTCCGTCCCGTTCTCCAGACAGGCCGAGAAATCGTGACTCGCGGCTGCATCGGCAGACGTCGCATCGAGTCGCGAACATACGCGTTCTCTCGTCTGGAAGCGACGTCTCTCGTCGACGGGATCCGTTCGTTCGCTTCCTATTGTTAACGATCCCTCTTGGTTCGTTCGACTCTTTGCATCGCGGATGATTTCTCGAAGAAATCTCTGACGCGTACGCGATCCGTCTAGACTGGCCTGCTTGCGTCTGGATCGAGTGCGTCGGTTGCTGGATCGATCGGTCGCTTTTCACCGCGTACTCGCCCCGAGGCGAAAGGACCGCGTTACCCGCGAATGCGTTCATTCTTCAGGCTCGCGCACCATCCGCGTGGAACTCGTTTTGCATCGACCGTCGCCGCGTCGGCTGGTTGTAATTAGATCTGGACTAGGCAATCCGACGAACGGGCGAGCAACTGACCGACCGATTAACGGGATCGCTTCATCGCTTGTCATTCGAACGCTAGGCCGAATAAAAATTCCGTAACCACGATGGGAGCCCATTTCCTATCGAGTTTTCCTGAAAGATTTGCATCTCTCTCTCTCTCTCTCTTTCTCTATAGCTAGGAACGTTCGAATTTTAAGAAGCGGTTCTACTTTTTCCACTACCTTCTCACATATCCCCCCATTGCTCCGCTTATATTCTCTTTCTCTCTCTCTCCCTCTTTGCGCGATTCAGAAAGCTTTTACATTCAGAGATATTTTATTTCGAGCTCGCGAATGCTATCCTTTTTCCGCGCCTGTCCAAAAGGCTTTCCAGTTTGTTCGCATAGCGGAAAATTGTATTTCGCGGCATACGTCGAACGCGTAAAAGGCGCGTTACGCGGTTGAATCGTGGGAAAGTATCCGCGAAAGGAAGCAGAGTGGCTGGCTGGCTGGCTGGCGATTTATTTTCGAAGCTCGTTCGTAGCGTGGCGCGCGAACGATCGAGCCTCGAGGAAAAAGAATCATGAATGAACCGCGCAGGGAGAAGAATGAGTCAGCTTCGATTTAGGGAGAGCACGGTAGAGCGTAGGGGGCGAGAGAGTTAGAGGGGGGAGTACGGGGGTGTGTTCGTGTGATGTCGCGCGTGCATCGTCGAGTCGCTGTCGAGCAAAACACGTGGCACGAATTCGAAGAGCCGGTGGATCGGTTCGCTGTCTAAATTTAGTCGCGACAACTGTGAAGCGTTGGGATGCTACAGCTGGCAGGAGGATCGCGAACCAGGGCAACACCGTTTCACCCTGGACCCACCACGATTTCGTCATCCGACCGAACCTCGACCGTTTCTCAGGGCCGGCCCAGAGAAATGGAAACGTTAACACGTTGATCGCCCGGTGTAAATCGAGTATATTTCTCGCGGGGCCCAAAGCCGCGGTTCGACGCGGGTCATCCTGCTAGCGTATAAGTTGCAGACAACAATTTAATAGTAAGAAAAACCTCTGACTGAAGAACAATGAAACACATGTGCGTTTTTGCCATAAAAAGTAGGCAGACTCAAGACCGTCAGACAGCCAGAAAAAATGTTCCAAAAACCAAAACTTATTGCCCTTCCATGCCTGGAAACGCACAGCTTTGCTTACATTGTTTCCAACAATATCATAAAAGACTACTGTAACATTATATATTTTTTGACGTATAAATTAGTTATAAGCACTTGTATATAATTTATTGTGCTATTAGTATTAAATACTTATTTTACTATTGAATACACCAGCAAATTTTGTTTAAAGTCCTGCTAATTACAGAAATAAAACTGTCACCCACATTTAGGTGACGGGGCCTCAGCGGAAACTTATCCGTCACTCGTATGTGGGTGACGTGGCGATCAATGTGTTAATGGAAATGCAAATGGTGCTTCCTTGTCTCGCACGGGCACGCACGCACTCGCGTCGAAGGAGAATTCGAGCGTTTTGGGCGAAAATCGCGCGGTTTGCACCGCGAACTCGAGCGATGTTTCTTTCCGATCTTTCGAAGAATCGTTCGAGATCGCGACGCGGGATTTTCCTCGATTTCTGTTTCCACGTTGCTCCTTGCTCCAGACTCTGGGCGGACGTAAATTGATGGTGAAAGAATTGAGCGGGGGGGTTGCTATACGATAGGTGCATCGAATGAGGCAGATTCGCGACAAAAGCGGAGTAGAAACAGAGGAAAATCCTCGTCGCGTCAGCATTCATACGTGTATTCGAGATGGTCTGGAATCGGTGGCAGGTTGGAAAATCGATATCTGTTTAACGAAATCAACTCGTTCGGCCACATGTCGTCGGCTCGTTTCCACAGGAGAAGCTTCGTTGCGTAATCCGTGTTCGGTCCATGATAACGATCGACCGAATTTTACACATATGCTCGTGATCTTTTCAGAATTTTCTGGAATCGATGAGAAAGCCAGGGCGAGAGGGGTAGGCGTGCGATGAAAACTGTTGGTCCGAAGTTTCGTATGCACCGCTCGCATCTCGCCGGCGAGACCGGATGCTCGCCGGTTTCTGCGGTAATCCTTGCAGCCGCGTTTCAGCCTGCGATCGCCTTTCCATGCAAATTGCCACCTCCGTCTGCAACGAAACGAACCGAAAGGTGACCACGTTGCTCTTTGGACGGAAGGACGAGAAGCAGCGGTGGCTCGCCGGAGGAAGAGGCTGGTTCGAACTCCTATACACACGATCGTTCGGGGCGAATGCGCGTGCAGGCGTTTACGATGCTTGCGCGGCTTCTTTTACGATCCCCGGACATTTCTCGCCTCCTCGCTTCCGATTCTATCCTCCTATCGATTTCACGTAACCGCGAACGAAGAATATTTGCCATGCGATACTCTGCCCTCGAGCTGCAGAGCCTTTCGATTCGCTCGGTAGTTCCTAAAGGCTCGTCAAACTTCTTCCATTTTCCGAGCCGACCTCGGAAATATCGGATTGCACAGGGTGCAGGTAAATGATACAGAAAATGAAGGCGACCGAAATTCTGGTGACACGGACCCGATATGGTAATCGAGATGCAAGAGGCTGCTTCGAATTTCCTGCGGATCGATATATCGCGAGTGTGCGTAACCATGAAAAGCGTGGCCCACCTTTTGCTTCGCGAATGGCACCCTTCCACCGATGGCACCCTAATCCGGCGAACGCGACACGCAAAACGCAAGCCGCGCAACCCCCGCGCGGTCGGTCCGCCGAAAATTCACCGCTTTGCCGACTCGTCTGAAAATATTTCTCTTTGTCAGTGAGGACGGTACGGTGCGCCAACGTGGTCGCCCTACGAAAGGTCAAATTAAACGCGATTTCTCCGTCCTCTGCACCGGTTTCCCGTGTTTCCGTTCCTCGCCCGAGTCGCATTCGTTGCTCGCGCCGCGTGCGTGACGCAAACAGAAAGACCTCGTCCGACGTTAGCAGGGTTTTATTAGATTTTCCGTTGCGGAATTCTCGGTAGGGGCGGTTGCTCGTCGTTCGTGGCTGGAACGAAGAAGAAGGAGAAAATCCTTTTCTGCACGTCCGACCAGCTTTCCGGCCTAACGAGACTTTACATAGCTCGAGTACGTGACGGACTAGCGTTTAGAATGGTGTGCCGGTAGGAAAAGGGGTGGAGAGAGGGAAAGGGGGTGGCTCGGCGAAAACTGGCTCGGGCGAAAGCCGGAGAAAGAACCTGGAACCCTCGACGAAACAGCGGGTGCATGCTAAACATCGGAAAAAGAGGAAGGCCCGGCACATAGGTAAAATAGGTGCCCGTTGAAGAATAGCTAATCTCGACCGTACATACTCCGTGTCTTTCCTTAAAAGCTTGTAAACGAGCCGCGGGCGAATCTTTCTCAGCCGTCTCATCTTCCGTGGAAGCGGACGTAAGATCTTGCGACATTTTCTGCCTGATCGGATCGGACGCTGCGCGTATCGCGTCGGATTTGTTCTCGGCAAAAATCGTACCGGAATATGGTGAAACTCACGGAAAGATGTGAACGCGGGGATTTGGGTGTGGGCTTCGAGCATACAATGTGCGCTGTAGGAAATATATTGGCAATTCGACGCTCAAAGGGATGAGAGATCGATGAGGTAGGATCTCAACGGGCGAGGACACGGACACACGGATACCGTTGTTCTCGGGTGAAACTGAGATCGCATTTCGCAAATTCTCGGATTCAACGAATAAATGTTTTTATTTTTCCGGTATAACTCTACCTTATCGAGGAGCGACGTCGCTCGATGCAAACGCCATTTCGTTCCCTGCATTATTTATCGAACAGTTTCTTCCTGAGAAACGGTTTATCCGATCACCGCCCACTTCGCTTCTCGTTGTCACGCTGGTGGACGTTACGAGGCAGAGTTTCAGCCGGGCCGCGTGTCGAAACGCTTCACGATTATGCCCGGAGTATTAAACGTTTTTCGTGCAGCCCGTCGTGTATCTTGATGCGCACCGATAAGAAGCCTGGCAGAAATGTTTTCAGGGAATGTTTTGCGAATTTTCGCGGGCTTGCGTTCGTTTCAGCGCTTCGTGCCGCTTCTTTTGCGTTCCTCTTGGGTAGAACGAACGTATGAAAGAAATTCAATACGAAGCTGGCAAGTTTCGAGACTCGCCGAGGAATCTGCAATCGGATCGTTTGGAACGTTTAATCGGTGTCGACGGGGAGGGTGTGTGCGCGAGGTGTTTGCAGGGAAGCAGCGTTTCTTCTTGCTCGTCGATAATTCCGCGAACCATCCGTCGCGACTCCGTTGATTCCGATAATTGGATATCGCGTCGACGACGTGTCACGGCCTGGGAAAATTTTTCCTCGAACTGCGAACTCGATGGTTCGGTTCGTGCGGATGAAGTGAAAGCGAGCCACCCCTTTCGTTACAAAGTCATCTTTGATTCTCTCTGCAGCGAAGGTACAGGTTGCAGCGTGCGCAACCCGTCGCGGGCAACCGATGTGCGCTCATTATTTCCAGGCTTGAGGATGTATCCACGAAGTGAAAAAAGAGAATCGTGGATCGGACTGCGAGAAAGTTGAATGACGAGGTACGCGGTGCGGTGGTCGGTGGATCCGACCGGCACCTGTCCTACCGCAATCGTTCCGCATCTTATCGGCATACTGCTGTGACGACGCGCGATGCGAATACTCGTCTCGCCGTCGAACGGAGGCGAAGCGACGGGCTCGCGCCTCTGTAAATCCCGACCACTTTTTATCATGCAAACGAGCGCTCGCGGATCGTTCCAATTTGCGAGGGAGAGGATGCACGTTTTCAAAAAGATGCGAAACAAACCGCTGCGAGATCCACTCGCTTATCCTGTTGTGGAGAGGTGAATTTTAAAAGCTACCGTGCGGTGCGCGTTCGCAACAGTTGCAGCGATAAAGGCGAATAAATGAAAAGCAAGGGTGCGAAGAATAGTTGCTCGGCACAAACCTCGACGGGGGCGGGCGGCGCGGCGGAAGGATCACCTGCCACGAACCCGTGTGATCGCGTATCAACGATTGACGGAATCGGAGCGCAACAGAGTTCTGGGACGTTGCCACGGGTTTACACGAAAACCATTCAGTCGGTTCCTGAATCTCGGTCAGTCCGGGACGATCGATCTCGTGCCAGGATGTCTGAACATCGAATGAAACGCGGATGCGGATCGTTCGATGGCTGCGCGTGAACTTTTAAACGATCGTAGACCTGATGCGTATTCCGCTGAACGAGCATTGGAATCGCGATGCCATCGAGTCTCGATATCGCAGAAATTTATGCAGCTTGTTGATCGTCCGGGTTCGACGTCGAGCGGTTGAGGCGATCGCGTTCCTTGCGTGTTCGCGTACGCGCTCCTCCATTGTCCTCGATCAACCAGTCACAGGTATACGTCCCCTTAGGACGGTTTCGCATACGGTACTTCGAAATACAGACTGCTTTCGAATTTAGTTGGATCGCGGTCGTGCGTCGTACATCGCACACGAGCCGAGAGAAGAAGGCAGATGTTCCGATTCGATCAATTGACGCGACGGTCGAAGCTCACGAGAACGAATTAAATTTGCCCGTAGATATTGGCCGCGAGTCGCGACTCGTCCAGATAGTTGCAATCGCGATCGAACGATCGATCCGAACGATAGAACATTGCTCTTCTCCGTGTCAAAGGTTTGCGTCAAAGCGAAAGAAAATTGGTTGGTTCGATCTGGTTCGACTGGTAGATCGAGTGCAACTCGTTTGCTGACGTACACGGACGCGCATCCACGAGCGGTTCACCGAAGTCTCGCGTCGTTATTTTTTTTTCTTTCTTAACGACGCCAATGAATTTCAAGCGAACCGCTCATGCGTATTCTCATGGAATTCTCATCGCAGTTCGGTAGTTTTTAGCGCGAAACTCGGTTTTTTGTCGGTCGGCAGATTTTTCCCGCGGTGCCGCGTGTAGGGGGAGAAACGATATCGTTTGGGGAGAAACGTTTCCCCCGGGTGTGCATAATTCACGGAGCTCTCGATATCGCCCTTCGAACCTCGTTACTCTACCAAAATCTTCTTGGGCCGTTATTTTCGAGCGCGCGCGTTCCATCTTTATTACCCTCGATTTATCTCGCCGTTGCCTGCAAAAGCGGAGAAATTTTTCGCCAAGATTTACCGGACGCGGTGCGGAATGGGCTCTCTCGTGATGGCGGTGCAACGTATACGTGCTCATTGGAAGCGAGCGCGCGCGCGCGCGCAGGCAGAGATTTTTAGTTGGAGGAGTACGAGGCGACGGGGGAGCGCGTTATCCGGCCGCTTTTTCGCCCGCTCCGTTCTGGTCGCGATTCGCTCGGTCGCGTTTAGGTCGACTCGAAACAAGGGGGAAAAAGCGAGAAAGGGCGCGAGCGTTGCATCCTTCCAATACAAAAATGCACCCCATGCTGCGTGAACCCGCCTCCTAATGAACTCCGCTGCTCCCTTTCAATCCGTATTCTCCGGCTGCACTGCGAAGCGGTTTCGTCGACGGCCAAGAAAATCGACGCCTTTCACGGACGATGCTCGAACCGCCACCCGGTCCGTTGATTTTCATATGTTTGTCGACCGACAATCTTCTGCTCCCTCGAATGGTTTGCGATACGAACGATAGATAGCTCGCGAAAGTGGCAAACGGTTTTCGGCCAGAGAACGATAGAGCGTAGCTTGCGTTCGACTCGAGCGCCGCGCCGCGCCGAAACGAACGCGACGGCAGCAAAGCGTTCGTGCTCGCCATCGAACGATCAGATGCTCTCTCTCTCTCTCTCTCTCTCTCTCTCTCTCTCTCTCTCTCTCTCTCTCTCTCTCTCTCTCTCTCTCTCTCTTTCTCTCTCTCTCCCCTCTCCCACATTCGTCGTACCTCCATTTGTACTCGCTTGCAGCACAGGATCTTACTCGAAACCGTTCACTGCGTTACGATTCCGTCTCCTTTCGAGACGCGACATATACCTTAAACGGAAATTCGGATGAAGGTATCTCGAAAACCGGCTTCGCGAACGCGTTTGTAGCTGCGAAGTGAATTAGTTCGTTGTCTGTCCTATCACCCCTTAATTAACATCGTTATACGATTCGGTGGATGCTCCTCGAGCAACGTCATTCCGTCGAAAATGCTCCTCGCCTCTTGGGAATCAGATCATCGACTTGCTCCCGCGTGCCCGAATTTCCTGATCGCTTTGCCAGACACGAAATTTTACTTTTCCACGCTCTCGAACGAAATCGCAGCGTTCCGACTGTTTTTCGAGATGTACCGGGCGCGGACGAATTTATACAGGGTGGTCCGAAATTCATGGTACAAACGGGGTCAGGGAGATTCTATCGCTCGAAATAAGACGAAAGTTAAGAATAACGAAATTGCGTGGAAGGCTTCGTTTTCGAGAAAAATGTATTTGAAAATCAGTCGAGTATGCGTGCACCTAACCCTTTGAATGCTATGAACACGTATATGTGTTCTAAAATATCGTTCACCGTGTGCTACGGGTCACCGCACTGGTCCAGGCACAGCCGGTCATTGTGTTATAAATCTATGTCTTCGGATAAATTATCTCAGCTTAAATTATTATGGGATTCAAAAAGTTGACTTACACTGTGAGACGTCAGTTGATTTATAATACTATAAATATATATTAAAATAATAAAGCAACACAATACATAACTCCTTACAAATATACTCCACGCAATGTTCTCCACTCAACTCCTCAATCGGTTCTCTTCTGCTCTCTGACCCGGAGGTCCCCAAAATCTACACAAACACATACACACATATTCCGCACGCATTTCCACACCAGATTCATACAGAGGAGCTGCATTCCCAGAAAGTCACACGATCCGTTCGACATGAATTTGACTTCTGAGAACACACGCACCTCTCACACCACGCATCCCATCAATTCTTCCACACTTTTCATTCATGCGTCTAAATAGTGCGCCTATCTAGGCTGCCCTCGAGACTAAACGTCAAACTATCAAGCGCCGAATTTCTCGTCGCCTAAACGCTAACAAGTACATGTAAAAATATCCACCAACTCCACATTATTAAACTGTACATGTTTCGTTACACATTTTGCAGTTTTGAAGCGTTAAAACAATTGAATAATCAATATTATTGTAACGAAATTATCTGTATAACACGTGTTATACCGTGGAAAACTTTAGCACATAGTGCACGCTCTTTCTCGAAGTTTTCAACACTCAGGGGATCAACTAATAACCGATATTACGGATTTCTCTACAGACCGAGGCTGTGACCGTTTTTGCACAAGATACAATGTCAGGCACTGTTTACTATCAATACTTACTTCTTGACGCGTTTTTACATCGAAATGCATCGTACCACGCCCCGCAGCCCGCGTCTCATAGTCCATTCGCCGACCTCTCCGGTTTCGCGTTATATCAGACCTGCCGAAATGTCGGATTATGTTCGTGTGAAGCGTATATACGTACCTGCGAACGGGTGTGGTGAACGCGACGGAGACGCGACGCTTACGAAATCGCGTTACGATCAGTCGACGCGAGGAGGCGGAACTTTTTAGGAAAACCCTTCGTTGGATGGTTCGCCGAACGGCAAGGAATTTCCCGCGGTCGATTCGCCGACCGCTCGGCTGTGACTAGAATTCGAAGAATAACATTGGTGGGAAGAGCGCGGCCGATCGACGGTCCGAAAGAAAGCTGGTGGCGGTGTTTCGGGTTGCGGTCGATGCGCTCGATGCGAGCAGACGTGACGCGACGAGAGCAAAGAACGAAGGAAGACAAAAATCGTTGTCTACGTTTGATGAGAACGTCGTAGGCGCACTGTGACTGGCGTGGGCGGAGGAAGGTAAAGAGCGGCCGACGACCCGACTTTTAATTTGTCGTATCGCCGGTCTTGCGGATTGAAATACGCGACGAGCATCCGTCGGGACGACTTTTAAATTCTCTGATCGGCGGACCGCATCACCCTCGATATCGACCGCTCGATATCGCGTTCATAGGCGTTTCGCGTGAACACGGTATTTTCTGATAGCCGATTCGTTCGAGAATCGAAGGTTGACGGAGTGCGTCGACGGCGACGCGGTGTCAAGTCGAGAGGAGAGTGGGGCTGGATGGTTCGTCAGACAGAGAGCGAGAGGGAGAGAGAGAGAGTGTGACAGAACGCGCGGAGGAGAAGGCGGCGGCAAGATCGCCGATCTTGATGGCTGGCTTTGTAATCGGCTGGGGCGCTTCTCCGGATAATTCCACGCACCCGCGCTCGTCTCTTAAATATCAACGAGCGCCCATAAATAACGGTTTATCCGTGCTCGTGGGATCGGGCACGGTTGCGGCCGATGTCGTCGGGCGCTCCGCTCATCCCCGCGTCCTCATCCTCCGATTTATGGAACTCGCATTTAATATTTACGCTCGCTGCGAGTTGAGCAGGATGCGACCTAAAGATTGAGGAGAACGGTAAACGTCGAAGGAACGCGATAGAATAACGTATGGCGGGTGACGTTGCGGGGGTGGAGAAGAGAAGGCGGCTCGCGCGGACGAATGCTGGATATCCGTGGTTCGGGGGTACGATGATCGGAAGGTTGCATGCTCGCGTTTGCAAGGGTATCGTGTTTACGCAGGATGGCATATCCGGCATCCCTCGTGGCAGTCACGGTCGGGGCGATGGTAAACGCGAGAGAAAGACACAAGAGGAGGACGAGTGGGAGAAGAGATATAAGCTCGCGGGAGAATGAAAAGGGTGCTTGGAAGCCTCCCCTGCTTTTAGCCGACCTCTCTCGGAACAGGGTTGAATCGCGTGGGCTGCGACTACGCGATAACAACGTCGGACGATCTCGCTTATAGACGGCAACGCGCCACGCCACGCCACGTCTCGCCTCACCTCCCCTCACCTCACTTCACCTCACCTTGCGTCCCGACGCGACGCGACGCTTTGCAATATCTAGTTCTCCTTATGGATGCTCTCGCAGCAGCTCCTCGATCTGTAAACGATCGCTCGGACAGCATCGTCGACAATACGGTACGTGCCCCTTGGAACGTGCGGACGTTTACGGGAACGAAGCAGGAAGCGGAAATGGCAGCGCGTTACAGCGGTCGCGGTCAATGAAGGGGGTCGGAGAACATCTCGGGAGGAAGTTTGATGAGATGAGATGAGATGCGATCGAAGATGAGGCGATAACGGAGCGACCGATTCGAGCACCCTCGACGTTGCAGTTGCTCCCTGGCGGAGATTCGATCTGCTCCCGCTTAATTAACAGGTGCGACGCATCCCTCTCGGCCGGCGCGCCGCATTCCGCTGGAAACGCTTTCGCCCCGAGAATTTCGGGGAGGCTCGCGTTGCTGACGGACATTTCCGCGGACGAGAATATCGATCGGTCGAGCGAATTCGTTGAACGACGAGGGGCAAAAGAACGAGCGCGATTCGCTTTGATCGAACGGATCGGAAACGCGATCGTGCAACGCGTCGCGCGTCATTTCGAGGAGGATCGCTCGGAGACGTTCGCGACGTCCGTTATCGGCGTCGGCGTAACGAGTAGCTGGCAATTAATGACGAGAACGCGGTCTGGGGAGGGCGACGGAGGGATGGCGGAGGATGCGAGGGAAAATTGTCGACGACAGTTTGCGAAGAATCTCCCGAAGGTACGTCAAGTATTTGCGGGATTTCCGTTTGGGAGCGTAGCAGGGACAACTGTGCGGAAATTAGCGAGAGCGGGGTTGCGGTCGAGGCTGATCCAAAAGGAGTAACTTAATTACTATGGGGCACGAACGACTGGCTTCCGTCTGGCAGTCTCCCGTGCAGACGGAAAGGGAGATAGGTGCGAACGCGGGCGATGGGCGACGGACGAGCGGACGGATGGACGGATAGATAGACGGACGGGCTGCCAGTCGAACGGACGGACAGACAGACAGATGGAGAGACAAATACCCGTTTCCTTGCCACGTATAGAAGGCCGATGTAAATTGAAATCAGCCATACCGGTATCGTGGAATTAATCGACGCGCGCGATGGCAGTCCCGTTCGATTTCGAAACTGTTCCCTTTCCTTCGGTTCCGTGACATTCGAAAGAAATGCAGGTGGCCCGGAAACGGCGATCGTCGGATCCCTTATCGGGGAATGCGGGCTTGTGCGGGTGACGCGCCGCGATTTCTCTACGGGATGCGGAGTATTCTTAAATCCTCGGGTGGTCGGTCCGTCGGGACAAAAAGTCAGGGGAAACTACTTGCGCGTCGAGATATGCCGCATTGCTGGAGAACTTTTTGTCGCCGCGCCGATTCAATATTTCCGGCAGCTGGTA
Source organism: Macropis europaea (assembly GCA_916610135.2). Classification (NCBI taxonomy): domain Eukaryota; kingdom Metazoa; phylum Arthropoda; class Insecta; order Hymenoptera; family Melittidae; genus Macropis; species Macropis europaea. The sequence continues at coordinate 12,886,842 of OU744346.1, read as the reverse complement.
AATGCGCTGGGCGAGACGAAGCGAGTCGAGTCGAGTCGAATCGACGAAAACAAAAGAGAGAGAGAGCTTTGCGCGCGATCTGCTCTTCTCCTAGCCCTCGGAGCGAGTGCTTCAGCAGCGTGGGCAAGCTCCGCTCTGCGAATTCCATGAAACTCGTAACATTTTACTATGTCGAAGCGTACCGATTCGTTCATCGGCCAGGGGACTCGAACGGATCCGGGTCCGTTGCGTTCGCGTCGATACAGAACAAACGAAAATTCGTCCGCAAACGGCAGGACGCACCTGGCGGGCAGGGAGGATACGCGGCACGTGTTCGCGTTCACAGGCGTGTTCCCGCTGGTGTTCGTCGATCCGCACGGTTCCTCGTTTCGCTGCGCTTCGCCGCACGTTTGTTTCGCGTCATTAGTCATTTTTGCACGCTTCGACGACGCCAATGGAGATCGGTGTTATCGTTGAAATTTCGAGGTTGCCCGATGCGTACCATGCAAACGTCGCTATCGATCGTAAATAGCTGCACGAGCGTTCTCGTCGGTTACGAGGACAGCTGTACCGTAAGGGAGAAAAAATTGGGTGGACTAGACCGGGAATCGAACCCGGGACCTTCCGCTTTCCGGGCGGCTGCTATCCCACTAAGCTATCCGACCCACTACCAATTCAATTTCCCTAACTCAACACACTAAATGGCTGCTGCCTACGGTACCAAACTATCGTCTTCGTTCACGCGGATCTTTTCGTGTGATTACAGACGGAGCTCTCGCAAAATTTGCAACAACTGTCGGAGAGGGCTCGCTCGACGACGGAATTCATCCAGAGGCTCAAAGGAATGACGGACAAAGTGCACGTGAGTATTCGCCTTTGGCGTGCTTCGTCTGAAAAATTTAACACGTGGAGGGACGGCGGGGATGGCGAGGTCCGGGTCCGTAAAATTACGGAAGGACGCGGCAGCGCGGGCGCGGAGCGCACGTTAATTGCATCGACCGTCGCCGTCTTACCACCGTCCCAACCCTAAAAGCTTCGTTTGATATTAGAAAGGATACGACATCGGAAGTAGTCGAGAGAACGACTCGCGTTCGATGGATCGATGATATCGCGTCTCGTTTCTCGTTTCTCATTCCTCCGTGTCGGCCGAAGGAACCGGCAGCGTGTCCATCGAATTCTCTTTCGACGGTTACCCCTCGCGTTTCGGAATTATCCGGCGTCCGAAGGAGCAGCCTGTTCTCGAACCTGCTGCACCCGATAGAAACTGAATCGTCGACAGTGAATTCAACCGCGGTGTCCTCGGTCGAGTGACGAATCGTTGTCGGCGACGTTGCTCCTTCGTATAAATTTCTACTTACATAGGGTCACGAAAATAAACGACGCGGGTGGGCTGTTTCGTGACTGAAATTGAAATTTCATTCGGACGGGGAGGCCGCGGCGAAATGGATTCGCGAGACTGCTGCTATAACCGGGAAACGCGAACGATTCGATTTTCTGTCGGTGGATGCGTTTTACAAGAATTACTTTACAAGTTCGTCCAGCGTCGCAGCGTTTTGCATTTGCATATTGTTCCCGAAAGTATGTACCGGGAAAATCTGTCGGGACGGCCCTAGCCACGACGAAACGCTGAGGGACGCATTTGCATTCCCCTCGGAATATATTCGGAAGTAATTCGAAGCATCGGAAGCGAGTTTATCGAAGCGTCGCGACGTCGTTTCAATGACGGAACCAGCGGCGGCGGAGCGATCCGATTATCGCGGCGGGAAAACATCGATCGGCCGATAGAAGGCCGAAGGGTTTGCGGATGTCGACGGAGCGTTGGCTACGCTTTTGTTTTTCTCTTGGCAGGAGGAGTGCGTGACCTTGGAAGAAGAGGTGGAAGACAGGGTGGCGAATCTGGTGAGCCTTTTGCAGGCGAGAAAATCTCGGCTGATCGAAGCCGCGAGACAAACGAGGGAGGCGAGGGTGCGCTCTTTGAGGGACCAAGTGGCCAGATGCGCATCGCACCTCCAGACGACCACCGCTCTCCTCACCTTCTGCATCGAGGCCCTCAAGGAGACCGACAGCGCTGCGTTCCTCCAAATTGGCGGCATGCTGTCGGTCAGGGCAGCGACCGCCGCCGGTTCTTGGGGTGGCGCCGAGGGGGTGCAAGAAATTGCTCGACTTCCGCTCCTCGATCTCACTCTCGACGATAAACCGCTGCGACGCGCGATCGATCAACTCACCTTCGTCCAACTCAAACGTAAGTCCCCCCTCTTTCTCTCTCTCTCTCTTGTTATTTCTCTATCTCTGTTCCGATTACCGTGATTCGACGATTCTTTCCTTAACAACGAACCAGAGAGACAAACAACCCTCTTGCACGTTATCTTTCCTGTACAAACGATCTCCTCGCCGCGTTGGTGACCCGTTTCTCCGGCTAACCCGTGGAAATTGGCGATTCCTATCGGGAACAGCTCGTTAAATGTTGTGCCTCTCGCGATCGAATCCCGTTCTATGGGAATATCATGACCCGGGCCACGGGTTTGCAATCGGTGGGATCGATCCATCATCGATGATTGTCTGCTCGCGCTCGCGTCGATGTCTCTGGTTCGTAGGAAAAGTCGATCGTTGGATGCGCTGCATCGATATAACTGAAGTTTCATGCTTGAACGAATGTAAAAACGATTGCCCCATGTTGGACGCAGCATCCGAGGGAGAAGAGCGGTTTCCTACTGCAGGTAATTAGTCGAATGGACGCTGAACGCGATAGAGAAGAAAAAGTGTGATCGAGATGGCGAGCTTTTTGAAAATTCTGCCGGGTCCGGAGTCGACTCGGCCGCGGAACGTATATTTTAATGATTATACGTTGGCCCAAGGGCGGATTCTTTAAACCCGTATCTCCCTCCCTCCGTCTTCCTTTTTCCTCCCCCTGCTCGTTAAAACGTTTCAAAGAGGGATTAATTGGGCGCGGTGAGAGTTTTCCGTAACGATCCGGAGTCGCGTGGAAGGGCGAACGTCTTCGCCGGCCGACTCGAATCGAACGGGAAATCGAGTCGCCCTCTTCGCGAGTGCAGCGGAGACGAAGCTTCGTCGAAAACGCGAATCACATTTGTACGTAATCGCTTCGAACACAAAGTTTCTCGCGCACACCGCGAAACCGCTGTGAATCTCGACGACGGATCTATTTTTCTCCCATAAAACGCGAGTGATCGTGGAGAGCAGCGTTGTCGAGGATCGAGCGATCTCGCGTAGCCGCTGAAACCCCCCCATTTTATTGTCCTCGTAAAATCGTTAGAAAATACAGGCATCGGGAAAGCCACAAGTTTCCCGTCCGTACGTTCCATAAATTACTCTTTATCTTGAAGCTTGTTCGGTAACTTCCGATCGATGTTTCGGTAGCGGTTCGGGCCGGGCCAAGGAATAAGAGAGGTGCGGCTAGCCGAGGCGAGGCGATGCGTGTTCACGAGAGGCGCTTAGAACGCGTCGTTACACAAAACATCGTTCTCGGGCTTCCTCCCGTCCCGGTTTAAACTCCCTTTCTCGCCAACCGTTTTTCCCTCCGCGCAATCGCGAAGAATTTTCTCTTCTTTTCTCGCGCAGAGGAGTCTCGAGATACGGCGGGCCGAACCTTCTCGAATGCACAAACCTTGTACGAAAGTTTATTTCTGCTAGACAGTCGGGAAAGTTTTATCGACGGAATGTGTCTCGCGAGCATCTCCGTAAATAGTTTGAAGAGTTTCCTTCTCCCGGTCGAGCGGACCGAGGTACATCGTCTCGTTCGAAATCTTCCGAAACGCTCGTCATCCGTTTTCGAAAGGATGTATCCTCCGGCAACGATTCCTTCCGCTCACATGCTTTTCTTCCGGCCAGCGGTCCGCAGGAAGGACGGCCACCGAATTTTCCGGCAGGACGTTCGTCATTCTCTCGCGTTTCTTTCGATACCGTCGCGAAGATGATTCCTGTCCAACGAGCGGACGCGCACGGCTTCTCGTCCGGTTTTTCGAGTGACGAGAACGGCGCAGCGAGAGCGGAGCACCGGGGGGTGCGGGAGGGTAGCCATCGGACGATGAATCGCGTCGATACGGATATAAAGTTTCTCGTGTCGGCGATCGTTTCGATGGTTCCCTGCTGGATGACATACGCGTGGCCGCGGCAACCTGCACGCGACGTCGGTTACGTTTTTTTCGCCGCAACCGTTTCCCGTGCGGCGCGGTTCTTCCCGTCACCAGCGTTCCGCTCGCGTCGACACCCCCGTTTCTCGTCTCCGTCGTACCATCGAATATTGAATTTCGCGAAGAGGATGTCCGTCGTTCGAGCTGGTATTTCGACGATTCGCTGCGCTCGAATTCTCGGGAATTTCCTATTAAATTTGCTCGTTTAGCAGGCGAGAGGCTCAGGGGCGACACGCAGCGCGAGGATTTAGCGAGCGAACGCGCAGCTACAAAACGTCGAGCGGTACCGTTAAAATTCGATTTCACGATTGACCGGGTTTCCCGCGCGCGAATCGGCTTTGTCGCGCGCGTGCGGCTGGAATCATTAAAACGCGCCACCGATTGAAATCCAGGGTTAACGATGATTCGCGAATCCAGAATGCTGAATCGCGATACGGTCGAGATCCGGTTGAGCCGGCAGCGAAAAAAATGTATGTACCATTCGGCCGGAGGAGGCGTTGAAAATCGACACCGAGTTATAAGCGGTAAGCGGGAACGGTGTTCGAACCGAGTCGCCGCGTTGCTCTCTCGTCAGATTTCATTCTATTGTCTTGGAAATTGGCCAGCGTTTCCTCGCGAGCCTGCCCGGTGCGCTTGAAATGTCAAACGATGGTGTGCGCAGGAAGTTCGGCCCGCGACACGGAGAAGATGCTGTAAAAATATTTGCCGTCACGGTTCAGCTGACGGTTTTTCCACGGATCTGAAAAACGATCGGCAGACTACGATGCCGCGAGGCTCGTTCGATTCGAGTGCCGGCGCTATGAACGGCGACTTTCGCGTCGCTTCGGCGAGGGTCAGGCGTCGACCAAAGGTCAGAGCGCGCCCTTCGAATCACAAAGGCGACAGACCTCTCATCTCCGCGTTGCGTGCTCTAGAAAACACGGTTTAGCTTTTAAGATGGACCACGCTGCGTTTCCGTCCGCATCGATCGAAACTTTTTGCTCGCCATTCTCTCTCGCTCACCGTTTTCATTTTTATCGTTCGCGCGTGTTACGCTTGGAAGATGCCTTTTCGTTGTCCGTCCTTCGCCCCTTCTCCTTCCCAACCGGTTCGAGGCGTTTCAAACACCCGAACGTTTTTAGCGCCCGGAGCACCGTTACTGATACCGGAAGAATGCAGCGCCGAGAACAACAGCGTGACCGTTGCCTGGCAGCCGCCTCCTGGACACGGAATGGTAGGATGTCCCGGACAGAGAGGTCCCGCCATCGAAGGATACCTCTTGGAGCTGGACGACGGATGCGGTGGAGAGTTTCGGGTGAGTCGAGGCTTATCGGGGCCGTTTCACCGAGTGAATCCGGGGGCGGGGGCACGGTTCATCGGTCGAGGGACGAACGGTTCGTCTCGCCGCCCCGTGGAAAAAAATAGACGGCGCTGTGCTGGAAAGCGGGCGACAGGGGAAATTTGGAGCGCGGAGAGTGCGGTGAAAACTAATTTTACCGGAACGCGAGAGCGAGAACGCCATTCCCCAAAACTAACTTTGCTCTTCCTCGGGCGAACAAAAAGCACGCGACGGAAGTTCGTTAGCAGGGTTACAAAAATAAAAAGGGTGAGAAGAGATGGAGGAGGCGGCCGCGACGTGACGGAAAAGTCAAAAAGAACGGGTCCGGAGTATCGTGCGCCGTTTCGCTCTCACGATATTCTTCGCCCCGAAACTCTTCTCGCGCCTCCTCCTCTCAAATTCTCTGAGCACCGTTGTTGATTTTCCTCAGCACCCTCTCATCTCTCCTCCCTCGTCTCCCATCTTCTTCATCTTCCTCCTCCTCCTCTTCTTTTTCTTCCGTCATCGTCGGCATCGTGTTTTGTTCGTGTTTCCGGTCGGCACGCGTCACAGGAGATTACGTTCGCGTTTAACGCGGAAAAGCGTGGACGTTGATTCGGCGTTGAAAGCGCGCACCGGTGAGCGTCGACGTAAAGGGAACATTCGCGTATTTTAATTAAGGGAAAAATTACGAGTAACGAGAACGGCCGCTCGGGCAGACGGAGAACCGGAGCTCCGGAGCAGCGATACCGCTCTGGATCGCGATGCCGTTCGCCTACGGACGTTTATCGCGCGAATCGGACTTTCAGATTTCATTCGAGAAGCTTAACGAGGAAAAGTGGTCACGGTGTAACGAGGACTCGAGCCTGGGACGCTCGTAAGGTTCAGCCTTTTCCTCCACCGACCAGCATCCAGGGAACGGCATCGACGACCGCGTTACCCTCGGGTTTAACCCCTTGCCGTACAATAACGAGTCATACTCGTGACACAGAATATGATTGATACGTTTTAAATACGAGTTCAACTTTTACGCCAATTCTTTAAAGTTTTACACTACAGCACAAATTGACCTTCAAAGGATTGTTAACCTTTTAGCTACTGTACGCCACTATAGTGGCTACCGTCTATGTCATCTCTTTGGATGGTACGCCACTATAGCAGCTTACCGCTGAGTCCTCTTTTTGAACGATATGTCACTATAGAGGCTTACTTGTTTTTTGAAAGCTGCGTACATTACTTATATGCCATGTAAATAATTTAATAATTTTATCGATGCAATCTACATTGCTTGGTAATTACGACATTTATACGTCGTTTATGCACAGTCCGCGGAGGAGCTCTCCGTACAGGGATACAGCTCCGCGGCAAGCCCCGCCGTAGGTAAAAGGTTAAAAGCGAACTGCCCGTGCTGATAGACGCTTCTCATTTATCACGGCACTCTAGGTCTCGAATAGCAAACTTTCTCGCACGAAATCATTGGAAAAATCGTGCGGCAAGGGGTTAAACGAAATCAGTGAACCAGCCGGAATGCGAGCGAACGCGTCGTCTCCCGACGAACTCGCCGGCGGCGAATCGTTGTTGACTTTCCGCCATAAACGAATGTTTCGATAGGAACGGTTTGGTGTGTGCGCTCACCGTCCGCCCGTAGCTAAGCAATACCTACGATGCGATGAACGGAATCCTCACGAGCGAGCAGCATCTATCGCGGGGATGCGAATGTTTCAAGCGGCGTGGCGCGGGTTCGCGAACATCGCGCATCTCCAACGCTTCCGTTGGATGGGAGCGCCTTTCAGGGGAAGCTTGCAAAATTGAATGTACGGAAATGCAGCGACGACGATTCGTCTTGCTCTCGAGGCGGAAAGTTCTAGGCGTTTTCATTAATCGGACACCCGTCTGCTTGACGTTGGCGCTCGGCAATCTTGCAAGAGTATCGGGAAAAGAAGAAAGGGTGTCGAGGGAGACGACGGAGCGGGGCGGGGCGATGGCGTGAAACGAAACGAAACGAGCTCGATTTAAATATTAAAGGCACGAGAGTCGGTTCTTTGCAAGCTGACGTCGTCGGGGTAACGACGGCTGCGAGGACCGCTTATTCGATCGGGGGTGAAGGGGCGCCGCGAAAGCTCGACTAAAAAGCACCTGTCTGTTTAGGAGGTGTACTGTGGCCGAGAGACGATCTGCACGGTCGACGGATTGCACTTCAACTCTCTGTACAACGCGAGGGTAAGGGCGTTCAACAGCGCCGGAGAGGGCGAGTATTCGGAGCTGATCGGTCTTCAGACCGCCGAGGGTGAGTGTCTTCTCCCCCCTCCCACTCTCCATTGCCCTTATTTTTTCTTCCCTCCTAGTCTCGAGAAACTCGAATGGCGAAATCGAGGACGAAATTTACGTGTCGATATCGAGTGGAAGATGAACGACCGAAACCGATAGACGAGTCAACGTATTTTCTCATCGAGCAAATAACGCGGACGAAAATATCGACGGCAAACGAAATCCTCGCGCGAAATTACGCTCTTATATCCGCCTATCGGTTTTACCGCGTATCTACGAGACTTGTGAATCAGCATCAAAGATACGCTGGTAGCAGGAATCGGCGAATCGACCCATCGCCGGGCCGTAGAAAAATTGGGTGGTACGGCACGAGGGGCGGTTTGTCGGGATTGAAAATTTTGCAACGATTCGCGTCGCGTTTTCGAGGCACGCGACAAACGATGGGCCGAGGAAACATCGTCGAAGAGCGACGTCGTCGCATCGGTTATCGGCGCCGCGCAGGCCGGTCGCGTGATTTCAGTTTCCAATATTCGGCCAGTCTGTCCACTCGATTCCGTCATTCGAGAACAATGTCCGTTCGAGCATCGAATCGATCGGTGGATCATTTACCATTGCCTACCGTTGTCCGGGTGACAGTTGCGTGGTTTTCGTGGGCGACCGGGGCATCCGGTATACCACAGGAGGTATCGATATCCGAGGACGCGATGAGCGCATCCTGCGAGGGCTACGAGCACCGCGTTGTCCTCTCGAGCGTCGGATTTTCCCGAGGCGTCCACTACTGGGAGCTGACGATCGACCGTTATCACAGCGACACCGATCCGGCCTTCGGCATCGCCAGAGCCGACGTGTCGCGGGACCAGATGCTCGGTAAGCGAATCGACGAAACGCCTGCTGAAAGTTCGCTTCGGTTCGGTTCGCATTGCCGATCCAGCGAATGATCGAGCACGGCCTTATTTTTCCATGAATCCGTTGAATCTGTTCGATAGGCAAGGACGACAAGGGTTGGAGCATGTACATAGATCGGCAGCGGTCGTGGTTCATGCACGGAGGTGGACACGCGCAACGAACGGAGGGCGGCGTGCAGCAGGGATCCACGGTCGGCGTCCTCCTGGACCTGGACACGACCCATACGCTTCGATTCTTCGTCAACGACCAACCGCAAGGCGGGATCGCATTTCGCGACCTGTACGGTGTCTTTTATCCTGCCGTCAGTCTGAACCGGGGGGTGACCGTCACCCTGCACACGGCCCTCGACGTGCCTCGTCATTTGCTGGTGTTGCACGAAGAGTACATCAGCGAGGCGATTCAGAGCTAGGGGTACCTAAACGTCCTGAAGAAGGGCCTGATGCAGGACGCGGCCGCCGGCTCGGACAGGCCCAGGGAGTTCGACGGTGGTCAGCTCGAGAAGATCGTCGAAGAGAGTCCCGGTGAGAACAATTGACCATCGACCGAACGTCGCGACGCGTTCGTCCGATTTCTTCGCGCTCCAATTTCGTTCGTTCCACAGCCGTCGAGAAGCGGCTCGATGTATTTTTCCGATGTTATTCGCTCGCGAGATTTCCTACGGGTATTTTGTAGAATACAGTCTTTCGGTGTTGAGCGGATAAAGGCAAGGCACGCGGGACGCGTTCGCGCGCGAAAGACCGGCTCGTTCATCGGAGAGCGACGCCGAGCGTGGCCCGACGACGCCGCGACGAATCCACTCGCGTAAACGACTTTTTCGAGGACTTGATTTTTTGACGAAAAACAAAGGCCGCCCGGTGCGTCTGTCCGTCTGTCTGTCTTGCCCGTCTGTGTACGCGCGTGCAAAAGGCCGTCGCTTCGAAGGCGAAACGAAAACTGGAAATTGACGCGCAAAGGAGGACGAGATTCGGATTTACCGTACTCCGGTATACGAACCAGTTTACGACAAAGCGAACGTTCGAATTCTCGGCGAAGCGAGAAGACGACGCCGAGAGGAGCAAGAAAAGAAGTTTGAAGCAGAAGAGAAATAAACGGGAGAAGAGGAGCAGCTCTTCGTCGAATTACGAGTGAAAAGGTTTTGTGTTCCCTTACGGGGGATCTCGCGTGTTCGAGGCTCGGCGAGAAGAGAGAGAGGGCAGCGGTTCTTTCGTACCGGAAGATGAAAAGTTTCGAAGCGCGAACTTTCCGATCCGAAATCACTGCCAGCGGCGTGCATCAGCGAATCGAACGCAGCCGCCGCTTTTCAAAAGGAACCACCGTGTTCCCCGTCTAACGATCGGCCGCCCGCGATCGTATTCTTAACCATATCGACGCGTGTCAGTGTAATCGCCGCGTAGGCTTAAGTTAAGCTCTATCGATATTTAATAAGACGCATTTCGAAGAAGCCAAGCAAGCAGCAAACAAGCACGAGCTCGCGTCAGCTTTAGTGGAAGATAATGAATCGAGTAAACGTTTTCTAGTCCCAGGTAGGATTCTTCGTCCACTTTCCTCCCCTTCGCTCTCTCCGCATTTCCAAGATTCGCGATCAATCGTTTTCCTCCATTCCTTTCCTCCGGTCCATCGTCCATCCACGTACCCCGTGTATTCGCCTGTCATTTCCCTCTGTCGACTCTTTTTTTTTTTACTCTTTCCTGTCTCGACGCCCGCGAACGAACGTACCCGCGCTACGTTCGATGCGAATAATACGAGAGTTGGAATTTAAGCTGATTTAAAATAGATGTTGCAGCGCATGCCCTTGTGTGAACCGCTCCTCCCAACGACAAGAGGAGGATCAACGTCAGCGTTGTACATATTTGTACATAAATATTTCGATTGTACCGCCGATGAATTTGCCAACTGTATTTACGACTGTACTCGATCAATAAAACGCACGAAAAAGCAGCAGCGGAATCGTCTATGATCACCCGGGAAACCAACGATCCCCGTCGGTACCGAGCTTCCAACCATTTTCCAACCCCTTCCGCGCCCGCTCCCGCTCTCTTTCATTGTACGTTTCTGTTTTTAGGCCCTGATCGCGAACCAGGAGAATGCTGTTTCAGCCAACAAAGATATCGTTCACCCGTAGGCATCTATACCGTTTCACCCAAGAGACCCGTCCCGTTCTTTTTTCCAGACGTTTTACTATTTCCGTTTCTATTTGTTTTTTTTTCAGCTTGTTCGTTTCGCATAGTTGCTTCCTACTTCCTCCCAGAGCTTCTCCGCCTCTGGTTTTTCTTTCCTCTCAGCCACTCTGCGACTCGAATTCGTCCGATCCCTTCTTGGAACACCGAAGTTGCATCTCACCGCACCAAAAATAAGATATATCCCGGTAAGCGAACAAGAGGGGCCTTGAAAAGCAAAGAAACTTTGAACATGCTGTAGCATACTCGCGCAGTCGTTACTTTTAATCAGCATAATTAGCATCGGAGAGCGCGCTTTCAAGTTTACCGTCAAACCGTGACTCGTGCTTTCGGCTTTCTGTCCTTCTATTTATCTATTAATACATTATAAACGGGACTAGACCTGTTTACAGATTAATCGATAAACCAAAAATCAATATGTCGCAATTTTGGTAAATGGATTTGTATGACTGGTGCGAAGAATACAGTTTCGATGATTTAGAAAAACGCTCTTCTTTGATTCTCCGTGAGCAACGTCGGTTTCTTTGAAACGAGCAACGCGACGTCGCCAGTGAATCGAAAGTAACACTGCGTCGGGCTGTCTGACGTCCGTTCTACGTAAGGACACGCTGTATGTTTTGGATGCGAGATACGCGGATACCGCTCGCGGTAGATCTTGCGAGGAAAAGCAAGGCAGTTGTGTCGAAAGGACACGGTGTCAGGTTTTTGGAGGAGCCGTTTAGCTGTTCGGCTGTCAGCGAGAAGACGAAGCTCCACCGAAAGGTTTTCGCGCGTGCTCGTTCGTGCGTCGAACGGAAGGGTCGTTTAATCGTGCCGTCATCGGCCCTGCACCCCATTCGTGGGTCCATTAAAATGAGGGTGAGAGAAAAAAAGAAACGTGGGGGACGGGTTTGATTTTCGGGAAGGAGCGTGGATCCGGCTGTTCCGTCTAATTAAAAGTTTCGGAGCGTCGCGCGTCGAAAAGGGGATGCTGCGCGCGTACGGGAAACTTTGCCATTCCAGAGGGTTCCAGTAAATTTCGTTCGATAGGCTACACGTCCGACTCGTTATCGTCCTCTCGCGCCATCGAACGGCGTTTCTCCCGCGATAACGTCAAAAATGCACGAACAGGCCAAGGAACCAGCAGCAAATCTGTGACGCGTGGATAGAGTTCGGTCTCGAGCTTCTTTCTTTTCGCAGCTATTTAATATCATGCTTGAGCGTACTCGAGAACAGGTGCGTTTCATTGAAACGGTCTGGCGCTCGCGAGGAAAGTATCGTTGGATGAGAAGAGGAGACGAGAGAAGCTGCACCGCTCGGCGAGAAAGTTATTTTCGACTGCCACCGCCCAACGGAGAATGCATCGAATTTGTTTGGAAACGACCCTTGGTTCGCAAGTACTCTGATCCTGGGTTAACCGGGGTTTGAGGAAATTAAAGGAGGTAGGTTGGTGCGGGAGCTGCTGGATATTTCCGAATTATTCTCGGCGCAGTTAAGATAGCCGGCTTTCGCCCTTAATAATTTCATAGGCGCTTTAAATTATCCTTTCCACCGACAAGACTGATCCGTTCTCGAACGAACTTCTGTTTATCTTGTCGGCTGTCTCGTTTCGATCGCCACGATAGACTTTTCTTCCACGGTTTTCCAGAAACCCTGAATCGCTGTGCAAACGATGTTCCGTGAAAGTTTCTGAACGGTTTTTTCGAGTCGACGATAAGCTGAGAAAGCTCGTAGGAGAAAAGTTTCGGTTGAATCGGTCGATCGTTTGAGATGATCGAGCGTATTTTTCCATGGCTCTCGAGGGAGCCGGCGATCTTTCGAAGAAGAGCGGAAGGAGGTTCGCGCGAAGAGGTCTGGACTCGTTCAGTTCCAAGAGGGAATTGTGTCGTGTTCCAGTTAATCGGAGCGTCGGTAGCCCTAACTTCATTACCGAAGTGGTGCTCGAGTGAATTGCAGTCGAGTCGATTCGATTCGGTTCGGTTGGGCGTCCGGTCGACTCGAATCGAGTGGCATCCTGCGGGCAACGGGTCCCCTTGGAATTCCTCCCGTAAACGCCGGACAGGTCGCGACTGTATTTTCCAAGGAGGCGAACGTCCGACGAGATAAATTAAGAAACGATCGTCGCGAATCGACACGCTTGTTGTCGCGGCGGCGTTTCTTCTGTTCTCGTGCCACCCGCCCGCTTGCTTTCGTTTCGTTAAAAATGCTTTGAAAAATATACTTTGATCGTTAACTGCCGAATCGCTGAAGTCGCTGTCGCAAGGAGACGCGCGCGCGAGCCTGGCGATATTCAATTACTAGCCTTAATCGGGTAAAGTTGAATGGTTGCTCGCGTTGATGGCACCGGAACCGCGCGAAGAGACGCGCCGTCGGGGAGAGAATGGGAAAAGAGCCGCGTTCCCGAATGAGACGTTTTGCTTGAGAGAACATGGACGAGCTGCGAGGTGGTTGTTGCTTCGGGCCATATATTTCGAACGAGGGGAGTTGTGCGCTCGAATCAGGGGAAGAAAGCACAGAGGCGGCGCGAGTCGGGGGGATACGTTCGAAGGCAGCTCGATGACGAGAGATCGCAGAACCTTCCCGGAGTGATTTGAACATTTCCGGAGAGACGCGAGAAAAGGTAATTTACCGCTTTAAGAAATTCCCTCCCTCTGTCTGTCCGGGTTTCTCTGCAGGTTTCTGGTAGACGGAAGGCGGACAAAGGATATAATAAGTTTCGAGCGGAATCTTGCGAAAGGGAGTGATGCGGGTGAAACGGAGTCGGTCTGAGAGAGCGAAGCAGGTTGTCGGAGAAAGAGGTGAGAGCGATACGGAGCGTCGTCGCGCTCGGCCGCAACGAAACGACGCCGACGACTAGATGGAAAAAAAGAATGAAATTCCAGTAGCGATAAAAGACGGAGAAGCTGCGGCAGCTGGGGATTCTCGTTCTTTTCGTCCGTCCGTCGAATGGGATGCATCGTTAAAGAGATGTTGCGGGCTGATGGGGAGTTGTGCTCGGCCCACGCCCTCCCGTTATTATCACCCTACCTGAGGCTAACGAAAAACTCTCAACCGCGAGTCGTGTTTACACGGAACCGTTGCAAACAACATCTTCGATCTGCTTCTGATCGGCCGCTCGACGAGCAGGAGGAAAAGCGTGGCGTGGCACGATCGTACGCGGTACATCGTTGTCGATGGATCTGTAGCTGTGGAAAATCGGGAACGGTTTCGAGCCAAGGGTAGTTCGCCGTTCATCCATCGTCAGCCGCCCCTCTTCAAATCGTAAACGTCGTAATTGGAACAGCTCCCCTCGTATGTCTTCTCTCTTGCTCTCTCTCTTTCTCTCTCTCTCTCTCTGCCCCCCCTTTTTCCGCCTCTTCACCCCCTTTTGTTCGGCCGTTCACGTTCGACGTATTCCGTGCACCGTGCCCGAGAGCTATAGTCGATAAAAGCACAGTTGCGTTCCGATCACCGAGTGTTCTTCGAAACGGGGAGAACAACCGAATCGAGACCAACTTTCGAACACGCTCGTTAATTTTGTAGTGGCATGCCGGAGTGCGGTTCGGATCTATTCGGACGAGCAGATCTCGACGTTTCTCCGCGAGGCTCGCAAATTCGATGTTGTTTGTTTTCGCGGAACGGCGCTGCGAGGCAGAATGCGCACCAACTTTCGTTCGACCGGCGAAATCGAGCTCGGTCGTCTCCGGTGTTTCACCCGCTGTTCCCGATCGACGAAAAAAACGACGTCTCGCGTAAAAATCGGGCAAAAAAGGAGGCAGCAGAGAAATGTAATTGAATGGAGGGAGAACGCGACTCTCGATACGATATTAGGGGTTCGCGGCGGGGGAGGCACGGTCCAGATTCGCTGGAAAACGGAACGAGATATCGAGCCGAACCGACAATGATAAATTTCTTTTTCATCGACGAAAGCTCGTGACAGCTGCCGCGCGATATATTTACAGCGGATGGCTCGCTCGCGCCACGCGGACGCAATTTGCGAAGCGATTAATAAGCGATCGAGCATCGGTGATTAATAGGAAGGAGAGCGAGGGTGTCGAAGTGGAATATATCGCGCGACCGACCGGCGAGTAGACGAGAACGGCGAGGAGCAGCAGAAAAATCGGCTGCGATCGTAAGGGTGGGCACGGCGGAAGCGGTCGATAAGACGGAGACGCGTTCACGAATTTCCGTGCATCCGAATGGTGGAAAAGTTTGACCATTTACCGAACGCATATCGGTGCGTCGCAAACCGATGAGAGGCCGAGCGGATCCGCCGAAACCGCCATTACCGTCTCCTTGGAGGAAAGTAGCGGCACCGTCGGCTTTCCTTTTCGCAGGACCATCGCGAACTTTCCTCCAAGGAAATTCCTTTGCAGCCTGCTTTCTGATCTTCGAAAAGCTTTCCCCGAATTACTTTTGCCGTTGGTTCGATGATTTTGCCAAGGGTTTCGATAGCGCAGAGGGCAGGTTCGACGGCGGCTTTGCCGAGCAGAGGCAAGAGAGGCAAAATCGAGGGCGCAATTAGGCCAGCCGAATGAATTATTATCCGAGGGCACGCGCGCGCGCGCGTGTCTTGCGCAGCGGTGCATTATCGATGAAACGAGGATCGGTGCATTATTAAGGGGCTCGAGTGGCGAAAGCTCGGGGCTGGTTGGTGCGCGCGTCTTCGAGGAAATTAGCTCGAACGAGATTTAGCCTCCACTACGAAAACCTCTTTACGAGAGATCAATTTTTCAGGACCTCGTTTCGTCGATGCTTCGATCCCCCCCTCCGGAAACTCTCCACGCGCTTTAAAATTCCGTGCCGTGGAACTGCTCGAGTTCCCGATTTCAAATCGTTTGTGAGGCGCGAATCGAATCGGCGCGCACCGAGAATATTATGGAATCAGCGCGATTGTTGCGTACCGTGTTCTTCGCCGCGATTGGGATGAGTACACAAGTGCACTCACTTGCCGAATTAACGGCGCGTGAGTTGGTTGAAAGCAGAGATGATGAGTATGCTGGTGTGAGAGTCATTTTGTATGCCAAAGCTGCGGGTCTTTATACTATTTCTGGTAGCTTGGTGCGACCAATCAGCGTGCAGTGCATCGCCGATCATCCAGGTCGCACTCGCGTACCTGAGGGCGTGGTAGCCGGGCGGAAAAACCCAAAGGGTCGCGCCGCGGTGACCGCTCGCAACGTTTTTGAGGCGCGTTTACCTGAGATTTCTGGACACGGTCGTTGAAATAATAAAAATTACACAGCTTGATGTGTCGTGATATTTGACTGTCCAGAAATCTCAGTTTACAGGGTAAAAAGTCACCATTGCGCCTCAACAGCGATCGACGTTTCATTCGGTGTGTAATTCGGTTTGATTCGATGTCACCGTTTCGAAGTTGAAGCGGCATCGCGAGCGCAATCACGATTCGATTTATCGGCGTAGCTCGGCAGCTCCTCTCGATCGAACAGCTCGCAGCTTCTCGCAGATACCTTCGTTCTCCTTTCCCGTCGATCTCCTTTCTTCTCGACTTTTCGTAGGTACGCGGATCGAAACGTCTTCCGCTGTACGGAATGAGGGCCAACGGCACGTGGAGATCGATCGAACGTACCTGAGCGTAGAACTGTTGCAAGTTCTCGAAGGAAATGGCTTGAACTGGTCATAGTTTCTCAGCGTCCAGTTTATTTCGGCGGTTCGTTAACAGCCGTTACCGTCACCGTCACCGGTGTTTCATGACGCTGCAGGACCGAGCAATGCTGCTTTAGAATCTCCGGCGCTCCATTATTCTCGCTAATTAACTGCGTCCCGATTTTACAATCCTCGAAAACGCTCGCACCGCTTCCCTGCTGCCAACGTTTTTACCCTTGAAATGGAGCACGCATCCGCAACGAATTATCCACGAGTCGTCCTCCGCTTCGATTCCTGTTGCTCCCCTTTCGATGGCGACGCCAAAATGGTTCGCGTTGCATACCGAGTTCGATGCACAGAGGTACGAAATAAAGAGAGCAACGTTCTTTCGGAGAATCAAGATAAACGCAAATGAGAACACCGATTTATGAAAGCGGCACACGTACGGAACCGCTTCATAATCCGCGTCGGATTGCCGGCTATAGCTTCGTTTCTGTTCAGGGTCCGCCGCGCACCGCTCGGAATTCCCTATTATCGTTTGCCACGAAATGAATTTGCTCGCTCCCTCTCGAGACAGAGAGGGAAAACGGAAGCGGATCGGCCCGGAACAGGTCGACGCGCATGCCAATTAGCGGGATTGCAACCTGGAAATTCGATGATCGGCTTTCCGGAGAACAGCGCCGATGGAAATCGTTGGCGTCGCGGTGCTGATGTCGATAGTCAATTTTTTCTACCGATTCCGCGATTCATCGGATCAAATAGGTGGGAGAAGGAAAACGAGAGAGTTCTTCCGCCCGTTTCGCTGCGGGGGCGACGAGACGGTTCTTCGCTCTCGATATCCTCGCTGGACGCAACCGACGCGACGTTTTAACGAGCCGTCGCTCATCCGTCGTACCTTCCGTTCGACGATCGAAACGTCCTCGCCATCGATTCGCGTCGAGCACCCGCATTCCCATCATTTGTCCCCGCTATGCTTCTGAACCACGAAAAATTGTCTTATCCAGAAGCACGTCTACTCGCTGTTTGAATTTCGGTTCGAGTAGCCATCGGTTGGGATTGTCCGCAGGGTCGGATAGAGACTTTGAACGAAGGAGCTGCGAGAGCAGCCGTTCTTGAATGCGCGTCGGCGCGGTTTACCGCGAGAACAGTGGAAAAACTCGTGGTTTCGAAGAACGTGAATAAAATGCATGGACACAAGTAGGTCGGGGGCTCGAGTTTCATCGGCGAGGCTATGCGACCGTTGCTGACAGATCGAGGGATCCCTTGCGTGAAAAGATCACGCGGTAGCCGCTTCGTTTCGGAACTGGAAAGGAAACGGGAACCGGAAGTTGTAGGTGTGAGTCGCAGCGTTTCGAGCAGAGAAACGCGAAAGAATAGTTTGGGACGCGGGAGGGAGGCGAGAGCATCGTTGTCGAGGGAGCAAGAGGCCTCGGGTTACCTCCTCCCGAACAAACTGGAAGCCAGGAAAGCGACGCAACGCTAGACTCGCCACGAAGTTTCGTCTTTCACCGCAAAACCGAGCCGCGAGGAAGCGGCAGAGCCTGTCTTCGGAGCAGCCTTTAGAAATCGAAGCGGTCGCCGCGACAGTCCGCGCCGGTTTCACGATGCAACGTCCCGGCCCGTGCCCTGCGTTTCCGCTGCGGTTCGGATATGCATCGCGACCGCTTCACCGACCTTCGACACCGATTTCCTAGGATCGAGGACAACCCTGGTCGGTCTGCTTACCGATTTTCAGGAATCCAGAGTCGAGCCGCGCTAGCCAGAAAATCCTCTATTACGATCAGCTTCTCGAAACTCTGTATCGATTGATCGAGGAGCCTCGGTGAATCGAAGCTCTCGCGATGGTTTCCGCTGGAAATCGCGATCCGCTGAACCGTGCGTCGACCTCGCGGCATTTTCCTCCGACTCTTCGCTTCCGGCCTACGAGTACCCACATCGGCTCTCGGGTACCAAAATTGTCGCGTTCTCGCAAAGGCCGATGAAAGAGGCAAAGCCGGAGCAGTCTCGGCGTCTCGTCAGACTTCCACTCGATATCGATGCGAGCATCGGCCAATTTACGTAATCGCGTTACCGAGACACCCCCGTGAACCAGCCTTCCGAGCATCCGCACGCTCTGACCCTGTGTGCCAGGTTGGATCGATAGTCTCTCCAGGATATCCACCGAAGGATACGACGTCGCGCAATCGGCGGCCACCCGCCGCACACCCTCCGTTTTCCTTCGCGATCCGCTCAGCGAACCGAATCGAATCGAATTCGAGCAAACGAGCAGCCAAACGTTTTCCCTTCGATCCGGTTCCTTCGCTTCCCGTACGCCGGACTCGTTTCGACCGGCCCCGCTCCATCTGCGTTTCCGTGGGACCCGCGTGCGGATGAATGGAAACCAAACAGTTTGATTCGTTCAGGACGCGTTGAGTTTGATCCGATCGCGAGATGAGAGCGTGGATCGGCAGGGGCTTGTCGTGTCCGGAGATTTGTCGCGGCAAGGAACGAATCAACGGTCCGCGTTTTCGCACAGCTTACGGAATCGAGCCCGAAGACGCGCGAGCGATGCGCACGGTTTACCCTCGGAGAACGTTCGTTTACCCGATAAAAGCCTGGTGCAAGCCGCGTGTCGTAAAAGGGCTAACGAGCAACAATGGTTCGTGCAGAAAAAGAGAAAGGACATGGTCGGAGGTGTCTGCGATGTTCCAGAAGCGTATCGGAATTGGGGAGAGGACGCGTGGGTTCGAACGGTGTCGACAGGGTGGAGAGAGGCGAGATACGCGGAGCGACGGGTTAAACGCGGAAATTAATTTCCGTGGTTGGAAAATTGCCATGGCTTCGACCGCGCCGGTCACGCTCGGCGAGTCCTCATCATCCGGCCGATTCTCAAACATCATCTCGATCGTTTCCACGTTTCCGAGTCGCGCGAATCCGTCGACTCATCCGCGAAAGAAACGCGAGACCGAGAGCCGGTCGTATCCTCCTTCCCCCTGATTATTTCCGCGTTATGCCGCTCGGAACCGCGGAATTTTAACGAGTTTCATGAAATGCTGCTCGATGGAAGAACGGCGCGGGGTGGAGATCCGCCCCGCTCCGACGCGCGGCTCGAATCTTTCCGTTCTCGCTGCAGAAAACGCGTTTTACCGTCGACTATGTTTCGCGCGTCGATCCGGAACGAAGCTCGATAACGTCGGCTGGAGGACGTCGTTCGAAAAATGTATAAAATACTCGGATTGCGTTCCAAGTTGGACGCAAAAGTTTCGATGGAGCGAGAAGAGGGTGCGCGTCGGATTCCGACCCACCAAAGATATCCCTGGCGTTTTATTTTCCTCGGAGAATATTGACGTTATATTAAATCTCTCGTGGAGTCGGGAAAGTGATTTATCGGCTGCCGCAGAAGGGCGAAGGAAGAAGACGCTGAACGACTGCGACCAACCGAACGGATAGGTGTGGGCAAAAGGAGAAGAGTCGTGGGGCGAAAGGAAAAGGGGAGAGGGGCGAAAAGAGGGTGCAAAGGAGATGGAGGAAAATTGGCGGCGGAACGAAGGGAGCGGGAGGCTCGTAAATTCTTCCAATCACCGACAAATGTTACCAATTTGAAGGCGAGCTCGGCTGGGAGGAATCGGAACGGAAGCGGAGCCGGTGCTTTCTGGCCCGTCGCGACGCTCCGATGATAATTCGTTTACGATCTGCACCCCGCCGCGTCGTCGATCGGATGTCGCGCCGCTCTCCTCCGATTCATCCAACTTTTTCTTCTTCCGCACCGAGACGTCAGCTTCTTGTTGCTTCTCGACAAACGGAGAAAGAGGTTCCGGGGGCAACGAATTCGCAGTCATCGAATATTCGCAATGCCGACTCTCGCGAATCTTCCGAGCAACAGATACATGTTTCGCTGTAAATGCGAGCAGATTCATGTGACATCCGTACGACCGTTTCAGACGAATGTCGATCGCTTTCGAAGAGGCGCGATCCGAGCCGCTATCGATTCTTCGGTCACCGAACAAATCGCTTCTCCGTGATTTCCCAGCCTCGTTCATCCTCCTCCCGCCGAAGTAGCATGGGCCAAGATGCATGCCGGACTCCGTGCCCTCTCTCCCCTGGCGTTTCTGACGCGTGCTTTGAAAACCGCGCAATACGATAGTTCGATCGGAAATGACCCCACAGCGAATCGCTCGCGAACAGAATGTTCGATGCACGCGAGATTACGGCAAAGCGATCAGAGCCGATCGTAATCTCCCTTTTTCTCGATTCAGCGGATTTTTCTTCGATGAATTTCCCTGGAAATGAAATGGCGCATCGTCCCAGCGAGGAAGCTGAAAATTCAATGCGCTGCTTCTTCGAACGCTTACATACTTTTTCGTCGGAGCCGAGTCTCGTGGAGCGCCGAACGAGCTGGTAACCCATCGATGGACTTGCACCTTCTCCCTTCGAGTAATTTCGGTTGCTCGGCGGAATCGTTGGTGCTGGTGCACTCCTCAAACGAATCTTCTTTCGCGGAAAAACTTCCATGGGCCGTGCATCTGCGCATCGAGCGTGGCGATGGAACCGGTTATCCGCTGTTTTCCCGCTAAATGCTCTGGAAACATTCTCCGTCGCGAAGACAACGAGCCAGCCGTCTCGGCCTGGAGAATTTCGACTCACCGCGAGCGAAAAGTTTCCGAAGTATGTAGTCGACGTTCACGGTTTCAACAGACTCTTCATCGGTTCGAAACGGTCGTTGTCGGACAAAGAAGAACTTTGGGCATTTCGCATTTCGAGGAGCCACGTATCGAGGATAATTTTTCGAAGCGACTCACGTTCCTCGATTCGATCCGCTTTGGAAATGTTTCCGAGCGGGAGGATCCGGGACCGCGTCGAATCCACCTCACGCGCCCGCTTCGATGCTAAACATCGTTTCGACGAGCGTTTACACTAGAGACCACGGTTTTGAACGTGTATTAAAGATACACGTATACACGTGTAATTAATATATCCGTGTTTTAGTCCGTGTAATTTTTAATACACGGATATGTGTCTACTGAAACACACGGGTACACTTGCATCAAAATGTACGGGTATACGTGTATTGACATATTCATATTTTATTCCGGAATTAGGTTGCTTTTCATTGTTACCTGCAACCTAGAAAATCATATATTTAAATGTACTTCAATATTCGGGTATTTTGTTATACACTAATAATCACACGAAATAAAATATGAATATGTCAGTACACACGTACCCGTATATTAAAAACTACACGGACTAAAACACGGATATATTAATGACACGTGTACACGTGTATTTAGATACACATGAAATAGAGAACTCTAATTTATACCGGATGTCTCGTTCGTCGATCGTTCGTACACCACCAGCCGTACGGCGAATCAGCGCGTCGTTTGATGTTCGAGCCTGCGAACGATCGATGAGTTATTCGCCTCGCGAGTCGCTACCAACGGTGTTTCGTCGAAAGAATTTTGAAATTGATCGCGCTGCTGCCAGCACGAGCAGCCCGAGAACTTGGTATTCCGTGACAGCCGCATTGTCTCAAATGATCGTCCCCCTTCCGAATTTCGGAGAACATTTTCCCATCTCCGACGATCCAGCCCTATTTCGTTCTAAGGATATCCCTGGAGACGAAAATTGCTCTTTCCAGGGAAATTTCAATCGGTTCGAAGGCATAAAGCTGCGAACGAACCTCTCGGTGTGAAGCGTCGAAAAATCGAGGCCACTGAACCCAAAGGTGAGCTGAGCTGAATCGTTCCTACGTGTGTCGAAAGAAGGCGAAGAATTTACAGGGTGCATGAGAGGGTGACCCGAGCCCTTGGTCGAATAGCTGCTCGAAGACAGCCGTTTGTTAGGCCAATTCTTGATAGCGTGTTCAGCAGACGAATCGTTTTCGATTGTCGACCGTCCAGACTTTCGAAACTTGCTTCTTGCGAGCAACCGTGTTCCTCTAGGGCAGTGATAACCAGCGTCGGGGCCCCTCACGCGCCTGTTTCCCCTTCCAACCGTTCTAGGCGAATAGACGATATCATTGCTTTCGCGGGAAGCGAGCATATTGGTTACCGTTTCAGCCGCGTCCCTGTACCATGGTAACGGCGAAAGTGGAGGGGAACCGCGTTGTCTCCCGGGAGACAACTTTGGACATCACTGCTCTAGGGCAGTTTCCCAACGAGACACACCTGCCCCGCTGCTTAAGACGCGTCCGCCTTTGCGACCAGAGACAGAGAAGCACGCGAGACTTTCCGAGTATCGATTTCCCTTGAGGGAACTTCGGGACACGTTGTCGTCGCGCTGTCAGGAATTTTCGCAGTTGGAGGAAAATTTCTGTTCGAAAGAAGTCGGAAAAACGGGAAGCTGTGAAGCGGTGTGGCTCGTTTCGTTTCCACGCGTGAATTTAGTTGAGTCGAGGCTCTTTCGGTCGGAGCGTTATCGCGCTCTCGAACGCTCGTATTTGCAGGCACCTCGGAGCGTTGGAAGACCACCCTCTTCATTTGCCTTCCGACCGATCCGTCCCACCTACGTAAATACAACTTGGAAAAGTCTGTTCATGGCACATCAAAGAGACGCGAGTCGAGTTAGCCCCGCGGTACCATTGTTCGCAAACAGATCGACCGAAACATCAACCCGTCGCGGCATTCTGCTCATCGATCGACTTACCTCTCGCCCCCGCCGTATTTGTTCCGCCAAACGTTTCCAAGCAAATCTTCGCCTCCTAAGTTGCCCCGTGGGTAAACACTCCCGTAGAACGATATCGCTCGTAAACGCGCCGCTCGAGCTCATCGGTACGACTATGTATTCCTTTTTCTTTAAACTACGGATGTATGAACGTTGGATCGATTCGTGGTTTTCCAGATAAAAATCAACCGACACGCCGTAACCACCTATGAGTTATTTTATTGCTTTAATGGATATCCTATATACATTGAACATTACACTTAACAATTCACTGCGTTGACACGTTTTACAAAGAACCACGTATAAAATAGTCGCATCTGTGCATGCCTGTGTGTATACATATTTATGTATTATGTTTGTATTCGCACGAATATAATACAGAGACGTTTCACGGCGAGAGGAAGGTAGTAGCACTGTGTGGAACCTTCAATTGTACCGCTCCTCGAGGAATAGCAGAGGAACGACCGGAGGTAAAAGATAAAGTATTTGTCACGATCAGAGGCGATACACCCACACGACCGATATTACGAGTTATGTAGGACTTTGTTGAAAGCATTGTAGGAAGTTTCCAGGTCGAAAATCAGTTGCCTGACTTGTGTGTCAGACAGTTCGTCGGATGCGGACATGTTATTCAGAGTTTGCAACCATTCAGCTACTTTTTCTTTGCCGTCAAAATCGCTCGGCAGTATGCTCAGACGATTCATGGTATCCATCAGGTCTCTTAAGTCCGGATGTAACTGATCCATGGCCTTGATCTCTAGCCTCAGCTTGTCCATTAACGTAATGAACAGAGAAACAATATCGGCTATACATTTTGACGTATTGCCTTTATCGTCTTTTATAGTGATCGGTCTGTCCTCCTTGATCCTTTCCAGAGCAGCGGGACAATCTAAACGAAATGCCCTGGCAAAAGCATCTATGGTAGGGAACTGATCGCTTTGTACCTGCAAGAAGAAACAATGAAATAACTATTGCAAATAAGACTATACCGATCCGGCTGTAACAAGTATTCGTGTACCTGTTTGAAAGCTGCCCTGTATTGCACCAAGAGCTTGCTGCAAGCAGCAGTATATTCTTTTGGTGTCACGCAATCTCTGATGTAAGCTTTTTCTAGGTGCTGCAAAGTATTCACGACGGCATACAAATCCGCCTGGTTGTCGTGTTTCTCCCTCTCCCTAGCATTCTTGTACAGCTTCACTTCTTCGTACAGTTCGGGTCTATCCTGAGCTATCGACATTATTATCTACGGAATGAATCTCCTGAAACCGACACAGGGAGGACAGTAAACGCCACGTATGTGAGGTTATGTATACCAGTGACATCGAGCAACGCGTAAAACGATTAAGAAAGACGAAATATCATAATATACCTAACGAAAGATTAAGCTGGTTCTTACGTTATTAATGTTTTACGGTATGACTCGATGACACTCAAAAACCCTGGCTCGGTAGGGCACCAAAAATAGTGCAAAGTAGTCACGCGAAAGTAAAGGTGATTACGGCTTAAATTATTTACCTTCACTTATCTGTGATTCCTCTCGATTTCACAAAATAGAAGAAAATCACAGTATTTTCGCTCAACAAATAAGGTGCGTCCCAAACAGAAACAAACTTTTTCTGACACTAAATACGAAACGTACGTACAATGGAACGTATCAGACAGGAGAAAAGTCACCATCTATAGGAGAGTATGCGACTTAAAGAATCGGGAATCTGCTTTATCCTCCGTGTATACAACAATTATATCATATATCGCATTAAGCATTATGGAATATTTCGGAAACACGGACGAGGTATGGAATAGCTCCTCACCCAATTCTTTTGTGTCACGCAGGTTTAGGGTTCGCGAGACCCTTATCATTTTCATGTCACTCACCACGTTACCAACAGAATACAAAAAACAGATTGTAGCGCTTACTGTGATAATAATTATAAATTCTATGGCGGGTCACATCACAGACGAGATATATAAGTAGACCAATCACCTTATGGACTTTCGTGGCCAAACGTGACTACCATACCGACTTAGAAATTCGACACTGATTTTAGCGTCCTCTACTCATCAACGACGGCCACTTGATAAAGTATTTCATAAAGCAGTGTTAGTAAGCCAAGGAGTACTCATGTATAAATGCGTGTGGCGTAGAGAGTGGGGACATTTGATAGGCAATTGTCGACTCGATGCAGCGACGATTTCTGTCGCGCGAGTTTTCTCGGGTGTTTCATTAGCATGAATGTGTGAATGACGACGCCTCGCAGGCTCGCGGCGGACAAAAATTGATTATGTATTAAATTGAGTGCAGCCAGAAAGGGTATAACCGGATAAGGGGATCAAATGTGCCCTTAAACTAAATTTGATTTGCGATGGACCAGTTTACCAAAAGAAACCATTTTACACAAATTTGCAAGCCTCTATCTCGACCGGGAGGTAGTAACAGGGAAAATTCGGAATATCCGGTTTTGCATTATTTTCCCTATTTAGTCGCATGCGAAAGTTCTGAAAAAAATGTAGCATATTCCGGATATGGTGGCATATATTAGGGAATTTTTTCCGATTTTTTCGTTGTAGATTCTAGTTGTCAAAAATTAAAAACATTAAAAAAATGCTGATTTCTTATTGAAGTTTCAAAGACAGCACATTTATATTTTTTTGGTAAGGACGTCTTATCATAGCTATGATCCTCAAATTTTTTCAGATTTTTCGGTAAGGTGCGCCGTAGTTAAAAAAATTAAAAACCGATTTTTTCCAGGTATTTCGCACGAAAAAGTACCTTTTTCTTTGAATTTTTATACAGTCGGACCTCGGTAACTCGAACCTCAAGGGAAGAGCTAAAAACTTCGAGTTATAGAGGTTTCGACTTATCGAAATTTTTGAGTAAAAGAGATTTAACAAACGAAAATTCGATATACAGAAGCTTTGTACGAAGGCTAATAATTTTCCAATTGTAACGGCTTAAAGAAAGAAAAATTCAATTTTTGAACGTGAATTATTTATTATATAAATAAATAAACGTAGTCATAAAACGAATACTGGGTTATTATACTTGTTACATATTAAAAAAGTCTGTAATTTTGCTTTGTGTTAATGTATTAATACATTGTTGATCGATAGCATTTTTAAGTGTGATCAAGGCAGAGAATACGTTTTCCTCGATATTATTGCATCTTTCTATAAAAGTTCGTAGAACGTTCACTGCTATTCTGGCCTGATTTGCTGATACCGGTGGTTCGATTACAACGGGCTCCTCGTCATCCAGGTCCTCATCGTCTATTGCAACTTGGGTGGTAAATTCTATAATTTCCGAATCAGTTAATGATCCGTTAACAAAAACTTCGTCGTCACAGTGTACAAAATCTTCAAACGTTATGTTTTCGATGTTGTAATGTAACAAAACTTGATTCCATTCGGCTTCTATATTACGACTTGCAACAGGCCCCGATTGTTCTTCAAAATTTTCTTCTATTTGCCAAGAAAACCCACAAGTTTTAAAACAGTTGACTATTGTCTGGTGTGTTACATTTCCCCATGACTTATCTGCTATTCTCATTGCTTGTAAAATTGTGATGGAGGTGCTTTTCCCTTCTTCTATATCTGATAAGATTTTTTTTACAACTTCTTTTCTATATAAAGTTTTAAAATTTTTTATAATTCCTTGGTCTAGAGGTTGTAATTTCGAAGTAGTGTTCGGTGGTAAAAATTGTACTTTGACTGATTGAAGCGACGGGATATTGTTGTGTGCCGTACAATTGTCTATGAATAAACTAATTTTTCGCTTTTCTTTTTTCATTTTTATATCCAGCTGAATTAACCAGTCCGCAAACAATTCGGCGGTCATCCATGCTTTTTTATTGCTCGCATAATCTAAAGGCAATGATTTACAGCCTGCAAAGCATCGCGGTTTTTTCGATTTTCCTATAATTAAAGGTTTAAGTTTTTCTGTTCCTGACATATTGGCCGCTAATAAAATTGTTACTCATTCCTTGCTATGTTTGCCTCCGGACATTTTTCATTTTTGAATGTCATTGTTCTGTCGGGAAGACATTTATAGAATACCGCAGTCTCATCTGCATTAAACACGTTTTGCGGTTCGTAATCCTTTAACAAAGCTTGCAAGTTTACTTTCCATTCGTGACAAACTTCATCTTTGACGCTAGCGCTTTCACCGCACAACTTTCGGAAAACAATATTATGCCTCTTTTTAAATTTCTCTAGCCACCCATTGCTAGCCCTAAAGTTGCTATGGTCCAGTGATTTGGCAAAAAACTCAGCTTTTTCTTGCATAATTAGTCCTCCTATGCTAACATTTGCGTCTCTGCCCTGTTTAAACCATTTTATTAAACATTCCTCGATATCAGGAA
Organism: Macropis europaea; assembly: GCA_916610135.2. Classification (NCBI taxonomy): domain Eukaryota; kingdom Metazoa; phylum Arthropoda; class Insecta; order Hymenoptera; family Melittidae; genus Macropis; species Macropis europaea. The sequence goes on along the minus strand of OU744346.1, from coordinate 12,859,499 downwards.
ATCATGCAGTTCTTCTCCTTTTACGATGCAAATTGTCACACGAAATTGTACTTTTCTGCATAATTTCATCTGCATTTTTCAACCTGGAACGAAGTGTTCACGATGAATCTGTCGCGATTTGAACATGCTCCAGCATCGTCAAATCGCTCAGATTTTCGAGTGAACTCTTCGAACTTAATTTTAAGTCGCGTACGCGGTCGGAAGGATAGGTTCGAAACGCTCGTTTCCTTGCACGAGATGCTTATGCACGTGCGACGATCAGAGATCTTCATGATCGTGTTGATCGTCCACAAAGCATCTCTCTAGTTCCGCGAGTTTCTTTTTCGTTAAGGTTTCAGGGGGCAGGAGCGCGAAGAAAGAAAAGGCTGTAAGCCGAAGAGGCCCGGCAAACTGCCACGAAGAGGGCTGCAACGAATGATTGTGCATCCTTGAGAGTATCGGGTGTTCTCAACGATGCATGGTCATTATATGGTTACTACTTTGTCACTATGCTCGCCTGTAGTTGTAGTAGTAGTAGTTTGCTTCTATGGCCATTGCATGATGTGGCCCATCACCCAGTGTCCTGGGCAAAATCGCGTTTTGAATTAGCGTTTCGTATGACCGATCGCGTTTGCTTTAGCGTTGCGAAAAATACAGATCGCGTTGATGTTTTGTTTTGCAAATAAACAGTATAGGTAATGTTAGCTGTAGAGTTACGAAAAAATTTGATCGCGGTTGTCTTACCGTTGCGAACAATGATGATCGCGTTTGATTTAGTGTTGCGAACAAGTCTGAGCGCGTTTGGTTTAGAGTTGCGACAAAAGACTGATCGTGTTTGCGTTTTGATACAATTTTCAAAAGTTTTTTCTATTACAGATTTTAGATTTTTATTAGTGTTGCGTTATGGATGATACGCGACTTTTACAATTAATTTTTCATTATATATAAATTAGAGTCTGTCCAGTTAGAGTTGCGAAAATGATGGATCGCGTTTTGAATTAGAGTTGCGTTTAATGAAATGCCCACATACACGACTGGGACCTGCCGGACCATTTTATGTGGTTTTTCTTGGACCATTTTTATATGGTCCCCTATGGATCATTTTGATATGGTCTCGTTTGGACCATTTTGATGGTCCCACGCAGCTAAAATAGCTGCTTCTTCATTTCTTGCAGTCTGGTAAACTGCGACAGATTCCGTAGAGTTAGAGTTGCGAATTATAAAGCACAAGAATGCCCGCGTTTGCTTTTTTAATTAGAGTTGCGAATATTAATGTGCAGCCCTTTTCAGGGCTGCTCTCGGGAGATTTTTCATATTATATTAAACAAATTAGAGTTGCGAAATAGAGATTACACCACTCACGCGTTGTTTGCTTATAATGAGTGGATCAATGTCCTTCTGGCTGATGAATATTTCTCTTAAGTAGCCCTTTGCAGGGCTTATTTTTAGGTCAGGGGTTTGTTAAGGAAATACTGCTTAAAAATATACATATATTTACTTGTTGCGATAGAGTCACATACTTTTTATAGTATTATTAATATTCAACAGATTGAATTTTCTGGTTTTATTGACATATAAATTTCGATGAAACTTTGATGTTTCATTTATTTTTTAAACGCTAGAGTCACGTTAAATTTTACTAAAAATAGTGATGAATTTCGATATTGGAGTTGCAAAACTTTTCGGGAGATCCTTTCGCTTGTAATTTTGCAAGTTTGCAAAAGTAGTAGACATATTTATAAATTTTAAGAACTACTTCGCTTAAATCAAAGTTTAATCGCGGGATTTTTTACTTTCTGATTCATATGAAATACGAAAAGTCTGCATTAATATTATATTAAAATTATAAATGGAATTCGATGGTCACATATCGATGGTGAAGATATTCTTTTTTTCATTAAAATCGCGATCGTCCGTTTTTCTTAATTTTATAATAAATGACAAGTTTTCGGTTATGTAAGTAATTATAGTAAGTTTAGTATATTGCAGCAAAATGTAATTGTTCTAATTTTTCATTAAATTCCCGGAAATATTTAGTTATTTGCATATATGTTTAAACTGAGAAAGGGTAGAATTCGTGAAAATTGAAGAATTTTGAATATTCAGAAAAAAAGATAAAATAATTAAATAAATAAATAATATATCGAGTGTAATATGTATGATTATAACTGCATTTTTATATTTCGAGATATTTTTCATGCATCAAATATTTGTAAAACGAAATCTAAGTAATCCGCGATTTTTTTTCTTTCTTCATCTTAGTACTGAGATCAAGTTTGAATTCATTTCATTTCACTTTCCCATTTCAGTTTTACGTGTTTAATAAATCTTTCCTTTTCAGCGTACTAATCATATCAGTAAGTTTCTGTTACAGGATTTTCCGCAGGGTTCCGAAGGTTTTTAATGTTCAAAATACGTAAGATGTAATATCTGTTGTATTTTCACTAAATTTGTGTCAGTTTATGTTCCAGAATCATCGTAAGTTCAACTGCTAACATAAGAGGGGCATTTCATTACAGACTGAAGACACGCGAATCTGAAGATTCATTTAATTTTCAACTAATCAGTTTAGAGAATGTTTTAGTTAGCAACGAAGGTCTAGAAAGAAGAAAGAAGAGCTTGGTCTAAAGAAAGAAGAATATGAAGATCTGTTTAATTAAGAACTAATCAGTTTAGAGAATGTTTCAGATAGCAACGAAGCTTTAGGAAGAAGAAAGAAGAACTTGGATTGAAGATAGAAGAATTTCAAGATTTGTTTAATTATTACTAATCAGTTTAGGGAATGTATATATTAAATAAATTAACTTACTTTAATCCGGGTAGGATAGCAAGGAGGGTTTAGGAAGAAGAAAGAAGAACTTGGGCTGAAGAAAGAAGAATCGCAAGATTTATTTAATTGTTACTAATCAGTTTAGTGAATGTTTCAGATAGCAAGGAGGGTTTAGGAAGAAGAAAGAAGAACTTGGGCTGAAGATAGAAGGATCTCAAGATTTGTTTAATTGTTACTAATTAGTTTAGAGAATGTTTCAGATGGCAAGGAGGGTTTAGGAAGAAGAAAGAAGAATCACAAGATTTATTTAATTGTTACTAATCAGTTTAGAGAATGTTTCAGATAGCAAGGAGGGTTTAGGAAGAAGAAAGAAGAACTTGAATTGAAGATAGAAGAATCTCAAGATTTGTTTAATTGTTACTAATCAGTTTAGAGAATGTTTCAGATGGCAAGGAGGGTTTAGGAAGAAGAAAGAAGAATCGCAAGATTTGTTTAATTGTTACTAATCAGTTTAGGGAATGTTTTAGATAGCAAGGATGGTTTAGAAAGAAGAAAGAAGAACTTGGATTGAAGATAGAAGAATCTCAAGATTTGTTTAATTGTTACTAATCAGTTTAGAGAATGTTTCAGATAGCAAGGAGAGTTTAGGACGAAGAAAGAAGAACTTGAATTGAAGATAGAAGGATCTCATGATTTGTTTAATAATTAAGAACTAATCAGTTTAGAGAACGTTTCAGATAACAACAATGAATTAGAAGAAGACTGAAAACTTGTACTGAAGAGAGAAGAAATATTTTAGAAACATCGAGGGATTTTGTAAAGAAGATAGAAGAAAAACTGTATATTCTATTAAATGTTTACTTATTAGATCTGTGTTTAGGTAGGCTTCCACTTTTTGAATTGGATGAACAGCTAGGTAGGCTCTTAGATTCTTCATTTCAAATGAAGAATTCTGCGTATATAATGTAATCGATATAATGAATATTTATTTCAGCCAACATCTGATTAGGCAGGCTCTACCCTTTATACTTGCAATTACAAACATGGCTAGGTAGGTTTCTCCGTTACATGTGCGATTAGGCAGGATTCCCCATTTTACTTATTGTTAGATATGTTGTTAGGTAGGCTCTTAGATTCTTAATTTCAAGCTAAAGAATCTGCATAAATAAACTAATCAATATACAGAACATTTATTTCAGCAGACAGCGTGGGTTTTTTTTTAAAGAAGAAAGAAGAATATCTTCATATTGTATAAAATTTTACGTAGCTATGTTGTTAGGTAGGCTTCCACTTGTTTATTTAGAAATCTAGTGAGGCAGGCTTATCCCTTTTTACTCAGAAATCTGATTAGGCAGGCTTAACTCTTTATACTTACAATTAGATACACGATTAGGCAGGGTTCCCCATTTTACTTATTGTTAGATATGTTGTTAGGCAGGGCTGCCTTTATTCACTTACAATTAAATATATATAGTTAGGTAGGCTTTTTACTGAAAAATCGTGGTTAGGTAGGGTTCCCCTGTTCGATTTATTGTTAGATACACACTAAGGTAGGCTCTCAGATTTTTGTTCTGACTCGAAAGAATCGAGAAGGAACAAACAATCAAAGTAGAGAATATTTATTTCAGCAAGCATCGTTGGAGGTTTCAAACGAAGAAAAGAAGATAGAGAAATTGAAGAAAAGGGAAGAAGATAGAAGAAATTTCGTATTGTATCAAGTTTTCATTTAGATGCACTAATAGTTAAGTATCGATGTGAAAAATGTATGTTCTATTTCATAAGTTATTATTTTCGCAGGCAGAATTTAAAATTTTTTTACATTTAGGCAGGATAATGTTTTTATATGTTTTTTTCCTGTATAATATTTTATGTGTACTTACTTTAATCCGGGTAGGATAGCACAGATACATCGCCTGCTATACTTTTGCAAATCGGTCAACAATCGAACGTTTTGCAAACGTGTATCGAGGGGGTAGTATATTAATGAAAATAAATAAAATTTTACATAAATGGAGGGTTGGTTGGGACGTGGTTAGGGTGGGTCTCCATTCGTAGCTACCTCCACGTGGTGAGACCCGGGCAATCGTTATTATTCATGCTATAAATCAATGTTATTATACCCTAAACAATGTTGTTGGCTTGATTGTTTAGGGTATAATACGATAGAAATTTATATCATAAATAACATCGAGCAAAAGGCTACGCGGTTCAACTTATTAGAAATATTACACAATTAAATTTACACAGGTCACCGATCTTACGTAGAATTTCATGCTCTACGTATCAGGGAATTTTCATCATTTATTAGATTCCATCATGAATCAGAGCTATTATCATGTCACATCCTACTGTATAGTTTAGGACTGGTTTTATATGACAGCGCTAATTAGTTAATAACAGGTTCATTTGGATGCCAATAATCCATCATATGCAGAATTTCATGCCGAACGCGCTGGTGTTTGTTAGAATGGCGTATCTCTTTTCATTTCGCCAAAAACTCTAGAATTGTGAAGAGCTGCATCTGCACGTCCAACCATGCCGATCGGAATTCTTCGATTCAGTGAAAAATTATAGTATAAAACTATACCAAATCAGTAATGTTTTAAATGATATATGTATTAGAAACACTAAGTCTGGCTGCTATATCTGATATATGTTGCTCATTTCCTGCATTCACTACCTAACCAACCTCTATCCGTTCGCCTGATATAATTCCTAAAGTCACCGTTCTAAATCGTAGAGTGCGCTAAAAAACCACTGGGTAAGTCAACCTCCCTGTCGGTATAGTAGGATGTGACACGAAGATGATATATAGAGGCTCTATAGTCTATATACAGAAGCTTTAAAATAAAAATTTCAGCATTTTGACGTTTATTAGAACCCGTTTAGAAGGTATATCGTATGATCGAAGAAACAAGGAGAGTACTATCCTCGAATCGTGTAATTTTTATTGAAATAACTGAGAATCCTGCTCAATAGCAACATAAACATGTAACAGAAATAAATCTTCATCGGTGAACACTGTACGCGTACGTATCGTATCCTTTGCCTTGTACTCTATTCGGTACACAACTTCTCCATGACGTTAGGTTTGTTGAATCGATCCTCGCAGGATAAAAGCATCTTGTTCGCTTGAATACAAGGACAGTCGAATTCCCGAACGATCGATCGTTCGGTTCGATCAACGCGTACTTTATCTTCTTCGATACCGATTCTCCGTTTGTCAGATACTATGTGTATATATGTTGCGTGCAACGTTAGCTGCGTGTTGTCCAAAATTTCCCACGGTGGATAAATTTGTACTACACCCTCGGACTTCATTTCAACTCTACCCACGATATCGGGAATTGTGATAATCGTCAGAAGTCTGGAAGAATCGTTTCCCGTGTTCGAAGGTAACAGATGAAACGGATCTTTGATCGCGACCCCCTGGAGAAATTGTCTGCTGAATCGAGTAATGCACGATCGCACATAAACCATGATGCACGGCGGAGATTCGTTGTCTTTTGCTGCTTGCTTGAGCTGGTGTCTCCACATCCGTACAAACGATATCTGTCTACTGGTCACCGATTGTAGCTTTTCCGACAAACTTCCCCTGCAATAAGAACAGACCTTTGTACCCGCTCTTTGTCACGATATCGATAAATGAAAAATAAGTGAAATTACCTTTTTGGTTTTTTCCGTTTCTTTCCGGAATCCAGCAGTTCCAAAAACGCGGACGGATGCGCATTCGTTCTTTGCGGAGACGTTTCCGTGCTCACGATGATCCCAGTTTGGCTCGATCCATTGTCCGCGAGATCGTTGACTCGCGACGAAATTTGAGATATCTTCTGAGAACTTGACCTCGGATACGTACATTGGAATTGTTCCACCTTTGAAAAGAAAGTTTTGTCGGAATCTTTGTTCGACGTTTGTGAGTACATGGAAGACGGTTTTGAAGCAGCGTACGACAAATTACAGGACAACCCATAGTTTTGGATTTCTCCAACAGGCGTCGCATCTTGCGTGTCTACATCTTCTATTTGGTCGCTCAGATTCTTCTCGGAATCGGTCTTTGTACTTATAAGATCTCTATAATTATCGATATCCGTGTGGCTAGACTCTGTGTCTATTTTTCCAACGTCTTTTACATCTTTTAAGCTCTCGTCAATATTCAGCTTCGGCTCTGAAAGAGGCGAATCCGATTCTACACAGTCCTCTAAAATCTTGGACTCTTTGCTGCTGGAAGATTCCAAGATACGGTCTTGGAGACTGTTTTCCAGCCTTTCCAGCAACATACGTTGATCTTGACTGGTCATGATTCGAAGTTTCTTTTCACCAGCATCACTAAAAATCACAGAATTCATATTTGCATCTGTGTAGTTTTCTTCCTTTGCAAATCCTGTTCGTTGCAAGCTGTCCCTTGATTTCCTGCGTTTCCTCTTGTAAGAATTATAGTTTCTATCCAAAATAGGGGATCGCCGCGTGTCAGGTACTTTGATGAGAATCGGAGAAAGTTTTGCATCACCTTCCATATACTTGTTATCGATTCTATCAAGGGCTCTTCTGCCGGGGGTTCCTTCTTTAACCTTCCTTCGTCTCCTCTTGTATGAGCAAGAATTTCTATCCAATATAGGTGAAGCGCTTACGCCGGATGCTTTCGAATGAACCGCAACAGGAGAATTAAATAGATTTCTTCTAAGATTTTCCTTTTTGTCGGCTTTAGTGACTTTGGCGTGCTTGCAATCATCCGGGAGGAAGTTAAAAGCTGTCCGGCATACATCGCTCTGTACATTGTTTGATCGCATATATTTGGTGTTGTCTATAGTGCTGTTGTTTAAACTAGCTTTTTCCCTAGGTCGTTTCCGTCTGTTACCAAAAACCGGAGACTTCTCGGGGCGGTTAGTGACAAATGAGCCTAGAACAGGGGACGACTGGGACGACTCGTCCGAATCGAAAACGCGATCTCTGTGAGTCTCGATCCATTTGCGCACGAATTCTCCCTTTGCCGTGCATGGTATTTTCGTCACGTTTCGATCGATCACCAACGCACCGTCCTTCTGTCCCTGAAACTGTCTGACCACGTCTAAGGTTAGAATCGATCGTCCGAAGTTCAACCTCCTTACGTGACTGGGCTTCTCGTCGCTCGTGTTTCCTCCGACACACCGCTTCCCTTCCGTCTCGCTCATTTTTCACCCCGCGAAACAATTCGACGCTTCGAAGGGCAAAATTCTCCGCAATCGTTTGTTATGACATTTCGAAAGCACGCTGTAAGAAACGCAGCGTGCGTACCCCGCGATCGTCATGCCGCCTACGTGGCTATGGATATCCGATTAAAGCTTAGCCGCGCAAAAGGCGAAGCTTCGCTCACATGCGATATCAGCTTGTTTCTCAAACTCGTCACCGTCGTATATACTCGACCGCGTCGACAAACGTTTTGACGTTTACGAAATTGACTCGACTGAATGATAAACGAACCGTCTCGACCGCTGAGCTGCTAAACACCGTAAATTTTCGTCGGAATGTAGACATGATGCGCTCGTCGACAACAAACAGTAAACATGGGTTTATAGCGGATACAGTATGCAAACCGACCGACGAACGGGTAAACGTAGATTACGATAACGTACAGATCATTTGGAATATTTCATGCATGTTGTTGCTGGAGATTGGGAGTATATTTGTCATTGAAAGGAACTGATTCGAAACGGGGGCGAAACGCGGCAAGGCAGCCGAAGATCGGGAGTGCTCGGAGGGGTTGCCGCGTCGAAGGGGTCGATCGAAAGATCTCAGAAGGAAGAGAAAGAGAAAGGGTGCGCTTGGAGCGCGACGAGTAAACGCAAGAGAACCGTAAATGTGGGAGAGGTTGGGTTGGTGCACGCCGTACAATTACCGGGCGGCGAGTGTCGAGGAACCCTCTTTTATATTAATAGTCGAGATAGTAGGCGAGCGTGTCGATAGGAGGCGAGTGGCGATCGAGGTGGTGAGAGAGACAGAGAGAGATGCCGGTCCCGGAGGATCGGCGGAGGGAAGCGGGTACGAAGCGGCTTCGGACTAGAGGGAGCGAGAGAAGATGTAGGGCCGCGGCCGGGTCCGGGGACGGAGACGGGGTGAGAGTAAGAGTGAGGGTCCAAGGGGGCCGTTCGAAATGACAGATAGGAGGATGGGATACCGTGGACGGACCCCTTGTATCCACGGTTGCTTCAGTTTCAGTTCGCGATGGAGCCTATTTGCTCCTTCCAGCAGTAGCTGCCGTTGTCTGTTTCTCAACGAGGGAGATCGTGTGTGAGAGTGAGAGAGAGAGCGAGAGAGAGAGAGATCGATAAAGAAAGAGAAAGAAGGTGTGTGTGTGTGTGCGTATGTGTGCTTGCGTATGCGATAGAGAAAAAAAATAAAAGGAGTGACAAAAATAGAGAAAGAGGTAGGTGCTGGGGAAGTGTGCGGATGAGAGATCTCGTGGACACGAGAAGAGAAGAGAGAATAAAAAAAGAAAGAAAGAAGGAAGGGAGGAAGGAAGAAAGGGAAAAGTGTCGATGAGGGCTGAGTCGAGGAGGGTGCGTAAGATCTCGGGATCGAGGATGAGATCCGAAGGATCAATTGCGGTGCAGGATCGCGAGACGTGATCGATCGGAATCGATGCGTCGTCGCATCGATCGTCCGCTCTCGCTGGCAAACGATCGTGGGACTGGAAGTTGCTCGAGCCCGGCTCAGGAAACGGAAGCGAAGAAGGCGTGCGTTTTCGGACGGGTCGTGGATCGCAGAGGATCAATGAGAAACAAGTGACGCAGCGTTTCGAGTCGGTGATCGTGAAAAGTGGGCGGATGCCCGGCGGTGCAGTGATTCGATTGATTCGTTGAAGAGTGTCGGTGGCTTCCACGGAACTTCCGAGTGCCGTGCGTCAAACGCGAACCTATGCGCGTGCACGAGGACCATTAGAGGGAACGCGTCTCAGAGGAGTTTGCGAGGTCTCTCGCGGGGATAGTCACGTCGCGCGTCCACCCTGGTCCGCTCTTCCGGATCGAGTCGTTCGTCCGTCTGCCGGCATCGTTTGGTAAGATTCCGCGAGTGCGTCCCGTTGCCGAAATCGACGGGTACGATAGCAAAGGGGGCGAGAGAAAGGGGAAGAGGCAGAGCGAGAGCGAGAGCGAGAAAGAGAGAATAAGGTACCGGAAGTTTGCGGTTGCGACCCGTAAGACGAAACGCGACACGACGCATCAAGAGTTCCCGCCATCATATCAGGGGGAAGAGAATTAATACCGATTGAGAACGAGTCGAAGATCGTTGCTGTGCACACGATCAGCAGGAACTGGTCGTTCGCGAGAAAGGAAGCAGCCGCGGAGATCGCGGAGATCGCGGGAATCGAACGGAAAAGTTTGGTTGCGAGCTCGCGACGAGCCTGCCATAAATCGCGTTGCTTGAGATTGCCTGTCGACTCGAACGCGCGCGCTCCCGTAACGCGGACGATTTTTTATCTCGCGACATTATCGCGCGCGCACGCAGATCTCGTAAAAAGAATTGTTTACGGAACATGCTCGAAATGGTTGTGCGACTAATGAAATTTCCGTAAAACGACAGCGGGTATGGATCACGCGAGATGCTGCGGCAAAGTCTGGTTCGTTAACAGGACGCATCGTAAACAACGCGATGGGAGGGGGGGTGTAGAACCGTGACAGAGACCGAAGAAACGAAGAGGCGCGGACAATGTCGTTCCTGAAATTCCTCGAACGAAATATTTCGCATTTCGTTACGTAACGTCGCTCGTGCCGAGAAGCACAGCGAGCAAGCTTATCCGCTTATCGAGGATGTTCGATGTTCGATGGCAGAAATTTCGAAGCGGCGAAAAGAAAGAGAGGGCGAGACGAAGCGGAGGGGTTCCTCCGCTCTGGCCCGAATAAGAGCAGGAGCATGGAACAGCGTGCGAAGCGGGACGCCGCTGTTTGCGCTCCTGACGTCACGTCGCAACGAACTTGCAATCGCGATCGCAATCGCAATCGCAATCACAATCAGAATGCACGCGCCGTCCGGGAATTTCTCGCGATTTTTAATGAAAAGCCGCGCGCGGCTGAAAAGGACACATCGATGCGGTAGTTCTGATGCTCGACGCGACCCGCGAAACGAGACGAGATGAGATCAGATGAGATCAGATGAGATGAGACGAGGCGGCACGCGACTACCCGAGAAAGAATTCGAAACGTATCGTGACGATCGCAATTTGTAGCTGGGTCGAAGGGAACGGGTCTGGTCGAGGCCGTAGCGTTTGTCGCGTGGCTTTTCTTTCGGTCGAGATTCGGCGCGATCCAGATCGCGATCGCGATGGAACGAGCTCGAGGCGAGTCCAAGGCCGGGTGTGTCGTCGTCGACCGACATCTCCGTCTCTCGTTTCTGCAACTTTTCACGTCGCGTGGACGGACAAATTGTCTCGTCTCGGACAGTTTCCGGCGTTTCCTTGCGGTTTACAGGATGCCGCGTCACCGCGCCCTGACGAGACTACGAGATTCGCATTCCGTTCGCGTTGCGACATCGACGTCGCTCGAGCTTCGATCGGAGCAGAACCGCGCCGCTGCGCGGAAAAATCTCCGGTAGATTTCGATCGATCCATCATTATCGCGATTATCGTTATCGTCCATCTTTCCCTCTTTCTCTCTCTCTCTCTCTCTCTCTCTCTCTCTCTCTCTCTCTCTCTCTCTCTCTCTCTCTCTCTCTCTCTCTCTCTCTCTCTCTTTCTCTTTTTCACGACGTAGTATCTGAAATGATGGGAAGATTCGATAAGATTTGGAACTGCCGTCACGTGGAATGATATTTACGTGAACATATATAACCGAGAAAGGAATTACGGCTTTTCGCGCAAGTTGTTTGCTCGAGATTCGGGAGACCGCGGGCGAGTGTATGCGCGCGTTTTGGGGCTGTTTCGGCGAAAAGATCGACACGCGTAAAGCGGAGAACGCGATGGCACATGGATGTTGAATCGAAGTGCGCGTGGTTTCAGGAGAGAGGGGCAGAGAGCTGGCGAGCACGGTGACGCGGTCCATCGGCTGCGGAGACGCGGAGACGCGAAGAGACTGCGACGCCGTCGAAGACGATGCTCGGGAGGATCGGAAGAGAGGTGGTGTTCTCCGGCAATGGCTGATCGCGGTCGGCGCTATGCTCGCGGCGTATAAGAACGTGCGAAAACGTGCGTTCGCCGCGATTCCGCATTCGAACTTCCGTTCGCGCCGCCTCCTCGCGATCATCCTCCGATAGACGAGCATCTTCTTTCGCGAGCTGCTCGAACCGCGGGAACGTCGAAGAAAGTGCGCGCTTCAGAGCGCGAACCTTGTTCCACAACCTTGAACCACACGGCGAAGACATTTGTTCGAAAAACGCGGTCGAAGCGGACATGAAACACGCGAGAATGCGTTCATCGTCGATCGTTGTACGGTAGTTGTCGTCGAAAGTCGATTCGCGCGTCGTTGAAGCGTTTCAGGCCGTGTACCGAGGATCGAAGCCGAAGGACCGAAGATAAAAGGAAGAAGGAGGGTGGAAAGCTCAAGGAAGTTTGGGATCGGAGGAGTTCGGGCTGTAGGATGATGTGCGGCGGCGGCGGTGGAGGCGACGGCGGTGGTGATGGTGATGCCGCGTGATTCAGGGGTGCATCGTCGCCTAACCGTCGCATCGCGTCCGATCGTCGGAGCGTCGTTCAAACACGGCGGAGAGTCAGCGCCGGAAACATGAGCTCGATCGACTTCGACGAGGTGCTGGTACACGTGGGCGAGAAGGGCAAATACCAGAACATCATGTACTACCTTCTCTGCATACCCGCCACTCTTCCCGCAGCTTTCCTCGCGTTCTCGCAAGTGAGTGTTCGCAGCAGCTTCTTTCGTTCGTTCGTTCGTTCGTTCGGTACAGGTTCGCGTTTCGGTGCAGGTGTTCGTGAGCGCGTCGCCGGAACACTGGTGCAGGGTTCCGGAGCTCGACAATCTGACGCACCTGATGACGCTGGAGGAAAGAAAGGCTTTGTCCCTGCCGCGCACTCCGAAATCGGACGGCAAAACCAAGTATTCGAACTGTTACATGTACGACGTGAATTACACGGCGATCGTGGGATCGTGGCTGGAGGTGGGTGGCGGCGATCAGGGTTCGCCGGAGCATCGGTCGAGGAACGGGCTACCACCGCCCCCGGTCGGTGACCCCACCTGGCCGGTCAGCAAGTGCCAGCACGGTTGGGTCTACGACAACCGGGACTATGACAGCACCCTCGTCACCGAGGTAAACTCGACTTTCTCCCTTTCAGTGTCGGCCGCGCCTCGAGAGTCGTGCAACGATTCCTCCTCCGCCGCCGCCGCGGCCGCGGCCGCCTCCGTCCCGGTTGCGTTCGAGCGGATCAAATTTCGCGGCTTCTTGGAAGAGGCAGAAAAGGGGTCGCGACACGGTTCGTCTCGACGATATTTGCATAATCCTCCTACGCGTTAATCGTAAACGGTCCCTCTCGACCGGTTCCATCTTGGAACAGGAGTCGTGTTTCACGAGTCGGGGCAATTCGCCTTGGCCTTTGCGTCGCATGGTCCCGTTCGTGGAACCGAGCACGCGCGTCCCCGACCGGTCGCGTTAACCTCCTCTTTCCGCTCGCTAATTCTCCGTTCCGTGAAAGCTCGTTCGCGTCCCTGTGCATCGCGAACGCGTTTCTCAACGGTGCGTCAACCGTGCCCTTCCGTTCCGTTCCGCGGAACTCGAACCCAACCGCTCGCGAATTCGTTCGATGAGTCCGGAAACTAGCGTCGTCCCGCCGCGTTCGAAGAAGCCGACGAAAATTCCAGAGACGCGAATCAGCGATCGGCCGCGCGTGCTCTCTCTTTCTCTCTCTCTCACTCTTTGTCACGTGGCTCCAGTCGCGCTCGCCTCCATTAACGCGTTATTAAATTGCCGCAATTAGACGACACGGTGTAAGCTGTTGGCGCAACGAGAAGCGTAACTCGCGGGGTCGAGGATCTAGGTGGAAGTTTCTCGTTTTTTTCTGAACCTTTCAATTTGCTCTACTCCATGCTGGAATGGATGGAAATAGTCGCGAGTCGGCTGGGTTTCTGGAGCGTACCGGACGGACGGACAAATGGACGACCGACCGAGAGACGAACGGTTCGACTCGACTCGACTCGACACTCGACGCGGGCCGGGGTGAGGAAAACGTCGGGAAATTCGACCAGGTGACGAACGCGTCTGAACGGGCGAGTGACTGGCCGATAGGTTGCGGCTCTCTCTGGTGGCGTCAGCAATTGCCGACCAATTTACCTACCCCCGCATCCGGTCATGCGATCTGTCGCATCAAACGCCTCTCGTACGCTTAGAACTACCGGCTCTCTCTCTGCTCCTACCGAACGCGCTATATGTGCGCGCGTGTACTCGCTCGCGTCCGCATTTCGTCGTGACGCAAACAACGCTCGACCGAATTCGAATCGCTGCCCTTCCGATGTTTCATCCGATCCCCCTTCGTCGTACGCGGACCCGGGACGCGCGCTATCCGGCCTGTGCGGACGCCGGAAATCGATCGACACCCGACTCCCGACACTCGACAAAACTTTTCCCCGATTTTCCAACGGAGAAATGACCGCCATCCTCCGCGCTCGTCGTTCCCTTTCTCCGCTCGCGTTCCCTCGCCTCGCTCCCCTCCCTCGATCGCCAACGGTTCCTGCCGACGGCAGTGGGTCGGCGTGCGGAGGGTGCACGCGGCGAGTATTTACGCGGTCCGGATTTACGCAGACGCATGACGCACGCAGGCAAATCCTGCCCTTCCGTTTTCCGTTGTTGTTCATCGGTGCGTCGCCTTTCATCGTCACCGAGCCTTCCTTCGTGCTCGCGTCCCACGGTCTGCCTCTCTGACAAGTTCTCTTTCACCGCTATCTCTCTCTCTCTCTATCTCTCTCTCTCCCTCTCTCTCCCCCCGCCCTACGACACCGACACGTCCTCGAAGACGAGCATCCCGTGCACGCGGAAAAGACGATGACCCGGGTCACAATGGCACGGGGTCAAGCTGCTCGGCCGAATCGACCGAGCGAAAATCACATGCCCACGCACCGTCTTCTCCTCCTCCGGCTCGAAACGTTTCCGGGCTTCGCGGGCCGGATTTCCGCCACTCGTCTTCGTCCGATTCTCCGCTTTCGAGCGCGAGACGGGCCGCGAAAGGATGACTTTCGTGCCCCGTGGCGCACCGAACGCGCTCGCGCGCACGCGGTCATATCAATATCGTTTTCGAAGTGTGTCAGGGTGATAAAATATGCACGCGTTATTAACGTCCTACGGGCGCGTGCACTGCCCTTGACAATAACTCGCCACGGCGTCACCGAGTGTGCTCCCGTATTTCCATGCAATTTACCTTTTGCGTTTCGCACAGACATCAAAAGTCCGTGAGTGGCAATTTGCTTAAATCAAAGTTCGTGTTAAACCCATTAACGCCCACCGGCACGCTTTATTTGCCGAGGCTGATCGACGCTCGATGAGGATTTCGTTTGCTCGAATATGTTTACCGACATCGAGGGCCGTTTTCTTCTCGCCGCGAGCGAGGCCGCTTTTACGAACGCCGACGACGCGATACCGATCCTCTCCTCGATCCTCGTTTTCGCTTCGTCGTTTGCGCCCGAAGGTCTCTCCCTCTCTCTCCCCCCCTATATCTATCTCCCTTTCTCTCTCGGAGTTCGCGGCGGGTGACGGAAAAACGCGGGACCACCCGGGAAGGAAGAGCGGATCGGCGAGAACGGCGGGTCGTGACGTTACGTGGAAAACGATGGCTTCTAACGTTATCTTTGTGGCGCGTACGTGAACGCGATCCATTCCGGAGCCGGAGAAGCGATGCCGTGCGTGAGCCACTTACGCGCACCGTCCACGCGTCATACGTTTCCATCGACGACCAAGAACATTGCTTTGAAAGCTGCGCAAAGGTTTGGTCATCGAGGAAAACGATGCGTTCGTTCCGATCGAACAGGGGACAAAAGCTCGGCGCGATCGGTACGCGATAGAGTACGAAGTACGTTGGATGGTTGCGGAGATGAGAAGAGAAGAGAAGAGCGACGGGGTGGTGGCAGAGGGAACGCGTTCCTCCTGTCAAGCGAGGGTGATGGACAGCTCTCGCTATGGGAGCTGCTCGCCGATGCGTTGCTCCGACTACCGAGCCAACCGCGGTCGTTGGATCTCGAGAACGTTTTCTCCCAAAGAGAGGCGATCCAGCCAACCTCTCGACGATCAGGCCACCGCTCGCGATCGGGAAGATATTTCGGAGAAGTTCGACCGCGAGTCAGATATCGTTGGATGGAGGCCGTAGGGGGGGTTATTCGCGAAAAAGTTGGGGCAATCGCATCGGCTCATGGACGGAACGCATCGCGGTCACGCGTACGTAGGAACGTACGAGGGAGCAAGATAAACGACGTAACCGGAGCAATGACTTCTCCGTGGTTGAAACGATATCGCCCGCAACACTCTCTGTTATTCCATCGTTCTACGTCAGATACTTGCAATCTCGCGCGTTCCGTTCCAGCTGAGACCGTTCCGCGGGTCGTCGCGCCTCGCACGACCCGCTTTCCCGTAAAGATAATCGGGAGCCCGAACGAGGAAACGACTGTTGCTTCCTCGAAACGGACGACCGGCCGCGCACGGCTAAGCGTTTTAATGGCATTCTGCATCCACATAGCTAGACTTGGTATGCGACCTCAGCTGGTGGCCCTCCACCTCCACGACTTTCTTCTACGTTGGCAGCCTGTTCGGGAACGTGGTGTTCGGTTGGATCGCCGACAAATGGGGCAGAAGGACGGCCTTCTTCGCCATTCTGTTTCTCGAGGTGATATTCTCGATAGCCACCAGCTTCAGCCCCAACTACGTGATTTACACGGTACTGAGGACCGTGAACGGCCTCTTTTTCCCTGCCATCTATCAGATACCCTTCATACTAGGTAAGTGGTGTGAGACTTGAACGGCGCCCAGAGAATAGCGTAGGTCGGAAAAGCATCGAGAACGTCTGTTTCAGCGCTGGAGCTGATGGGCCCGAGGTACAGAACGTTCGCAGGAATGGTGATTTGCATGTTCTTCGCGTCGGCGATGTCTCTGTTGGCGTTGCTGGTAACCATATCGCGCGTTCCACTTTCCATCCGACGCAACGCGACAGACCCCAGCCGAAACTTAACTCCTTCGTTCCGCAGGGCTACTTGCTGAGACACTGGTTCACTCTGTCCCTGGCAACTTCCGTCCCGTTCGTCCTCCTCTTCAGCTACTACTGGATCATTCCGGAGTCTCCGCGTTGGCTGCTCAGCAAAAACAGGATAGACGAGGCGGAGGTGATCGTGCAGCGCATGGCTAAAGTGAACGGGAAGACGGTACCGACCAATTTCCTCAGGAAAATGGAGGTAACGTTGCTGCCACCCTCTCTCTCTCTCTCTCTCTCTCCCTCTTCCCCTTTTTTTCTGGAAACGCGTACGGAGTTCGTCGAAACTAGATGAGTAGCAGGCAAGATGGGTCGAATCGGTTGTTCCAGCTGGAGATTCTGAGGAGGCAGGGAGTTGCCTGCAACGGGACAAATTCGGCGGACGGTGAGGCGCCGGAGATGGAGGACAGGTCTCCGCCGAAGTCGGCGACACCGAAGGATCTCATCTCGTACCCCAACATCAGGAAGAAGTTCTTCATCTTGGCGTTCGATTGGGTGGCGAACGCTGTCGTCTACAACGGACTGTCGTACAACGTGACGAATCTCGGAGTCTCCGACTACGTGGCCTTCTTCATCGGTAAATCTCTCAGAGTCCTCTCCGTGCCCAGCGGCCTTCGTAGCGTATACGCGATGCGCTTCGTCTTTAGCCACGAAGACGGTGTGGAACGACGTCGCGTTGGAAGACACGCGTCGCGGCGATTCGATTCAATTCGATTCAATTTGATTCGATTCGATTCGATTCAATTTGATTCGATTCGATTCGATTCGATTCGATTCAATTCGATTCAATTCGATTCAATTCGATCGTTGTCGTGAAATCGCAAAGCTGGGCCGCACGCTCTCTCACGGCGGATTCTTTCTATACGAGTTTCTCTGGTCGGTGTATGCGTTGCAGGTGGCCTGGTGGAGATACCCTCGTACGTGATCACTTGGTACGCGATGGACAGGCTGGGCAGAAGATGGGTTCTGTGCCTGACCATGTTGCTGGGAGGGCTCGGCTGCGTCTCCTGCATGTTCGTTCCCGAAGGTACGAGCGAACAGCAACAACTTCTCTTGCATATCGATAGTAAACTTTAACCAGAAACCGGATATCCCGGTGCGTTTAAAAACTTGGACTTATGCGTGTGTGCGTATGCGGGCAGACGCCGTGTGGGTAACGGTGTGTCTGGCGATGATCGGAAAATTTGGGATCGCTGCCTCGTTCGCCGTATTCTACGTGTTCGTCGGGGAGCTGCTGCCCACGGTGCTGAGATCGCAAGCGATGGGAATCGCCTCGTTCATCGCTGGCATCGGGTTGCTCGCGTTCCCGTACATCGTCCACTTGGCTGTCTACTCCAGAGTCCTTCCGTTGATCGTGATGGGTTCGTTGAGCGTCGCCGGGGCTCTCACGTCCATTTTCCTGCCGGAGACCCTGAACATTCATCTGCCTCAGACCATCGAGGAGGGTGAGCTGTTCGGTGCCGACTTCAAGATCTGGTCCTGCCCGACGCTCCCAAAGTCAGTTTTCCCTTCTTTTCGAATCGTTTCGTAATCTTTTTGAAACGCGTCGCGTCGCGTCGGTCGGAAGAGACTCGACGCTAAACGAGAGGGAGAGCCGTGTGTTTCAGGAGGAGAAAGAGGCGAAGGAGGAGGAAAGACTCGGAGGAGAAGGCGGAATCCGTGCCGCTGAGATACCTGGTGAACGGCCGACCGAATCGCTCGTCGTCGCCCAGACTGCAGGAGGAAGCAGCGGCGGCGGCGGCGGGGGTGGCAGTGAACGGTCAGCAGCAGGTCGAAATTACTCGGCCGGTTCACACTTCGGGCGAGCAGGAGTCTCGGGAATCGCGTCGAGCAGAGGACAGGGACGAAGAGAAAAAGTGCGTGGACGTGGTGGTGGTCGTCGTCGGTGAACGGACAAGGACGCAATGAGACGGACGATGTTCGGTGCAACCGCTCCATACGACTTTGTATTATAGAATTACCAGTATAGATACGCATCTCGTATTTATTTGTTCATCTCTTCTAACGTACTCCCTCCGTCAGGCTTGGCCCCGATATTGCCTCTTTCCGGTGATGGCGGGATCGCGATACAGGGTATATCTCAACGGCGCGGCGCAGCGGTTGCGCCGAATCCTTCGAAAATAAATTACGCGCGAACAGGATTCTACCTGTTGATTCTCGCGGAGATCGGGTCGTTCGAGAAGCGGCGTTTTTCGATCGCGACAGAAGAACGTTCGAACGAATTTCTTTCGAAAGCGGATTGCACGCGAGAAGAGAAGCAGAGAATCGCAGCGTCTCGTCGTGCTCGTTTTCGTCATCTTCTCTCCAGCGGAGAACACAGAAACTCGCGAAGGGGCGACGAAAACCACGTTCGATGTTCGACGTTCGACGTTCCGTGTCGCCAAGGAGAAACAAACAGTCGTCTGTTTCTGTTTGCTCGAGACAATTTGGTGTGGCGTTCGCGATACCTTGAAGCCGAGGAGCCTCGAACCGATACCTCGTCCTTGAACTTCCTACCGACGCGAACCATCTTCGCGGTCATCCGGCCGGCAGACCCACGAAATCCCCGTACCGTTTTCAAACCCGTAGCCGACCGGCGAAGAGATGCGGGAGATCGTACATATTCAAACTGGACAATGCGGCAACCAGATCGGTGCCAAGGTCAGTGTCCCTGCGCAAAACATGGATGAAAAGGAAAGTTCGATCGATACGGAAAAGCCGTGCGATTCGTGGTCAAGCTGTCGTCCACCGCGTCCATTAGCGATCTCTGCGTGCGCTTCGTGGAAGCTCCTGTAAAATCCTAACCTTTCGCGTTTACGACAGAGCGTACGAATCGAATACACCGTAGCTCGTATCGCATAACGCGTATCCATGCGAACGATAACTACGCGAACAAGCGAAACCGATCCCCCAGTGCACGTATAAAGAGAATCGTTTTATTTTTGAACGACAGTTTTGGGAGGTGATCTCGGATGAGCACGGAATCGATACGACCGGCACGTACCACGGAGATTCGTCGCTTCAGTTAGAAAGGATCAACGTGTACTACAATGAAGCGTCGGGTGGCAAGTACGTGCCACGCGCGATCCTCGTCGACTTGGAGCCGGGCACGATGGACTCTGTTCGCTCGGGACCTTTCGGACAAATTTTCCGACCCGACAACTTCGTTTTCGGACAGTCCGGCGCGGGCAACAACTGGGCAAAGGGCCACTACACGGAGGGAGCCGAGCTGGTCGACTCGGTCCTGGACGTGGTCAGGAAGGAGGCGGAGAGCTGCGATTGCCTTCAAGGCTTCCAACTGACTCATTCGCTCGGAGGCGGGACCGGATCAGGGATGGGCACTTTGCTGATCGCGAAGATTCGCGACGAGTATCCGGACAGGATCATGGCCACGTTCTCCGTGGTACCGTCGCCGAAGGTGTCGGATACGGTGGTCGAACCGTACAACGCCACCCTGTCGGTCCACCAGCTGATCGAAAATACCGATCAGGCGTACTGCATCGACAACGAGGCGCTCTACGACATTTGCTTCCGCACCCTGAAACTCGCCACTCCGACGTACGGCGATCTGAACCACTTGGTGTCGGCGACGATGTCCGGAGTGACCACCTGCCTCCGATTTCCCGGTCAACTGAACGCGGATCTGAGGAAGCTCGCCGTGAACATGGTTCCGTTTCCGCGGTTGCACTTTTTCATGCCAGGCTTTGCGCCGCTCACTTCGCGAGGCAATCAGCAGTACAGGGCGCTCACGGTGCCGGAACTCACTCAGCAGATGTTCGACTCGAAGAACATGATGGCCGCCTGCGATCCGAGGCAAGGCCGATACCTGACGGTGGCCGCCGTCTTTCGCGGCAGAATGTCGATGAAGGAGGTCGACGAACAGATGCTGAACATTCAGAATAAGAACAGCTCGCACTTCGTCGAGTGGATTCCGAACAACGTGAAAACGGCCGTCTGCGACATCCCTCCTCGCGGCTTGAAGATGTCCGCCACCTTCATCGGAAACTCGACGGCCATACAGGAGCTGTTCAAGCGAATTTCCGAGCAGTTCACGGCCATGTTCAGAAGGAAGGCGTTCCTGCACTGGTACACGGGCGAGGGCATGGACGAGATAGAGTTCACCGAGGCCGAGTCGAACATGAACGATCTGGTGTCGGAGTATCAACAGTACCAGGAAGCTACCGTCGAGGACGAGGGGGAGTTCGACGAAGAGGAAGAGACGGAGGAGAAGTAGAACGTTTCCAAGATTCTCTTCTTCTCCGTGATCTCTCCTCGGGCCCTCGACTCGCGCCGTATCCCGTACACGGTCCCAACTGTAAATTTCTCGTCGACCCGCGAACCTTGCCACTTATCATTTTCCCAATTTTTCCCGACTTTACATCGTATCAGCGGACTCGTATACGCTTTGTATATTGATCTTTTTACGAATGGTTTTTCATGGATTTTTATATACGCGTATGTACACCCAAGCTTTGTAATACTACATATACATATGTATACCTATCTTTTAAGGGATTTAGAAGAAATTGTATTAACTTTGTTGAATATTTAATAGATTTTCTCTATGACACGGTACGTCCGATCAGTCAGCGTGTACATTTAAATCGCGAAACGAGCATTCCCGATCTCTGACGGATCGCCGACGAGGCAAGCTGTCAGCGCGGTCGAATTCGTAATCGAGTATCGGCGCTCCGTCGTCGGTGAAGCGCTTCTCGTTGCTCGGCATCGAACTCGTTGTCGTCCTTCCGACCAACTCGGATTGATGAAGCCAAGGCCTTGGCAAAAATTGGCGATCGCGTATTATCTCATCGGCGCCCCGAGGACGAACACGCTCGATCATTGCGTATCGTTGCGAATCGCGCGGTGCGGGTGCTATTGCGAGTACGCTGGCGCACCTGCCCGGTCGATCCCTACGACGCGGCGCGTCGTAGACAAACCATTCGCCCTTTTTTCCGTCTTTCCATGCGTACGGCCTGAAGTCCTTGCTCGACGAGCTTCGCCGGATTTCTCATTCGTCGAAATAAACCGTTTCAACCAACGGCATTGCCACGCGGAAAGCACCGGCTCTCGTCCGATCGCCGAAGTTAAGCTGCGTCGGGCATGGACACCGCTCGGATGGCTCGCCATCTTTCGGTGTGCTTCCGTGTGCTGTTGGTTGTCGGTGCGACGGTTCGGATTCCGCCTAAGGCCAGTTGCACACGAGTGACTTTTTGCCGTGCGACACCGCAGCGGTAACGTGCGATTCTGCGATGCGACGTCGTTGCGGTTACGCACCGGTGACGCTGCGTTCACGAACGTAACCTGCTGAGTCGCGTAACGTCACCAGCGCGGTTTCGCACGACAAAAAGTCGCTCGTGTGCAGCGGACCTAAAACCGTAGGTCCGCGGCGAATGGTCCGTGTCGATTCAATTCGATTGGAATAGAAAAAGGGAGAGACTGTCGTGTTTAACCTGTTTTCGAATGATTTCTCGCTGAAAGTCTGTAGCGTAAAGTACCCGGAAAAATGGCTGAAACACGCGAGAAATCGTGCACGTGCAACTGGGCCAACCCGGAAACAACGTAGGAGAAAAGGTAGGATCGTTGATCCGTTTTGTGTGCAGGATAGTTTCGGTATGCCGTTCGTTGCAGTTTTGGGACGTGATCTCGGACGAGCATAGGTTGAGCTCAGACCGAGTGTTTCGCGGAGAGTCGCAGCTGCAGCTGCAACGAATGAACGTGTATACGCACTGCCGCTCAAAAGTATGTGGGCACTTTCTTAACTGTAATAACTACCTGAAAGAAGTTATGAAATCGTTAATCAATAAATTTTGAAATTCCCACTTTTCTTGCAATTTCCCTTACAAAAATGATTTCGACGGAATGACAGAACAGTCTTATGCTCTTGCCTGAAGTTCTCTCGCATTGAATCATGATTCTAAATGTTTATACTAGTCTAAAGAAGACGGAGAATCGCACTAAAGCAATTCAGTCGTGGTGAAATGGAAGAAGAAATCCTTAGAAACCGTCTGCACGCAACAGAATATAATGCAGCGTAGACACCGCATAAACATTTAATTATTTAAACGATTTAAAGGATTGAAACAATTAAATTCTTCAATGTAATAATACTAGAGTACATTAAATATTCGTAATAGAATTTAGCAATAAACATCGTTTAACAATAATAATTAGAGGGCAGGTATCGCATTCGCCGCGATAGTTAGCCGATACGGGATCAGAGAGCGCGTGGGAGAAACAATTGTTTGTTAGGCGGCATATTCGTTCCGGGATCGATCCTGGTGGATCTGGTCGCAAGCAGATTGAATTCCGTTCTATCCGGGCCCTACGGGAAACCGTATGAATGGACGAGAGCGATTTTTTTGAGTGCAGCAAGAACGAGCGCGATCTGGTCTCCGAGTACCGAACTTCGAGGAGGAAGGAACGGAGTTCGAGGAAGATCAGCGAGGGAGGTGCGGACAGGGCTAACGAAGCGACGAGCAAAGTAAATAGTTGGAAAATCATATATTTTCATAAGGAACAAACTTACGCTACATCGATACGCGTGCCACGATTATACGCGTGTGACACACCGTTCTGCGGATGCAACGAAGAAGGCGTATTTTTGGTTGGGGTGCTTTGGTGTTTGGTCGTTACGGGTTGCCTCTCCTCATTGTCGGGCAATGGAACCCTCTGTCGACGCTCGCTCTGTCCGTGGAAGGCAAAGCATCCCGTTCCATCGAGCGAGTCGTCGCGGTCGCGCGGCATCGTTCTCGCCGCTGGCCGAGGAGCGAAATGTGGAAACCGGACGTCGCGAATTCCCAGCCGTCGCGCGGTTCCTGCCGAGCGAATCGCAGCCGCTCTGCGCCGCTCTGTCCAATTATACAAAATGTCGCATATAAAAGTATAAAATACGAGAATTCCTGGAACGCGCGCGACGCCGAGAATCTGTAGAGTGGTCGGTTTCGCGTCGACGGAATTGCAGGGTGAAGCAAAGAGAGAGACGGAACGAGAGAAGGGAAAGGGTATCGAATGGACGAATATCGTGGTAGACCTCGGTGGTCGGTGGTCGGTATTCGTGAACATCCGTTTCCGTCGATCTACTCTTGCTCGCAGGTCTCGAAATCGTCGGCGCACTCCTCCGTTTCGAAGTCTTCCTCGGCGGTGGCTTCTTGGTACTGTTGATACTCCGACACCAGGTCGTTCATGTTGGACTCGGCCTCGGTGAACTCCATTTCGTCCATGCCCTCGCCGGTGTACCAGTGCAAGAACGCTTTCCTTCGAAACATGGCGGTGAACTGTTCCGAAATTCGCTTGAACAGCTCTTGGATGGCGGTCGTGTTGCCGATGAAGGTCGACGACATCTTCAGTCCCTTCGGGGGGATGTCGCAGACGGCGGTCTTGACGTTGTTCGGGATCCATTCGACGAAGTACGAGCTGTTCTTGTTCTGAACGCTGAGCATTTGCTCGTCGACCTCCTTCATCGACATCCTTCCGCGGAACACGGCGGCCACCGTCAGGTACCGTCCGTGTCTCGGATCGCAGGCGGCCATCATGTTCTTCGCGTCGAACATCTGCTGAGTGAGTTCCGGCACGGAGAGCGCGGAGTACTGTTGCATCGACCTGGAGGTTAACGGGGCGAAACCTGGCATGAAGAAATGAAGACGGGGGAACGGAACCATGTTGACGGCCAGCTTTCTCAGATCGGCGTTCAGTTGTCCGGGAAACCTGAGACAAGTCGTCACGCCGGACATCGTCAGCGAGACCAGGTGATTCAGGTCTCCGTAGCTGGGATTCGAGACCTTCAGGGTGCGGAAACAGATGTCGTAGAGGGCTTCGTTGTCGATGCAGTACGTCTCGTCCGTGTTCTCCACCAACTGGTGAACGGACAGAGTGGCGTTGTAAGGTTCGACCACGGTGTCCGAGACTTTCGGCGAAGGCATCACCGAGTAGGTGTTCATGATTCTGTCCGGGTACTCCTCCCGGATCTTGGAGATGAGCAGGGTGCCCATCCCGGATCCGGTCCCGCCACCGAGCGAGTGAGTCAGCTGAAAACCTTGCAGACAGTCGCAGTTCTCGCATTCCTTTCTAACTACGTCGAGAACCGAGTCCACCAGTTCCGCGCCCTCGGTGTAGTGACCCTTCGCCCAGTTGTTGCCCGCCCCGGATTGCCCGAACACGAAGTTGTCCGGTCTGAACAGCTTCCCGTACGCACCGGACCGCACCGCGTCCATCGTGCCCGGTTCCAGGTCCAAAAGAATGGCTCTCGGCACATACTTCCCTCCGTTCGTTGACGTTGCAACTGAAACAGACGGACACGAATCGTGAAGCGAATCGTTCGATCCGAAAACGGACTCGAGGGAAATCGGAACTGCGTCGCGCGTCCCATCTCGCCCATATTAAACGTGCCCATGGCCCGTTTGTCATTCCACCGAAATGTCGCGTCGCCTCGCGTCGCGACGACGGCTTTAAATGGTCGACGGAAACGCGTACGCGGGACTGCCTGCTCGGATTGCAAATCAATCGAGCCGCCGATGCGCGCTAGCCTGGCGCCGATCGGCCGGACGGCCGAGAAGAGTAGAGGATTCGCCTCGTTCGCAAACGAAACCGAACGTTTAGTTGCCGCGGCACGTTCGGATTCGCGCGTGATGAACCAAAGACGAGTTTAAGGGGGGGCAAAAAACGCGCCAGCGGTCTTGCGAGTTCCCGCGGGGTACAAGGCGCAGGGGTGAGCGGACAAAGCGGGCTATTTTGGTCGGAAACGTGTTCACGCTGATTCCTCTCGTTCTTCTTCTCCCGCATTCCGCGTATCGCTGGACCGCCGCTGCAGTCTATTTTAGAGCGCCCGCACCGAACCCGCAGGAATCGCGAAACGGACTTTTTCTTCCCGTTTCGTCCTGTCGAGGCGCGTCTATTTCAGGCGACATCGCTGTCCCTTTCGAAATTCTCTTCAACCTTGGAATCCTTACCAGAAGCTTCGTTGTAGTAAACGGAAATCCGCTCCAGCTGCAGGTCGCTGTCTCCGTGGTAGATGCCCGACTGGTCGATACCGTGCTCCTCGGAGATCACTTCCCAGAACTGCAATGGAAATGCAATTAGGGCGTTGGAGAATACATGGTTGGGAGTCGTTGTGAACGGTCAGGGAGGGATGGGGGAGTCTGACGAGCGAGCGGTCCAGCTGCGGGACACACGACCGCTCGGCTCTTCTGCCTCGCAGAGGGAGACCGAAAGGTTCTCCCTTCGAGACCCGTGTCATCGAGCACACCGCGTCGCCGGTCTGCTCGCGAGGATAAGGACGACACGAGTGTCGCGCGTATCCAAAAATAGAGGCACGAAATTAACGCGGCCCCTGCCCCCCGGCTCGCGCGCGTTCACCCTTGCGTACTCGCTTTTCTCCATTTCTCTCGCTATTTTCTCCCTTCTATTAATACTCTTAAGCCAGCCATCGTCGCTGGCCGTCGCAGCGACTCCAAAGCACCTCCAGGATATTCGAAACCCATGTTCCTGCTCTCTCCCTTTCTCTCTAGCTTAGCTCGCGCGTTTCTTTTCGCGCACGATCGAACGATATTCCTCAACGACGGGATCACGTTTGCTCGACGGATTCGACCGGACGGCTTCCGCGCGCGGTTTCGAATCGACGTCGGTGATTCGCAGCCGGGAGAAAACCGCTGGATCCCGGCTAATGAACGGCCGAGGCGGTCGATGCTCGATCACGAGGCGACCGAACTTTCTTTTGCGTCTCCGGTAACGAGTGACCGCGCGCGATCGCGATTTTGTCGCGGCATGACGAGTTCGTAACCAATTAAAAAGTAACGTCGTCGCGACTGCGTGTTGAAGATCTGCGAGCGAGGCACGTTGAATTATTGGAGCGGCAAGGCCAATTAGGACCGCGCGTCCCGTTTGCCCGTCCAATTACTCGAACGGTTGAACGGGAGCGGCTTCGTTTTTCCCGAAGAAACGAACGACCCCCTTTGTTCTCGATGCAATTAGCGGTTTACCGTCGGTTGGGTGGTGTCGTTTTCCGCGTGAAAGAATTTTACAATCGCCCTAGCAATTTAACGGAGTCGTAGGACAGGCGAACGCAGATCCTCGTTGGAATTCGCGCGAGCGCGCGCGTGCGCCTGCTAATTCGTCCAACCCCCTCATTTACGTATCATTACGCACGCGAACGGCGTACACATACCTTTCCGGTTAGCAGCTCACCTTTTTCGCGATCCTCTTCGTTCGCGTCGTTCCTCGAGCTCATGATCGACCGTTCCTCGAACGATCGCGTCGGCAAAGTTTTCTGACCGAGACGGTTCGAAGCTATCGCGAAAATGTCTCGACTCCGGAGTCAGAATCCAGATTCGTTGTCGAATGGTTTAAACAGCTGGTACATATGTATATACATGCATCATACGAAGGAAGCGCTGGAAGGACGACGACCGCAGGGACACATCCTGTGAGTCATAGCCTCCGTATGCGTTCGAAATGAAGGGGGTCCGTTTGTATACACAACTTTGAAGCTGCTCGCTCCCAGTGGATGCTGTTTATTTTTGTCAGGGCGAACGTACTTCGAAACCCGGAAACGGTAAAGGAAAGAACGTTGCGGTAGGTAGGAACGGCCTCCGGACAAAAATTTGACCGATCTTTGTCCATCACGCGAAGGAAGAAAATTTGACCGATCTTTGTACATCACGCGAAGGAAGAAAATTTTGCTTCGACAACGGAGCCGATTCAACGCGGTGTCCCCCGTGGGTTCGTTGCGCCGCGATCTCGATGCAGTTTCGCGTAGAAAAACTTGCAAAACGTTGAGAGATCCTCCGAGCAACGCCGATTCGCCTAATCGACTGCCGCGCGCGACACGCGCGGAGAAGTCGCGACGTTCCAGAGTCCCGAGAGCGAGAGGAGACACTTTAAATTCCGGCTCATTGTTCAGAGCCTCATCTTTGATTCGATCAGGAGCTCGGTCAAACGTCCGATGACGAATCGTTCCGCCTTGCGGGTAAAAGCTCTGCGATGGCTGTTATCTCGGACGCTTTACGGCGGATCGATTTCCCGAAGTAGCCGAGAAAATTGGCCAGCGGGGGCGAAAGTTTTGGAAAAGGACGAAAGACCGAAGAAGAAACGATAACATAGCGGAAATACGTGTCCGTTGTTTCGAAATTGCGTGACCTACCTTCGCTCCGATCTGGTTTCCGCATTGTCCAGCCTGCAGATGCACGATCTCCCTCATCCTGCGTTCCCTTTGCGTACGGAAGAAGAAAAAGCCGTGCGAACAGCTGATCCGTTGGAGGACGTAGCGGCCGGTGTGAAAGGATGAGCTCCGTCGAGCGACGAGGGACGAGCTTGGATCGAGTGCAGCGAGAGACGGTGTGCAGCGAACCGGGTGTCGCGCAGGAGTGCGAGTCGAGTCGCGTCGAGGCGAGTCGAGTGGAGCGGACCGAAGCGAAACTGAGGAGGAAACGCGCTCGTGTCGGTGTACTGGGCCGTCCGCTCTGCTCACCCGGTTGTCTGCGCGCAACACCCAGGGAGAGGGGGGAAAGGATTCCCCGAACCGCGAACAGCGTCGGGAGGAGCGAAGCGGAGAGGAGAGGCGTAGAGAGGGACCGTAGCAACCTCGAAGATACTCCGCGAGCACCCCCTTGTCGGAAAAACTGCGACCGATTTTCCGTTCCCTTCTCGAACGTGTTTCGATATTCCTTCGTTCTTCTCGACCCAGTATTACGCCCCGATTCCAATGCGCTCTGGCTGATTCCTCGTTTCGAGGAAGGAACGATCGATCGATGGATCGATCGCGCATCGTGTCACGAGCCAGCGGGGCTTCGCCCAAGCCGTCCGTGCACGTCGTTGCGAACGAAAAAAAGAAAAGGATCGAGCGAGCACAGGATATCGAAGCGCATCCAGCGGAAGTGTAACTCGATCGAAGATATCTTTCGGGGCTGCCGTCTCCTTGTCGTCCACCGGCCCGTGCCACGCCTCGTTTTCGAGGAAAACCCTTTGCGGGTCGCACTTATTCGATCTCTTATTCGTGCGTGGAATTCGATGCATTCTGCCTGAAAGCGAGAAAAACATCGAGAACGTCGAAAGAGCTTGGACCTTTTTATCTCGTGAGTCACCGGTTGAGCGTGGCTGCGCTCGGCTTTCTTCGTTACTCGCTGAAAACCGTGATAATCGAGACGAAGAAGCGTCTCCAGCTGTGCGCGTTGCTCTCTTTCCCGATCCCCTGCCGCTGTCGCCAGAAAACCCTTCGTCTATTATTATCGCTCGCTGCCTGTCTTTCACTCCCGTCTCGTTCCAATTCGTTGCTCTTTGTTCGTCTGGTCGTGCAACGCGAACGTTCGGACAGCAGCAACCATACATCGCGCTTATCGATCAGAAAAACCATGCAGTCACCGTATTCGCCTTATCTTCCCTTTACCCGCATATCGTGCATACGAGCGCGAGTACAGTCGGATCGGGTCAGGTCGTGTCGTGTCGTGTCCTGTCGTGTCGAACCGCGGACACGTTTCTTGATCATCGCGCGTACGAATTGCCCGTGAATATATAATAGAATCTGCGAAGAGAGCGGATTCGATCGGGAATAAATATGCTTGCAATCGGTACATCGCGTCTAGGAGTGGATCGGATCGAATTCGTGAAGCGAGACGCCGGTACAGTCGACCGGACGATGAGTCATGCCGTCTATACCGCGAGGTCGTTGTCGTTCTCGTTCTCATCCTCCTCCTCGTCCAACTCTTCGCCGTCGTCTGTTGCTGCCCGCCGCACTTTGTTGAACGAAACCTCTCCGAAAGCCACCGTCTCGTGCATTCGATTCCGATCGCGTGTCGCAAGAAATCGATGGACAAGCAACAGTCGGGGCCCTTTTCCTTTAAAAATCGAACTAGCCCTTGCCCCGATTCGACAGGGCACGCACGCGACAATGTATGTATATAAGTACTTAAGTACATAGTCTGTGCCCTGGCAACGACAAGGAACGCTCGACATTCCGGTCGCGATGAATTCTATTGAATCGACTTTAATCGAGGCACCGAGATCGCGGAGATCAGTGCGAAAGCAAAAGGTCAGAGGGCGTAGGACTTGAAAGAGGAAACGGACGCTTAAAGTTGCATCGAATCAACGTTCTTGACGTTCCTCGCGCACTGAATCGTCTCGATCAGTGAGACGAAGCTGGTTAGCGGATAAGAAACGATGCTTCGTGTAAAAGTAGAATAGGGGTTATTGAAACGTTTGCAAAGCAACAAAATAGTACGACAGACTGGATGCAAAACCGAGGGACACGGTGGACCGCGATGTTCCGATTCCGCCGGCTTAACTGTATCGCAATAATCCGTTATCCGGTCTTGCATTATACCAACGTGTTTACGCGAACCGCAAACTTTGCATTCCGCTGCAACTCGCGGCAGACTCGTGAAATGTATGCGCCTTTTCATTTCTTTGCAATTTACAAAGATGTACATTTTACATAACGAAATACAGTTCGGCGCCTCTGCATTCATTGTCAGATTTTGTTGCAGCACATGGTCCGGTGAGGCTGATCGATTGTTTTTTAACCGTCAATAAATTCGGTGCCTGTAAACGAGCAGTACCGATCGGAATCGAGTACTGAACCAGAGGTCGCTTCGATCTAGTTATGTGTTCTTTCGAACAGATGGCGGCACAACCTGCTTGTTTTAAAGTTTCTGTTTACCACAATGGCCGAAGTATCTTTCTTCCTTTCCTCTTTTGTCGCGACTCGAAATGCAACCGCGTCTAGAAAATTGTTCATAGCATTTTTAACCGCATAGACCGGTCTATGGAGCGGCGAACTATAAGGGCAAAGCAAAAGCATATAATGCAGTACGCCGGTACTCCGAAACAAAGGAATTGTGAAGTCACTGCTAGCTGGATATGCAATCACGATAACTTTTTTTGGTAATGCTTGGTTGAATGATCTACTTTATTCAGATCTATTTGTCATGGTATAAAAGTTGATAGATAAAAAGAGACAAATATAAATACAAATACGCCTACAATGTAGTTTTATAAATACAATAACCAATCGCCCGGTACTGTGTTTATGCGACGACATAAAGGGGTTGTTATAAAACATACACTTATATGATAATAATTTATTCAAAGACGGTGGTGACCGCAATAGCGGTTATACACTGGATACAATGACGCGCCTCGTAAACGTTAAGTCGGAAAAGAAGACAATGACACTAAAGAAAAAAAGAGAGAACGAATAATAGAGTATTTTCCTTTCGAATTAAATAGCGAGTGCGGTACTAATAAAAAAAAGCGCGTCCATTTCGTACTGAGACATGGTTGGAAAATAGCAGTCTGTATAAAAGAAATAAAAAATAAGAAACGTATACGCAGAGTTAAGAAGCGGTATGAGCGAAGAGAGAGAGAGGGGGAGAGATAGAGATAACGGGGGATGGGGGTTGATAGATAGGTCTCTAGTTTTCGTCGACCTCGGCTTCCTGCTCCTCGTCGAATTCCGCATCCTCGTCCGCGGTGGCTTCCTGGTATTGTTGGTATTCGGAAACCAGATCGTTCATGTTGGACTCGGCTTCGGTGAATTCCATCTCGTCCATACCTTCGCCGGTGTACCAATGCAAGAAAGCTTTTCTCCTGAACATAGCGGTGAACTGTTCGGAAATTCTCTTGAACAGTTCCTGGATGGCCGTGGAGTTTCCAATGAAGGTGGCGGACATCTTCAATCCGCGAGGTGGGATGTCGCAGACGGCTGTCTTTACGTTGTTCGGGATCCATTCGACGAAGTACGAGCTGTTCTTGTTCTGGATGTTCAGCATCTGTTCGTCGACCTCCTTCATGGACATTCTGCCACGGAAGATGGCGGCGACGGTCAGGTACCTTCCGTGCCTGGGGTCGCACGCGGCCATCATGTTCTTCGCGTCGAACATCTGTTGGGTGAGCTCCGGAACGGAGAGTGCTCTGTATTGCTGGCTGCCACGAGATGTGAGAGGGGCGAAACCTGGCATGAAGAAGTGAAGTCGGGGGAACGGGACCATGTTCACAGCGAGTTTTCTCAGGTCAGCATTCAATTGACCAGGGAACCTGAGGCAAGTTGTAACACCGGACATGGTTAGAGAGACAAGATGGTTCAAGTCACCGTAGGTGGGTGTGGACAATTTCAGGGTGCGGAAGCAAATATCGTAGAGGGCCTCGTTGTCGATACAGTAGGTTTCGTCTGTGTTTTCTACCAGTTGATGCACAGAAAGTGTTGCGTTGTATGGTTCCACGACGGTGTCAGATACTTTGGGCGACGGTACGACCGAGTATGTGTTCATGATTCTGTCGGGGTATTCTTCGCGGATCTTGGAGATGAGCAGGGTACCCATGCCGGATCCGGTACCGCCACCAAGGGAGTGAGTGAGTTGGAATCCTTGAAGGCAATCGCAGCTTTCGGCTTCCTTTCTCACTACGTCGAGAACCGAGTCGACCAGCTCGGCGCCCTCGGTGTAGTGACCCTTTGCCCAATTGTTACCCGCGCCGGACTGTCCGAAAACGAAGTTGTCGGGTCTGAAAATTTGTCCGAAAGGTCCAGAGCGAACAGAGTCCATCGTGCCCGGCTCCAAGTCGACGAGAATGGCACGCGGCACGTATTTGCCACCCGACGCTTCATTGTAGTAGACATTGATTCTCTCCAATTGAAGATCGGAGTCGCCATGATACGTGCCGGTCGGGTCGATGCCATGCTCGTCGCTGATGATTTCCCAAAACTGCAACAAACAATTTTCCGTGCGTGTTAAAAATCAATATATTCAATGCTACCGGTTCGTTTGTTCACCGGCGGAACCACCGCGCATCGTGAATGAAACGCGACAAACGCTTCTGGTCGTAAGGCATTCACTCGTACGACACCGTGAATAGACGATTCAACTTGTAACTGGCACGCGAATAGAAGGAAGGACGATGGTTCGCGCTAGCTTTCTCTCTACGATTACCCTCGCATCCGTTTCCAGTGTTCCGTGGTATCGACCGAGAGAGACCGGTTCGACGACCTCTCCGGCGAATAGCTCGCGTGTAATTAGTCGTAATACGCGCACTCATTAAAACCTCGCCAGGATGAGCGAGCGATTTTTCCCATCTCCTTCTCTTTCTTTCGTTACACAGTTTTTTAATACCAACGAATCGCTCGAGTGCCGATCGAGACCAATTATCGAGCCTCGGCTCTTGGTCGCGGTGGTGTTCGAGCGTCGATTCTTTCGATTCGGACGCGGACGAATGCACAGCTCCGAGATGCAGCGAACCAGTGCAATCGACCTTCTTCTCTCCACCTAGAGAGCACGACGCACACCCCTCCTGCTCCATAGTTCAAAGACCTGGCGGTATATTTCTGGAAATCGATGTACGTCTAAGAATGCGGTCTGTACAGAGAGTACGTTAAGTGAATATAGCGTTCAAAGAGAGTACGATACACTCCATGCGGGAAACAGGAGTCAATGAAACTCATTGACGAGCAATCGGGACGAATAACAATGTTGGACCGACGTCGTCTCGGTTGATTTTCAAGTAGAGCAAAGTACGCGGGAGGCAATTGGATCCGACGTTGTATCTCGTTACATCGTATTCCCACGCAACGTTCGGTGCGTTGTCGTAGGTCGGGAAGGGTTTGCGTTCGTCGTTATCGATATTTGCTCGAGCATCCAAAACACTGAAAAATTAGGAGGTCCGAAAAACAAAAATGTCCCACTTGTAGCGGTATAGTTTGATTGCTTGTAACAGCGACGGAGAAGTCAAGAAGAAACGATCGAACGCCTACGGGAACTGCAACGTCCTACATGGAAACGATAGGTGTATCGAGCGGTGACCATATATGAACATCGCTAGTGGGAAGCTAAGATCGCCCAACCCTCCCTACCTCCCACCCATCGACCTGTACACGCAATCTATGTATATTGCTGTACAGAGATATGACTCATCAATGTCATCGCTATATATAGAAATGATGACTGTAATACGGATCGCGATCAATTAGCATAAGACATTAATCCCCGATTCGTGCATTCTACAATTCTGTTTACGTCCCCTTTTTTCACATCGGACGTTTCCGTCTAGCTTTATACACTTATTATCGACCCGATCTACACGTAGATTCGAAGCGGATGGAAAGATCGTGTATCGTCGTAGAAATGTATTTCTTAAATCTGCACAAATTCTAAACCGTGGCAGATAAAACATTTATCGGGGTTAAAGTCGAGCGCGAATCACGATAAGGCAAACGGAACGCATAGAAAAACGGCCAAGTGGCGCCATCAACGCTTCGAATAGACTGCCATTGTTGCTCATCCAACAGCTGCTCTACGCTTCCTTTATTTACGACCCTCTGGCGAGCTGGGCAGATGGCCAGGAGGGTTACTTTTAAGGACTACCACGAAAGTTTTCCGCGTCAAACGTGAAAGCATGATGCTTCAGGGTTAGATCTTTCGGAATTCCGATAAAAAGTAGCATGTCGAAAATTCAGCTACCGCGACGAGAACGGTACGTCCGCTACATCTAAGGGAGCCCGTTGCCAAGACAACATAGTTCGAAACGGACCGAGGTTACGCGAAGGAAAATGGCGAGAGGAGATCTTCTTTCTTTATTTGGAAGGGTTTTGCAGCGCTACGCAACACACGTTGTCCTTGGACTCCAAGATGTCTGAATAGCAGCTGCGATATTACACAATAGCATGTAGCGTTCGGTAAACTGACCTACCGCTGTATTACGATCGATTGCAGAAAACGTTCATGAGAAAATCTATTGCCGCCAGAAAATCGATATCGCGGCGGTAGATCGAGAAGGGCAACTTTAGTGAGCGAACGTTGACTCAATGAAGCAACCTTGAAAACTATGAGAGCGTAACTACAACTGCGTTGCTTCGTTCATACGCTGTGATATTCGCTCGGTTGCTACGATAATTGGCTCCACATTATATAATGCATTTGTGTGAAGCACGGATTCATTCCCTTTTTAGCGTATACTTTGCCGCCACTAATTGTAGCTTGTAACTTTGTACTAGAGGCGAGAGCAAATATTACGTCAAGGGAAAATTTTTGTTGGCACCTATGCATCCGACAAGAATATTTCCCATGAGAGTTTCTATGAATTCAAAAAAGGAACCGGAGACTTAAATTTGGAATGTAGAATGTTCGTTACGTTCGGTAAACAGCGTGGGGAGGAAGAGGTAGGTTCGAACAGGCTCGCAGAAAAATCGAAAAATGCGAGTATAGAATTCGTGCGCGCGTGAGAGAGAGAGAGAGAGAGAGAGAGAGAGAGAGAGAGAGAGAGAGAGAGAGAGAGAGAAGGTTAGCGACTGCGCGCGCAACCGTTCGATTCCGTTGCCGCATCAACCGGTGTATTCCGACGCCGATGGACAGCCACACCCAGCACTCTTGTAACGCTGAATCAATGAATTTCCCGAATTTTTGTAAAGAATGCTACGACCCTCTCTAGATTTCCTCCGTCGAATGCACGAAAGTTTTCCGTGCAGACAACGTGGGGGGAAATGTCGCGACGGACGCTTGACGACAACGCCTCTTCCGTCGGCAAAAAAACCGTTAAGGAGGCACGCCGGCCGGTGAAGTTCTGTCGCCATGACAGGTCTTCGACCGGGCGAGGTTGCCATTTTTTCGCATACCAGTCGTATCGTGTAGCCATGTTTAACGTCTTCTCTCGAAATATAACGCTAAGAACGTTCTGGTGATTAAAAATGTACTCCCAGCCCTAATTTTCCTGTCTCGAAATACGACATGCGCGTAAATCGTGGAACGCGAAGATGGCGTACGCTTATGTATCTGGCAAAGTTTGTCACGTTCCACGCTCACTGGAGCGAAGATATCATATTCGAATTACCGTGAAGTTAATCGCGATGATAATGTTCGAAGCACCCGGCGTTTACTGATAAGGAATGCGGTTCCAGGAGTTGGTAGAAGCGCACGAAGGGCTGGCTACGTAGTCGAACAAAGAAGCGTTCGGTCTGCACGCGGTCGGAATTTCGGAATTTTATGTGGACGCGTCGGTACTCACCTTTGCGCCAATTTGGTTTCCGCACTGGCCGGCTTGAATGTGAACGATTTCCCTCATGTTGCTGCTCGGTAGTTTTGTTGGACCTTTTCGAAGAGATACAGTACGATCGAACGAACGACGAGACACACGCTAACTCGTCACGAGAGCCCAGAAACGAATATGCCCTGGCTGCGGCGTCCGTTACAGATTTTCAAGCTTCTACGGTCGAGCGGTGGGGCGACGGGGGGCGGCGGCTTCGCCGGCTCCGATTGGTTGGCCCCGCCACCTTTTCACGCAGCGTTGCCAACTGCTTCAACGATTCTGCGCCCTGCCGGATCTCGCGTCCACCGATATTTCGATTCGCCAAAATTGCAGACGGCCCACGAATCTGGCCTCTTTTTCCTCGACACGTCGTTCTATGTTTCGGTGTATGTACTTATGATCTACCTCGTCGCCGATCAAACGATTCGCTCGTTTCCAGCCTCTCGTCGATGCTTCGCCACGACCCTGATTTACCTCTCGACTGATTGCAATTCCGATTCTAATGAGCACGCCGATTAATTCTTGGCCAGGATTCGAGCTATCGATCAGCAGGCGTGGTTACGATTCCTCGCCTTCGTTAGGATATTGTAGCCTGTCTCGAAATTATTAGAACTCGCACGCGAACGTTGTCGTGGAAGGATGCAATTTTTATCGCTACATGCGTCTGAACTTCCTTTGGTGCTTTCTATGCACGTACATAGTTGCCTCTCGGTGCTTATTGTTAGATGTATGTATGTATACACGTGTGTACACCGTTATGCGAGCGAGTCAATCGTGAACGAGAGGAGATGAACGAACTACGATGTCCAGACAGCCGGAACTGCTTCCTTTGACTTTCGTTGTTTCGAATTTGGCATTGTATGCGTTCTTTGCATAAGGTGTTACGCTAACGAGACGTGTCGCGGTTCTGGTATGGGCATTAATAGATCACCGTGAGGT
Organism: Macropis europaea; assembly: GCA_916610135.2. NCBI lineage: Eukaryota > Metazoa > Arthropoda > Insecta > Hymenoptera > Melittidae > Macropis > Macropis europaea. The sequence continues at coordinate 12,822,699 of OU744346.1, read as the reverse complement.
ATGACAACGGACAACGTTCTTCGGGAGATGCGTCGTCTAATGTAGGAAAGTTCGGTTCCCCAATCGATGTAACATTAACGTCGCAAGGTGTGTCAGCTTGCTCGAAGCTACACAGACGAAATACTTGCCGTCTAATTTAGTAAATGCTTATTTCATTGCGGCGTTTTCCACCCTTAACCGGGGTTTGCCTCAGACCGACCCCCCAGTCCCAACCTGGCCGGGAGAAAAGTCGATACGTGAGTCACCGGTGTACACGCCCATCCAAATATTGCGGATGGAATGAAAAACGTTTGAAATCGGAGTGATCGGAAAAGGCAGCATCTCGAAGGATGTTTCTGCGTGCTCTTCGCTCATTTGTACCCTTAGGCGTTTTCTTACTTCGCGTCGGTTCAAGCGTACATGTAACGAGCAATGCAATTACTGAACTTAGGTAAGCGCGAATTCGAAACGCTGGATGGATCGTATCCGTACACGAAGATCCATTTATTAATGGACTCGCAAGAAGTGGATAAATGAAGCATGAGGAGTACGTAGAGAGATCGTTCGGTAGTTGGGCCCGTAGACTGATGAGCTTGTTACGCGTTTACGGGTACGGCACGAGCAGGAATACAAGCGGAGTTGAGTCAGGTAGGGCGGGTTACGCGTTGCAACGTGTAAGCCAGTCTTCTCACCGTTACCATGTATGGATCACTCGCTCTCCGTTCGGAAGGAGAAAAAAATCAGTCGCGATCGTGTAGACGCCCGCGCGCATTTGCGTGTGTGCAGAGTGTAGCGGCTGTAGGTATGGCACCAACACTGTGTCTCGCATTGATAGACACGCGTCGCAGTACGACGCGCACGTAACGGAGCTGCCGGCTGTCGGCTGCTGCCTGCCGGGGGATCATAATTATTATCGACGTGAATTCCAACCGAGAGCAGCACAGAGTGTCTACCTCCGGTGCTGGTCACTCGCATAATGCAACAGGAATACGGTTCCTTCGCGTAACGCGTTCATTGTCTTTGCCATGTGCCGGAAGCCGCGTTCCATCGCGTCCAATTTCCTCACTGTCCGTTCGCCGTTCCTCCTCGTCATCCTTCGATAATATGCGGATCAGCCGAGTAGAGAGCGCCGATCACCGATCAGACATGCACCGCGTACCTTTACGCGTAATTGTAGTTTTTCGTTCGTAAGAGGGTGGGCCATTTCACAGCGGAACAGTAGTTGCGTAGAGATCGCGCGCAGCCAACAAAAGCGTGATACGCGTCACGGGAATCGATTCAGGAGGATACGGTCGAGTCGGTGCTTCGTTCTCATTGTCCTTCGACGATCGTGCCATTAAACGAGTCCACGGGCATAAACGCTCGGTGACATCACGTCCAATTTAGACGAACCGAGATGTCGCGCACGTTCCTACAGCGGCAAAAAAACACGCTCCCGCGTCATTATTACCTACCATGGATCGTGCCATCTCGTCGATCGATCCTCGATCCACACGGAGCGCAGAGCATTACCTGATCACGCTTTATCGGTGAGACTGCGAAAAAAAACTTTATCCACGCTCGCTTTTTGCGCGCCGAGCTAATTGTTCGCAATCAGCCCTGTTTACCGCGAGATACGCGACCGATTCAAAGAACCCACAATTACGTAGATCGCGTTTAAATGCTATCTAACTAATTATCTCATATCGAACGGTTTTCGTTCGAACGCGATAAGGGTGAGTCACGGACACCGATCGAATTTCGCTTCGTTGCAGTCAGGTTTCACCGGCCGATGGCCTGAACCGTACCATACCCTCCTTGGACAGTTTTCGCGGTAGCAAACACTCAACGAATTCGATTCATTTCTGAAATTTCAAAGATCGCAGTTTATTGACGAACGGTGTCTCGTTTCTGGGTGTTGGCACCCAGCAACAACAAACGCATTTTCTACGCATGTCAGAACGGGGTGGCTATGAGTCACGATGTTATCGACCTTCAGGTACGCGTTCTCATTTTTTTATGTCTTGTAAAGGGCATGCTATTGCAGACACGAGAATCGGTCGAACAAACTCGTTGATGTTTACTCCTAATGAATGTGCGTGACCCCGAGGCAGCAGCCCTTGCAACTGTAGCATCTGTACGCGTTCTTTATCACGCACCGGACATTGACTAGATGCAAGTGAATCTTCACGCTTTCGAGACGAACGTCGCGTCGTCCGGTACAACGATGCCGACGACCTTAAACGTAAGATTTCTTGGTTTCCTGAAAAAACGCAAACCCCACTGACTCGTCTCGAAATGTGGTCGATCGATAGTATATACACGATGCGTGAATCACAAGCTAAGTCATTATCTTGTTCGATCGATGCAGTTGTCGATCTCGGTAGCAAGGGGGACGTTCTTAGGTATCGTTGGTGCGTTTCGAAGGTGGTGTGGCATCGTCGACCCCGGGTCGGGAGAACCGAGTCGGAACGACGAGCAAGCCAGACCTTGCCCCGCCTCAACTTTTATTGATCCCGAGGATGTCGTGCGCGACAAATACGTCTAAATATTTCCGCAGGCGTATATCTGTATCGACGTATCTCAATCATCGGAGCTGCTACCCTCGAAAACGATACTCGCCGTGGGTGTGCTTTGCACTCCTGCATACTTGACCATACTGGTTTATCGGTATAACAACATTTGGCGATCTCAGAGCTAGGGAAAACGCCGGAACGGCTGCTAACAGATGTTATCCCGTATACTTCTCCGTGCAATGTACAATATTTTAAAAGCTCCGAGGAATTGGGCCATTTTACATTGGAGGGCGGAGGTGACCGAGCGGTATCGAGGCCAAGATTTTGACACACGACCACTTTCTCGAACGATCTCGAACGATACGCGGCTGCAAACGGGTAACAACGGAGCTACAAGCTGCCGTAAATGGTGCCGTTTTCTACTTCGGAGGACACTTCGACGGACTCGTGGCCGAAGAGAGTCAACTTGATGCCCCGGTACGTTCTCTCGAAATCTGATTGTGAGTCACGCAGTCATCCTTCTCGCTTTCGATCTTTTGCGTTTTTTTTCGACCTTATCGTCTCTTAATTTTTATCTCCCCCGCCCCGCTTCCCAAACGCTCTCTCCCTCTATCACTCCCCACCCACTCTTTCTTTCTCCCTTTCTCCTTGATACCTTCTCGATCGTTTCGGTTAATTCGACCAAAAATATCAGACTTTGAAAAATATGTTAACGGTGGCGACAAGCTGCAAGACAGGAAATGTTTTGTTAAACGATCACGTTTCCTTGTCAAGGAATACCCAATTTTACGACGGTGTGGCTATTAAGTAACAGCTCGCGATGATGTCATCGCGACTCGACGCTGCGTCTCCAAAACGGGGAAGGCATTTACATATACGGCTCTTAGCTGTGTTTATCCCAAACAGAATCGGATGTCGTTGCGAGAGAGTGACTGCACGGAGAAATTCATTCTTTGAGCATTTGCGCGACACGGTTCACAAAGATCCGGCACAGTGCACCTTCGAAGCTGAGGAAAGATTCGTCCTTTTTTAAGGGACCCGCTTCCTGCAAACAATCATCCACTTCGAGATTACTTTGCTGGCCGTCAACCGTTTTGGTTCCACGAAGCACACAGGACATCATAATATCTGCCTACTGATACAAGCACTTTGTAAGATCAGATAAGCGGTTGCAAATATAAATAGATAAGGCGCAGAAAATAGCGGCCCTGTACTTCATGATAAAAAGCTGTAGTCGCCAGTAATCAATTAACAAGCAACTTTGTGCATGGAATGCTTGCTTCGAATGCTTTTACGAGCCTCGTGCACTCCATGAAGCTTAAAACTGTCGATATTAATAACGTATAGCAATTATATTGCAATGTGTTTTGTTGTATCGCTTTCGCGAAAATGGGGCGGGATGTTTCGCAAAAATGTACGATAACCACCTGAAGGGAAGAGGACGAAAGATCAAAGGAAGAGAGTAAGGACAGGTTTACTTGATCGAATCACGAAGCGGTCTGTCCATATTTGGCCACACCCGTTGCATTCGACGTATCACCTCTTTTATCCATCTCTTTTGTTTATTTCTGCTGCTAAATCGACCGATCTGTCGTCGAATCGACGAGGTCTCGCTGCGCTTGATATTAGGGCAATTTGGAAATCCAAGTAATTGCCCAGACTGCTAAAACGCAACCTTGCGATTCAAGGAAAGTTTGAGGAAAACATGATGGTCTGTATTAGGTTGAAGGTCGGAAATATGAAGTCGACTGTTCTCCTTAATATGATTTCAATGACTCAAAATGCATAACATCGTGTTGATACGTAACTTGAACTCCTTACTCGTGTTGCTGTCAAAGCATCGAAGCGTTTCTCGGGTGTGACGAGGCCATTCGATTACCATAAACCACTGGGACCAGTGCATTATGAAATTTTAATAAATCGATCTTCGAAAAGATCAGCTCCGAACGAGCGTGTTTCGCGAATGTTCGCGCGTACGATACTGCTCGGACGAACGGTGTTTTTCATCCCGACTCTAAAGGCACTCGTATAATAAGTGGCACAAGACCACTTTCTATCTACGTGCAACTGATTTCTCGATGCGAATCCTCGAAAGATTTGTTTTTGTGCCTCTCTTACGGCATGCGTTTTATACTTGTCAGATATTTACTTACTTCCCGCATAATATTTCTCTCAATTCAATAATCTGTACACTATTTCGCACATATTTCATTATGTTTTGTTCTCTGCTAACCATTGAACAAGTCACCGTTTTGTAATACTCTGTGTTCCCGTTTTCCTTTACTTTCAATTCAAAGCTGAATGTACATTGTGTCTAAACTGACTTTACTCTGCTCGATATGCTCGAACTGTACCATCAACGGTGACGACGATGACACAAAAAAAAACTATCCTGCAGCTAAAAAAGACATTACGACTATTCTAATGAGTCAAGTACTGGTACGTCGCGAAGGAAATTTTCGATGATGCTCCAGAACAAATAAAGTATATGTGCCTTTGCTTTCTGGCAAATGGATGCTTTGGGGCGTAGCCGAGACGAGGGAGAGGATCGATTTTCGTCTGAAGCGCATTGCGGATATTTCGGATGGGCGGTCCTTGACGTCCGCATGGATTGAACTATTCTGTGTACTACCGGCAGTTCTTTTGTTTCGACATTAATTGTCAGGCTTTTCGACACTCGGAATCCATGAAACGTTGTCCTTCAGTCTTTAAACGTGAAATATTTTGAGGTGAGAATAACGTTAGAACGGACTTAGAAGATCGTTGTTCAGGTAATTTCCGATGCAGAAGTCGGAAGCGGTTTTGGAAAGCACTGCCGAAAGAAGTAAGACTTGGTCGCCCACATGGTTTCACGACTCCTTTCTCTGGCTTGATTCCTGTGCCGGTTATCCCACGTGTGTCCTCTATGCCGCGTCATGCATTCAGTGTGTTCTACTATGGAATCAAGTATTCTGGTACTTAATAAGGAATACTACAAGTATCTGTTTTCCACAAATATCTTTATAATAAAAGATACATATAAAAATACCAGAGTTTATAAAAGATATGAATGTATGCGTTTCGCATTCGCAACCGACTCGAAATGCTATCGGTTAGTCGATTAAAAATTTGGTAACGAGATCGTTGAATTCCTCGGGATATCGCAACTGAAGATTGTGAGCTCCTTTTTCGAACATCTTCAACCTGCAAAAGCGAAGGTTTGTGTAATTCTGATTTTTAAACTTACCAATGGCAAGTTAGTTCAGTGATTGTGCTGTACAAACTTTGCCCCGGCGATATGCTCTTTCAAGTAAACCGGATGCTCGGGGAGAACCATGGCATCCTTGCATCCTTGAACGATCAAGGTAGGACATTTGATTTTTGGTAACAGTCCTTTGCATAAGTCACCATTTTGTTTTTTGGCAATTCTCAAAACGGAATCGACCCAGCCGGTCCACGTTTTCCGGAAGTATTCTTCCCCATAGACCTCTATCATCGGTGCACGCATCTTCTCTGACCAGCTGTCGATATCCCTGAATTCTAAGGAAGCCAAACGGATAAGTGTGAATCCATTACCGACAAGGGTTTAACGCGGAAGTCTATCGGGGCAGAACAAAGTAACATACTCTTGTAAATTTCTGCTTCTTCCGGCGTGATGTATGCGTTCGCGGCCACGGCTACCATTTTTCTAACATTATCGGGAAACATAGCAGCAAGCATCAAGGAAGTGATGCCTCCATCGCTCCAACCTATCAATGAGAATTTAGGATAACCCAAATTTTTCATCAAGTTGCAGGCCCAACTGGCGTCACGTTGAAAAAAGTCGTCTGTAAATGTTCTATCAGGTGGCCTCGATTTTCCATAACCGGGTGGGTCCCAAGCAACTATGGTGAATTTGTCTCTATCGAGACCCTCCACTTGCGGCTTGAAATCGGTCCAGATCGAACCTGCATCATACCACGCATTATATCTTTTACATTTTATACCTTAGCGTTATTTCAAAGATGATGCCGATCTTGCTAAACAAAAAGAAAAGGAACAAGTGAATTGAACATGGCCTTCATGATGAATTCTATGACCTAAATCGTTTGGCACTATTTTGTCGGACGAAACAACTGTCTTTATTTATGTTGAATTTTCAGTGCTAGACCGAGTCCAACATGTTTCAATCGTGTACTTACTAAGATCGAAGCGAAGAGTAGATATAATAAGAGGCTAGATTCTGACGAAGGAACCACTTTCAGAGAAACGCGAAACGATACAACCGATTTAAATGTACATTTGGTAATGATCGATAAACTTCGGTAATGATCGTTGAACCCTCAATCAGGATCGATTGGGAAACTTTTTCGGTAGTAACAGACAACAAAGTGGAAATGCAGTAAATCCAACAGCAATCCAGTCTGCAAGAGCATTTAAGAAATTATTCTTAGCCGATTGTTTCCATTCAAAATTTATCAATTGTATGGATGATTTTGATAATATATTAACAAATTCAGGCAGATTATCAAAACAAGCAGTCTCCTTATTAATTGTTCCGACTTCTCGTGAATCTTTTCATGTAGAAAATTGTGATTATCAGCAACAAACTTTACCAGAGCAAAATACTTTCAAGTATATTGCTGGATATTTATTACATAAATGTTTGAAAATTCATTCTTGCAAGATGTGCAAAACATTTTCTACAGACAATGAATAGCTAGATGAAAGTAATTATCCTTTTTAAAGCATATGACACAGTAGAATCTATATGGTGCATTAAGAAATCCCCATGAAAGTTTTTATAATTCCTTGTTCTCCTGTAAAACTATATTTTTCTCAAACGCGGAATTTCTTTAACCCCATAAGAGTATAGGAAATAATTTATTTGAATATGTACAAATATTGTGGGTTTTACTCATCCATATGAGTATTTTCCTATAGAATATATATTAAAATTATTTATTCGCTTAAGGATTTATTATGCCCTCAAGTATAGTAATAGAAATTTTAAAAATTATACAAAAAAGATAGGAAACTCTGTATAACTATGAATTTGTAAATATTTTGTAACATATATTATAATATATTTATATTTATAACACTTGTTATAAATAAATTTATATTATATATATTTATAATGTGTTACGATGTCCAACTCATCGCCTACAGATGCGTCAACTTGTTTACGCATCACTTTCCAAGTCGAACTCCGTCTCCAAACGAACGCTACCCTTAATCATCAAGGGCTACGTTCGTCAAGGCTGGTCATCCATACCCCTTCCCTTTCCCTAAAACAATACATGTATGACCAGAAATTAGGGAACATTCAGACAGTAACATTCTTGTAAGCGTCACGGTCACATTTTTGTGAGCGCCGCAGCCAGATTCTTGCAACGTCAAACCCCGATTCTTGCACAACGCCACGTATATTTGAATAAACCTCTTCTTCGATTTAAAAAAGTGTTGTATTCGATTCCAAGACACGGAATCCAACAAATGTTTGTAATATGTTTTCAATATATATTATGGTAGTTCATTTATTACATATTTGTTTATAATTTATTTGTAATAAATATTTTATAATATATTTTTTAGAGTTATCATTCTATTATATTTCTTCTTTTTAAACTTGTCACTCTTGTACGGTTGATGTAAATACTTCGAAAGTCAATATTAGCAACATGCAGAAAATTTATGACACAAACAGATTTCCAATTATCAGAGGTTGACGTGAAATAGATATTAAATTCAGTTGATTTAAATTTCCCGTTTGTCTACACAAGCAATTTAAAGGGCAAGTAGACCTATCGAGTTCAAAGGTGCCGCTCGGAGTGTCGCCTCTTGTTATACTACTCTTCGATCGAAGTACGTTTAACCGACTAACTCCGCTAGGGAGAAGCACCGTCGCCGTTGTGCGAACGACCAGTACTCCTGCATTCTATTTAATATATTCCATCGATGTTAAACATTATTGAAATTTTGCTTACCTACGGCACCGGGTAGAAGCAATACTGGATGTTCGCCGGTCCCGACCCTCAAGTAATTGATGTTCACTCCGTCGACGTTAGCTTTTTGTTCCTGCCAAGGAATTGTTTCAATTCTCTATTATTTTCCATATTTTATAATGTAATACGTATTACCTCCATTCGGTTACGGCTTTGTGCATCCGAAATTTTCCGTACGCTCGAGGATATTCTCAAGCGATCGGTATATAAATAGAGCAAAATTTTGGTCCCAGAATTGCGATACAAGTTCACTAGCATGGTTGCCGACTTTCTCGTTGGACACGTTGTCGATTCACAGACAAAAGCTCTGTACGACGTCGCTCGCGCGAAGCGTTTGCCACACTACCAATAAGTCTCTTGTAAACGACTTCGTTCGAACAGCATGCATAATTAGAAAGGTTGATAAAGGTTATCAATTCCATATCGACACGTTACCGCTAAGCCAAAAATTTTCGACAAGATCGTTAATACATTGATGATGACAGTAGAAATACATGATACCTGAATCGTAACGTCAGCCTATTTCTTTTTATTTCAACTTAAAACTAGCGCGTTAGAATAATAATTAAGATTGAAATCGAGTTCTATGCTCGGAAGGATCTACACATTTAGTTTCAGAACGTAGGCGCACAATAATACAGGGCCGGTTGGGATTGGCACTTCAAGGCCACGCATAGGAGTAAAAGCAAATCATTGAGGCATCCCTATGGTGTTCGCTCCTTTGCTAGATCGATTACGAGTTCGACCAGCATTCCCTCCTACTTTATTCACAGACTCTCATGTTGTTATTTCATCTCTATGAATATCTTACATATTATTGTTTCTAACACGTATGATGTTTACAACGTTTCTGATCAAGTAGAGTTTAACATTTTAATTTTTTTCGTTCGTTTATTTTTCATTGCCAACATAAAACTCAAAACTCGAGTAACACTAATTTTATACGGAAGTTATATGTCTACGAGTTTTAACGTGACCGAATACGTCCTTTTTCCTTGATGATCGCAGAATGCGTTTCTTGAAGACTCATTTGTTTCTTAAGCCTTATTTCCACTTGTGACTAGTCGCGCGCGACATCCAAAAACTTCTCAGTATCATGATGGATTTGTAGGCGAGAGTTGTTCCTTTTTAAGTATTTATTCGTCCTTTTGATGATTACATTTCGCTGTTATATATTTATATCTGATGTGTCAGTCGGCCGCTTATATGCAATTTTGTGACTGCACGGCCGACGATTTCCTAATCTCTTTTTCGTTCGGAGCTATTGTTATTAATTTTTTATTATATTTCTAAGGAAATTAGTGTACCGTCATGGATCGATCTTCCGATAGACTCTAAAGTTTCTGCTACATCTGCTGGCTTTATGAGCTTACTATCGCTACGTGACGATTCAAGACGTTCGAGGATCTTAAGAAATCGTCTGCTGAATGGGTCTTTTTTTAAGATTCCCTTTTCGGTAACGAACAACATCCTCACGTATTATTTTCTAGCAGCAAACTAACATTTGGTCGAGCGCGACTGTTTGCACGTGGGTATGGCACGCAAATATACCTATCCCTCGATTTACACCGAAGTTCGGTTCCTCAGAATACCGTGTAAATCGGGGGATAGGTGTACTCCATATACTTTGCAGTCGCGCGCGACTGTTACTCGCAACCGCGCGTTTGGAAAGTATGGTATATGTAACATATTAGGTTTTCACACAAACAAAACAGCATAGCCGTACATACAATGACGCTCTTCTGTATACACATATGTATAAGCTGGTGTTCAAAGTGACTCAAGCGTCAGCGCACGAAAGTTAAGAGAGCTATATCAGTGACTTGTAACAGAATAATGCTAAACCGGCATTTAACCAATAATGAATATAAACATTAAAAAAAAGCTATCCGCGATTGCACATGTTACAGAATAAAAGAACTATAAATGTACTCCGAATCGTGTTAAGAAAGAAAGAAAACAAGCGAAAAAAGTATTTAGAAATACAACATGATAAGCATGTATGCATACGAAGCACGGTGGCTTTCGTAGTTTAGTATACAATGAATACTACAGCCAAGGCAATTACGAATGCATACCAAAAGTAACCACTGCAGTTCTAAATATCTCTTAACTGTTTTTACAAAAGATTCATTTGTAGACCATTTATTGACCTCATTTTCAGAATTTCACACACACATTTTTATACTCACACCCGTATCTCCACCCCTTTAGTTCAGCTGTATTCACAACCACACGCACATCCTCAAAAACATACGTCCATATCACGTCCGGCTTCAAGCCATGCATACTGTCTATGTACACTCACACCTACACACCTACAAGGGACGCGTATTCAATCATACCCACACAGCATCTATACTCGTATCGTACCCTCAAAAAGTAATTAGACCCACATTATCCGAAAATGGACTAACGTTAATATGCTATATACGCTATTAAACATACAAAAAATACTTCCATTTAACGAAATGCACAGAATGATCAACGTGAATTCAATAACGCGTACATTTGTGTTTAAAATATTTATTTTTGGAATAATACAATAATGATAAATGATGCAATCTCCGGTGTATCTGGTACATACAAATAATGTTAAAAGATCATTGAGAAGTCAATACTTATATATATCATTAAGAGTAAAAAATAAATAAAAGTTTCTGACAGAGATTCATAATGCAAGAATGTTTAATCCGCATATACAGTCTTCAAAAAGTGATACAAATTTCCATTTATCTCCAAGACAGATCAACGTAAATTACACGATAAAGATGGTCGAAACGAACGCATGTAAGAGTGATTTTCTTGTCTCCATACACAACACAGTATATAGATGAAAAAAGAAAATAAGACTCTGTAAATGAGAAACTGAATATCTTCAGCAGCAAAATATAGAAATCTGGTGCAGCTGGATTTTATATGCCTCACACCTAATCTTAACATTCACAGGAATAAAAAGTAACGAATGAGCCACGATGATTAGCAGAATGCGTTTATCATGAATCTTGTTGGTCACGATTTACAGCTCTATGGTATTCTTCTGTTAAGTGTTTTTTATATTTAGTTTGGTCGTTCCATAGCTTTGCTGCTTGAGGATTCAAAGGACTCTCATTGTTAGGTTCTGCAAAATGAAGCAACACCAGTAGTGGTAGCACAACAGCATTTTATAATGTTCATACAGGTATACTCACCGCTAAGAAGGGATTGTATGGATAATAATATAGTGCGTACATCATACAAAGCACTCCATTTATCTTTTAATATGTCCAAACAAATGTTGCCCCCTGCATCCACATTTGGGTGAAAACAAGGAGTAGCAAATCGTACTATCGGAGCACTATATGGGTAACTGTGAGGGAATTCCAAAGTTAACTTGTAAGTCAAACCAGCATAAACCTACAATGATACACACATAGAAATTTAAGCTTTAACAGTTATAAAAGAACAGTGTAAGATCTACTAACTGTGTCCTTTGGTCCTGTGATGGTTCCGATCCACTTGAACAAGTTTTCCCCATCTGGAAAGGCTGAAACACCTTTCTCTGTGCTCATCATCAAAACCATGAGTTCTTTTTGCAGTCTACGCATAAATTTGTCACGTACCATGAATGAAAAACATGCATAAATAAGCATAGCATGAAACGTGTCTCCGACCGCGAGCGTTCAGAACTTGGGATCGAGCCAATTTCAAATATTTCGCCCAAACATTGTGCGTAGGTTATGTTTTCTGGTATAACGATCAAGAAAAGATATTGGTGCGTTACGCGTTATATATACCGGGGAGAAAGGTGCGATGAATTACCCAATGAGTAACGGTCGGAAACACGTGAATGTAAAAATGTAGTCGATATTCAGTGCTGTAAAACAGCGAGACATTGTTTGCGTACCGTTTACTGACTGCATGGTTGTCTTTCGGTATATTCTGCTTTTCCTCGGTGGCTTTGCTCGGTGCGTTCTGAGACGAGTAAACCGGATCGATATTTTGTGCCATTCCGGGTCAGAGGACGCACGTGCAAGATCCTCAGGACTATTGTTTCACACACGAGATTTCCGAAGCTTCGGTTCCGAACACAACAGTCACTCAGGAAATTTGAATGCTGGTGCCTCTATCGACTCTGCTGAAAACATTCGGTCGCGAACAGCTGTTGAAGGTGAAGCGCACTGCTCGCTCGATCAATCTATTGCAATTCCAGAAAATATAGGCTCACCTCTGTTTTCCATACTGTCGCGAGTACCGACGTTTCACCTGTTCTTTAAATTATTTTTGCATATCATTTTACGTGCAATCAGTTACGTTCTTGCCATCGGCTCGCTATTGCACGACAACGTTGTGCGAAGGATGTGCGTACTCAGAGTGTGTCGTACGGTAACGAAACTCATGAATTACAAGATTTCTCTGACTTCTAGTGGATCCTGTCATTCAACCACATAATTGTTTGTGACATTTCTATCCAACGATTTACGGTGATTTTGTATGACGAACTTGCGTTCCTGTTTATTTCACCCAGTCAAGGTCAATACAATGAATTCAAGGAATATATGTGAAAAACGAACACCAATGTTACCTTTGTAATATAATTACCAATATTCGCTGTAAGTCAATATGCATAAATATTATGTAATTCTAAAAGTCTGTTGGTGTAGATGAAAATATATAGCAGAAAACGTTTATGGATGAGTAATATAACTGCAGAAGACGAAGCTTGAGCAAGATGGCAACGGCACAAGGTACACCGGAATCAGATATTGGAAGCTTCGAATGCTTCCAGAATTATACCGCACCGGAGGTGTTTATACAAGGCTTAGCTGGTATCGTAGATCAACAAGATGTAGAGTCCATGATAAGGGCTCAAAAACAAATGTAAAGATATTTTGTTAAATGCTTCACCTTTATGAATAAGATTTTTCTTTCACTTTAATTACTGTTTACCAATTTATTATGTTATAACATTATTTATTAGGTTGCAAAGGTTCGAAAAGACAAACGAGATGTTGACAAACTGTAACCAACTGTCCGTAAATAGGCTAAAGACTGCTGGCAGTGAATTTAAAAAACATACAGCGCTGTTGATAGAGATGAAAAGGGACCTGGATTATATTTTTAAAAGAATTCGTATTGTAAAGAATAAGCTAAGTCAGCAATATCCTCAAGCATTCAATGGTAAATGAACTACGATGCATAAATTCTGATAAAAATACAATGTTTAGCTGATTAATATAAATGTAGTGTCAATCAGGCGATAGCAGAAACATGCATTCATATAAATATTTTGTATTCGTAGAGGCGGTCAGAAGCAGTTTGGCTGAAGAAGTAATCGTCGAGGATGTAGATTGCGCTGTAAAACCGCTGGAACCGGAAATCGTTCCATTACCGAGCACACCTCAAACCATTATGGATCGAGATCCGGATTCTGATGGTAACCAAACTTGCACTACAAGTAATCGTACTGCCGTGCAATAAATTTGCTCAGATCGCGGACAGAGTATTCGTTGTTGAAGTATTCAAAGTTTTAACTGCCTATAGCAAAAGTTATTCCATTACTTTTGTTAAAGTTTTATTGAAAAATCGTTTGTCAGACCAACTGAAGTATTATTGATTTATTATATACTGTATATATTTCCTATATATTTTTATAGTCATACTTTCTTACTGTTCGTTTCGTTGCCAAACTTTTCGGTGATATTTACAGTGACATTTGAATAGAGAGTTGTACGTCAATTTCGATTATCTTTGGAATTTACGAAGCGATCAAAGGATATATATTTGTCCCGATAGAGTGTCGGTTATGAGCGAAGATTCAGGAGGTCGTTAATCCTTTTTGATAAGAATTATAATAACGAAATCGATGAATAATAAGTTTTGTGCACAATAGCGGCAAGTTCTTCGTTGTTAAACGATTTGCAAGGAGGACTACCCACTTGTGCGTTTTACAGTTTGTCTCGAAACGACAAACATTAATAATTAAGTCATTGCACATCGTTCGTCGTTAGACACATTAGAGTAATCTACGAAACGATGTACATGTTACAGCCACGGTGTGCGATCCAAAGTAAACGGAAGAAAAGATAGCGCAACTTCGGTCCGATACCCCGTGGCTGTAGCGTATGAGTCACAGTGTAATGAAACTAAGTTTAGGAATTTCCAAGAAATACAGATGTGTTTCGTTCCCATTTCGCTAGACGCAGTTGCTTCGTTTTATTTCCCGATTATTTGGGCGTACGATCGATCTCTACTCCCCTTTCCCAACTTGGTCGGATGATTCCGGGAAAAAACTAATGACCGCTTCAATTGTTGGTGTACAGTGCCGGTCGAGGAGTTTCAGTTTGCAAAGCTGCGGAAGCGACGCATTAAGAGCAACGATAGTTCGTCAACGGAGAGCAACAACGAGCACAGTAACGCCGACACTTCGTCCTGCACGTCCGACACTGGTTAACGTACACGGTCCACAGATATAGAGGAACGCCTCCGAAAAACGAAAGGTCTGAAAAGAAAGTCTGATTTAACGCGTCAACATTGCATCGTGAAACTTTTGCACCGACAATAACGGCGTTCCGCGGTCGTTCATGTACGACTATAAAAGTCCAGAAAGTTACAAGATTTAGGCGAGCGCGCCAGAACGAATAGGCCGAGACGCGTTATCGCATTATTGTAACTCCCAAGCCTGTGAATCCTGTGTGAATGTCGAACGACGAATAAAGCATTCTTTATACACCGTAGCGGAGTCGATCATTCGATCAAAATCGGCCAATAGATGTAGATTTTGCGATTGGCCTTTGCAACGGAGCGCACGGAAATTCGTTCGAACGGAGTTGCATCGATCCAGGTCGCGTTTGGTAGTTTTCGCGAAAGCAAAGAGATGTCGGTAAAGATGTGGAACGATGGAAAACTCGGCGGACAGTGTCGACGAGGGGCGTTTCGAATGATGGATCGCGTGTTCGCACACGACGGTCGCGCACCTGGGGCTTCGTTAACGACGACGACGACGACGGCGGCGGCGGCGGCGGCGGTCTTGTCGTGAGACTTTTTGCTCGACGAGTCGACGGTTAGATTAAACGTGGATATTTGGCGGAGGCGTGCTCTAAGTATAGGTCGTCGTTTGGTGTCTGGAAAAGATTCACGAGGCTTCTTTCCGCGCGTAAAGTCAGCGGGAAAACGATGAGGAGCGTGTCCAGGACACGTGTGCGACAACGTCGTGCATCAAACGACGCGAATTCGCATTCCCCCCCTTAAACTAAACAACGCGCTGAACTTGATTTTCCAGAATAGATTCGAAACATTCACGGTTGTTTTTTAAACGAGTCTCGGTCGTACCTTCCTCGACATTATTTTGGATGATTGTTTTAATTAGCTATTCTTTACTTTTTTTGTTGCGCCCGAAGCGAATAAGAGTGCATACTCCCGGCACAAAGCGCAACATTTTTCAGAGCGTTTGTTATTCCACCTCTAAAAATGTTTTTTTCAGAAACAATTTCGATTCTGCTTTCTACCATGGATGGTTTGTGCTATACACACACGTCAGCCGTGTGCATATACAGACGGGCAAGCCGCGGTATTCGGAGACGCCAGCCGTCGCGATGCCAGAAACCAGCTGCGCCTCAGCTGTTTTCTATCCGTTCCTTCCTCCATCCAGTTCCTTCCTCTTCCCGGCGACGCTTCAACGTTTCCAAATAAAATCCTAGATAGACGCGAATCGTCTTCTCGTTCGAGCGTGCTTCCGGACTTTCGGATTCGGCTAAACGGGACATCCGCGTCGAATAAATTCTGGACTCCCCCGACCCGACCCGAACCCTGCTTAGAACTGATTCACAGATGCCCCTGGAAATTATGTTCAAACAGAGGGGCGAGAAAAAGTAGTTGAAACGCGAACGATGAACGACGATTACGTTAAAAATGCGTAATTTTCCGGGAAAAGCGTAAATCACGTTTTCCCTATACATTTCTGATTGGTCAGGTAGGTGTATTTGCCAGGTCGAGGCTGTATTTTATTCGTAGTCGCGCAGCTTGTCATCGGCACCGCGTATTTCATCGGTTTTGTCTGTCGGGTTGACATCTCCGCGCGACAACGATTTCTGATTTGGCGAAACACGTGCCGAACGGAAGTATGGAACATATGCGCGCGCACGTGAGATAATGCACTTAGCCAGGGGGAAGTCGCGAAGAGGCGGCTAAGCCGGAGGCCCGGTAAAACGTGGAAACAGCTGTTTAATCTTATCCGGCTCACCTGTTCCATTCGGTGACCGGTCTCGTTGTTTTGTGGCTGCGTGTGCAGCCAGTTTGCGTAACGTTCGTCTTTTGTCGATGTCGAGCACAATGGAGCCAGTCTCTAACGATCCTGAGAATATCCGCCTCCGAACGGTCCCGAAAAGTCATTTTCCACCTTTAAAAGAGAATCTGGTTGCCTGCATTTTTTCAACCATACAAAGTGAGTCGACCACGCGATATCTCACAAGTTCTCACATGTAACCGCGGCTAACAGTTCACGCTGACGCAGTGGATGATGCAATTTCCTTTTATACGACAGAATATAAACTTATTCAGGCTTTTCGCATCTCAGCCTGTCTTTGCAACGATTGGCGGCGACTAGGAAGAGAAGCAATGAAATTTGGGAAGTACGATGCTTTCGTTCCGTTTTACAGTAGCAGGCGGCACACTCTCGTCGCGTCCCGGTGACAGGGGTACAACGGCATCCGGCTTCCAGCGAAGCAATGTAATACAAAGGCACGCTCGAAGCGTCGCCGTTAACTCGACGAAGAGTGTCACCAGCAGCACACCGGATTGAAGTTTTCCAAGAGGTCCGATCCGGTGAAAGAACGCGTCGACACGAGCGCGCGCGCGTGCTCAACCGCGCGGTTCAACTTTTCCGCCGCGAGACAGGAAGCTCGTTTCCCATCTTCTTTTTGACGCGGACCAGAAAGCATCGGAAAACTTATTAAAAATTCGCTCGGTTCTCTCCTCGATAAGTCTGGTGCAGCAGCGTGTGCTTTACGCGACGCGATTGCGTCGATCGAAAGAATTACGGAGGAAAGATCGATCGATCGATCGAAATATTTTTGGTCGACAGGAAAATCTGTTGCGCGGCACTCTGCGAGACTGCTGTAAAATCGGCTGACGCGGTTTCTCCTTTGAGAGAGGAGTGACTTCGTCGTGCTATTGACATCCGCTCCTCGTGGTATCGACATCCCGGTACAAGCCAGCCCGCGCCGAGAGCACGATTTTGCGTCACTTCCACAGCGAGTCAGAGAGGGAGAGAGAGATAGAGAATGTGTGTGAGAGAGAGAGAAGAGAGAGTGTTCGCGGAGTCGGGGTGTGCGAGGCCGAGAGAGACAGCAGGAACGTGCGAGGGGTCCAGAGGGGTAAAGGAAGAGAGAGGAAATTCGTTGGACGAACACGAGGCACGTCGGAATAATTTTCGCGAGCGCGAAAATTAGTTCGAGCAGAGCCGATAAGTCGTAAATTACGCGGACCTAGGGATTCGCTCGATCGCCATGTAAAACCTGGCTTCGACTCGTCTGCGAGTGACGGCATCACCCGTCCAAACTTACGGCTGCTCGTCCTGCAAATTCAATTTTGCGTTCGAACGGTACAACGCGCCCGATGGATGCCGATGTCGACCACACGAATTTAAAGCTGCCGATCGCTCCGAGCCTTCCGCTTTCCACGCACCCCTTTCTTCTCTTCGCAACCGATTGATGCGCGGTATTGCACCGTCATGTAGTCGGGATAGCTATTTTTTTACACTGGGTTCGACATTCAGGAACGCATTCTCAATTCCGACCTTCGTGGTCAATCGCTTGATCGAACGGATTTGCCAGTTGCTATATCCGTTTAATAGGAACGCGGAGACCATCTTGACCATTGAGCATAGCGCTGGAGCATCAGCGCAAGAATCTGAAGCGTTGACAAACCTCGGTTGGATGGAATTCTTGTTCGTCGATCTGATTCACGGATTTAATGAGCATGACGAGAATCGTGTCTTGAAAAAGAAAAAGGAAAAGCGCGAAAAGCGGTACAGTTTGAGAGAAAGTCTTGAAAATTGGTGGAAGAAAGGTAGAAAATCGCAGGTTATTGGAGAATCCCGGCGCGGTGACGCGCACACACAGAGGAGCGTACGTGGCGATGACAGGAGCGTGACGGAGTGCTAATAATACGTATAATAGGCCGGTGGACCGGCGCGCGTGTGTCCGTGTGACCGTGCATGAAATTGTGCCAGTAAACAGGGACGGGGGTGGAATGACTCTGGATGGATGGAGAAAGAGCGATCTTCGCGTACACGTACATGTGTGTATATACGAGCGGCGGCCGTGTCGACGGCGACAGGCCGAGCTCGAGCGCGCGGCCGCGGGTGCACGTGTCGGTTCAGCCGGAGATGCTCAAGTTCGGACAGTGTGCAAACGCGGCGGCAGATGCATCGCATCCTCCAGAACTTCCATCGATCGATGACGAACGTCGAACCGGTCGGTATGTACGCGTTCATCGGTCATCTCGAGCACTGTCTCCAGAAACTGGGTCGTCTCCGCGTTTCCCTGTTCTTCCGTCTTCAGGTTCCTCGTACCTGTTAGAAATCGGTCCAGGGAGTCAGGATGAAATTAAGAAACATGTTTCTGGGCGGTTCTGGGGTAAGCGATTGGTGGTCCAAAGCAGTCCTCTTACCAGAAGGCATACTCGCCTTCTCCACGCGGTGGCCAGATCCTTTAGGAACAATGTCCCTTTTCTTGGAAAATCAGCAGTGCGACGTCGGGTCGCCTGCCACCCTTAAAACTCTCCACCATGCCTCTTTCAAACAAACAGCCTATGACACCCGATAGCCATAAGACTTCGAGTCGATGGCTAACGTCTGGTGCCCACCCATCGAAACATACTCTCAACACGTGGACGAAAACAGTCCTCAATCCAGTCATAAATAAGGCAAAGGCAGAATAGCGTCGGGCTAACTGGCTTTGACCCTTCTTAAAATTCGGCTGCCGCTATCATAGCAAACGCGAAGCTCCGACATCGCGAGATTTTGCAGCGGTCCGTGCGTGCTCCTCCGTGCCTAAATACCTGTGCGGATGGGTGGAGAAGAAGCTGTGTAGAATTGCATAGGTGGAGGGGCGAGAAGCTATTTCTCAGCTTCAGCGGCAGAAGCTTTCTTCGCCAGAATATATCGACGCGTCAGGAGCACACTGGCCCGCTTACAATATATCCCTGGCCACCTATATTTCGAGGCTCATCGATGCGAAACGCAGTCGATCGCGGCCTTGGATACCCCGTAAGGTTGATCGCGTACCATGACCTTACTTTCCGCAATCTCGCCGCGGATGGAATTTTGGGTTCACGAGGCTAGCTGCGCTGACTTTCGCCAGCCGCAGTTTCGTTTCAATGTTACGCCAATGCGTGCCAGCTGTTGAAAACTTCCTGCCACGGTGATTCCGTACGCGTCGAGTAACAGCTAACTGTAAATCTAATTGTGAGCTGGATAAAATCGCGAAGGCCGTTGAACGATCGGTATCCTAATTTGGATGCTAGGGGTAGGTGGAAGAATTAGCGGGCACAGGTTCGGGGCAAGTAGAGGTTGCGTGGTAGAGGTTGCAAACCACCACCTCTCTTCCTCATCCTCCACCGGCTGGCAGCGTTCTTCCCGTTCTCCGACGAGACGTTCAGTCGGCTGGCGACAGCCGTCCGTGCTTCGCGTTTGTTCGTGTCGCGCGTCGTCTCGTCTCCTCTCGTCTCGACTCGACTCATCTCGTCTAGTTTCGCCCATACCCACCTTGGCAACATTTTTTTCCCACTCAGCCGTATCGTGGCATGATCCAATCCGGTTCATGGAAAAATCGCTCGGAACGAGAGTGCACCGCGAACGCATAATGTGGCGGGAAATTTCTCGTTGCCCGCGATTCTTTTGATAGACTGATTTGTGACAGTTGCTTCGGAGACTCTGTGCGTGCGTTCCCTTGGATTCTTTTATCCCGATAAATCGTCGCGAGAAGCACCGACCAGGCAGGAGGTAGGCAATGTTTGTTTTATTCTCTCTTGAATATTTGTTGACTGGAAAGCGATCGAAACGATCTGTTTGAAATGCAAGGTTCTGCGGAAAACGATTGAGGGAGAAGTAAATCGCTCGTGGACACGGGCGCGCGCGTTTGAAAGCAAAGCGTTCCAGTTTTTCTAACATTCTTCCGACTCGAAAACGCTTCCACCAACGTGTGAAAATTGAAATAGGTTCGACTTCGGGAATCGCGAGGGAAATAACATACAGCCGCTTTTATCGTTTGCGTTACTCCGCGCGTTCTTTTCCACGAACCACGACCTACAGCATCCGTAACCCTGTTCACTCATTCACGAATCTTCTCCATACCTTGTCCGTTCTATCTACGAACTTTCAACTTTCCGCTACGATAGAACGATCCGGCATCAGCGTTGTCTTCGACGTTCGTTCCAAGCACCGATGCATCACGCAAGAATTGGCGCGCGGCCCTGTCGTCGGGGTAAAAAAATGTTTTGATCGACAGAGAAATGACGTTGTCGTGGTAACGGACCATCCATTGCGTCGATCGAGACGAGTGACGATTGACGAAGCTTTGATAGTTATTTTGGCCGTGATAGATAGACGTTGTGCGCGCACGTGTGCCGAACAGGCGGAAGAGAAACATGCCGGCAGGCAGGCAGGCAGGCGGGCGGGTGGGCGAAGCTGCTCGAGGAAACTCGAGTTTTCTTCGAAGGAGCAGGGAGATAAGGACCGAAGTAGGAAAACCGTCAGGTGCATCCTTTCGCACGATGTTTGCCAATAATCGGTTCCCCGGAACCGTCCCGATTAACCACCAACCAAGCGTTAAGATATTCGCACGTTCTTCCCTTTTCTCTTTCCTGTCGTTTTTCGTCGCCGTTTAGTCGCTCTCCTTTTCTCGTGTCTTCCCTGTTCGCTCGTCAGATCATTGAAGGCGAGAGGAACCGGCAAGAGGAAGCTTTGATCGCGTTCCGATTGAAAGTAACAGGAACTGGAGACGTTTCAAAAGGGACTGATTTTCGCGTAACACGAAAATGATTTTCGACTGTGAGTACGCGAAGAACGGCGTGGGCACACATTGACAGCCGCAAATATTTGTCCGTTGCGCTGCATAACCTTCGGACTCTCGGCAAGTGTGAGAAACCAGCAGGTGGTGGCAGATACAGATGGAATAATATTTTTCGACGAATTCGTCCATCTTTTGTCGCGTGGGCCGGCCGGTCGTGGTCTCCAAACGAGTCGAAAGATGACGCAAAGCTGGCGAATTCGCGAAAACGCTGCTTGCGTAATAAGGAGAATACGCGTCACTGCCGAATCCGCGGGATACCGTTCACCGATGAATGGCTCCAAACCTATCTCGGGATCGATTCGGGGCAAACTTTGTCGGGGATCGATCGAATCATTCGAAAGCACGGAAGATATCTCGTCGAAGGAAGAGCGAGCGAGCGGTCGGATGATCGATCAGATCGTACGCTTCGTCGCGCCGGTTAAGAAACTGAAATTTACGCGGATCGCGGATGGATCTCGCGAATTCGTTGCATTGGCGTTTCACGAAAATCCAACGTATACGTTGGACGCGATTGACACCTTGATCCCGCGACTGTGTATCGGACCGTCCGGGATACACGCGATTGGGAGGGAACGGGTTAAACGAGCTGCGCGACTCGAGCATAGGGTACTCGAAGGTAAAGTAGCCGATAATGCATGCGAGATCCTGACCCGGTAGGTGAAAATGTGCTGGTATCGTCGAAGCGTGAGTGTGTTCGTACGCGTGTGCGTGCGCGTGCATACGTAGCAGCGCAAGACACGCGCCACCCGCGTACGCCCGCTATATCCAAGTATTATATCGATTAACTGTTGGCAACAGAAGAGAGGCAGAGGAAAGCTTGTTGGAGGGTGGCATGGCTTTGGCTTTCCTATATTATTAATCTTTCTCTCTCTCCTTCTCCCGATTTCTCTTCCTCTTCGTCTTTTCTCGTTTCCCTGCCGACTCGCTCCCTCGAACCTAGCCGTTCTCTCTACCGAGCTGTCCGTTCAACCTGCCATATATGCGTCCCACGAGTCGGTCAGGTGTCGCGGGCAGCTTCAGAGAGAATCAACAGTCTCTCGCAGACTCTCACCGGGAACGTCTTTCGCTAACTTTATTCGATTCCTGGGAGACCGACGATCTTGATTCTCGAGCTGCATTTTCAGAGGACTTCTGGCCAAACGAATTACACGGACTTGAATGGGTCGAACGGAAATGGTCTATACGCGTTCAGCCAGGTGGCTCGGACAGGTTCAAAGAGAATCAGGAATCGCGGGGTTCGCGCACCACCGCCATCCGCCAGCCAGCATATCTTTTTCTCCCCGAGAAACCGTTCGTCTTGATTTTCGAGCTGCTCTTTTAAAAAGGTCCGGGTTGACGGTTCATCGGCGATTCATCAACGTTCATCGACGGTTCATCGACGGCGGTCGATCCGAATGGATTTGGTGAAACTGCGTGCCGCATTGGGACCGCGATCATTTGCCGAGAGCGTCGCATCGCAGCGTTTGCACCGCAGACCAAACGACGCTCCCGTCAGTCGATCGCGCGTCCAACGAATTTCAGCGTCGCTGCCTCGCTGACGAGCCAACACCGAACGGCCTGCGAGCACACCTGTGTTCACCATTCGATGTCTCTCGATGCGGATCAGGTGCCGGTCGATCGTTGCCTCTTCTTCGCCGGGTCGCTGAATAACAGCGGGTTACACCGCATTCTCTGACTCGAAGAAAACGCGTCTATGCAAAGTGGTGCGACTCTTTCATTCGAATACATCGGTCTGCCTCTCCTTCGAGACACTCGACCAGAAGCGAATTCCTCGCGAAACCGATCAAACGCTTGATGCGTCGTACACGCTTTTCCGGTGCACCGCAATTTTTTATTGTTCTTTTTTCCCCGGTTACGTCGTTGTAAAACTGGCTGCGCGGGTACGCGTGACGAGCGAAATGTCAAATGCCGGTCTGAACGCGGCGTGTCTGCTCGTGACATCTTCATAATGAAACCGGGTTAAATCTTCGTAACCGGATGCTTCGGTGGCGTTATTCGCGTAACCGACGGATATTCGCGCGACGTCGAGGAACTCCGACGTTGCAGTTTGCCTTGAGCGTGGAGATTAACGCGATGTGGGGAAGCCGAGCGGGCGGAAGGATCTCGATTTTTGAGGCGGCATCACCGACGCGGACGCGGAGGCGATCTCGCGAAGGGATCTTCGCGGGTCCGGTGCATGCTCTCGATAACGGGAGGTGCCGTGTGTGCGGCGACTCTCTATCGAGATGGCCGGCGAAGAGAGAGAGGGCGCGCATCATCAAAAGCCGGCACGAGCAAGAAGACACAGGCTGGCTGTGCGTGACATTTTTGTAATGAAAGCAAGCTAAACGTACGTCGCGCTCTCGGTAGTCAGTACGGCAGACATCTGGTCTGGTTGGCTCGCCTGCCTTTCGCCTGCCTCTCGCCTGCCTGCCCGTTCTAATATTGGAAATTGCGTCTCCACCCGCGCGACCTCCTCACCGACAGCCACCGTACCATGTGCAGGACATATGTATAAACATAAGCTCAGTCTGCCGCGCGTTGCCGAAGCCGTTTCCTTCAAAACGTGCCCGCGATCGATCCATACGTGCTCTCCACGCTTTTTCTACCCGCGATCTTTACACCCGTATCCGGCCCCGCTGTCCCTCCGATCGCCGGTCAGCAGCCTCCGCGCGTCCTATCCTCCGAACGATTTCATTTCCTTCGACGTCCGAACAAGACCTTGGAAAATCTGGCCGCTCTGGACGGCGTCGGAGATCGATTCGATCGGAAAAAAACGCGTACGTGAGGTCGCGTTTATATCCGTGCACGCAACACAGCTGCTCGCAATTACCGGCCAGAGAGCCGTGGATTTTCTGCCGCGGCACGTATATCGTTTTCCACCGACTCCGCTCTTGTTTGCTCAACTAAGCGTCTTAACGAATTGCCGCAGACGCGCGTCTACCCCCGTGTCTCGCCACGCAACCCCAAATCTCTCCTCTCGCCTCCCTCCTCGCTCCTCCTCTCGCAATCTACCGCGTTCCTCTACCGCGACTGTACGTCCCTCCGATTCTAGCGGAATTTTCGATCGATCGAAAATCTAGACGGGCCAACCGCGTATCGGTAGGCGATACGTGCAGATAGGCTCGTTACACTTGCGACAACCGCGTCGCGTAAATTGCAGACATCTGTAACAACAGAAGGAGATGGGCCGTGACGGCGATTAAAATTATTGTGACCATCTGTTATAATAAAAGCCGACAGTCGGCGGTCTCGCGAATTGTTTTCCGTCGGAGACCAGCCCACGGTCTGTCGCGCCGCGCCGCGCCGCTGTAAAACGCGTGTAAGTGTGACGTTTTTATCGTTTCGCGCGGAGATTCCGAGGGAATTGATTGATGGCCGATCACGGGATCGTGCCGCGGTGCAACCAACGTCACGCCGCCAGAAATTCTCTTGGTCGTTTATTTTGTTTCTTCCTTTGTTTTCTGCCGGTGTCCGGCAGAATGGAATCGCAGGGTAGGTGAGGCGTTTTCCAATCGCAATTTGGTCGCAGATACATTTTCGACGAATCCCCGACCGCGTAATTGCTCTCTCAGACGTCAAGCGATACCCGATTCGTTCGCAAAGCGGACCAAAATCACGTTGTACCGCTCACGAAAATTAATTCGGATAATTGCTTTTCTTCCGCGTCGCAAAAGTTGAACGGATGTTGAAACCCGGGCCGAACGTCGGCGTACTAATTTAAACGAAATTATGCACCATAAAAGTAACTGGCCCCGGGCAATCGACGATCCGGGTTATTTATTGGTCGTCGCACCGTTCGCCGTTCGACGTCGACGCGCGTTACCGACGCACCGAAATATTAAATATTCTTCTTACGGGTTTCCCGATTAAAGGATTTCGCGAGCGCATTTATTGGCGCGTTAAAACGCGACGGCATTTGGCGATGCAATTTTCCAGTAAAAATTATAGCGAGTCGTCCAGGAGGGCCGTTTCTTGGACGAAACGAAGGGCTCGTTTGCATTTCACGTTAATAACGAGACCATGTGGCACCGAAGCCAGCTTGCTGCCAGGGCAGCGCGTCAATAATATAAAATTCCAGCGGCAAGAGCTGCGCACCGCGTGGATCTTTAAGATTACTTCCCGCTTTCCTGCCATTTAATACTTCCCCCTTCCTCTCTCTCTCTCTCTCTCTCTCTCTCCCTCTCTCTCCCGCGCTCTCGTTCGTATTGGCTCCAACGGAGTATTGGACGTCTCTCAGCGTTTCCCCTCGAAATTGGAACAGAAGAAAATTTGATCGCGTCGTCGAAAATCCTTTGAAAGGACAACGTTTTAAAGACGTTTATTCGCAATTCCCCTGGCTTCGATGGCGGGAGCGATTAAAACACCGTTGTCCCGGAGCTTCGAGTCGGAAGAAGCGTTTTGGAAAAAGATGGAAGTCGGAGTCAGCGAGTCCTGGTACCACCTGCCAAACGGATGCGAGGCGTCGAAACGTTTACGACTTTGCGTTTACAGAGTCGGCAAACATCTCGACAGGCTGCACGCGTTCGGGCTCGTCCAGAAACGCCTAACCCTCGTCGATTCCGCGTTTCATGCGCAACCGAAGCGACCCGTTTCGCCAAACGGATAATTCAGCGAAAACGCATGAAACGCGATGCTCGTTGCAGAGCTTTCCGGTATTTATTTGCTGCAGCGCGACCTGACGTTCGGCATCGTTCGATAACGTCCGGTTATTTGGATATTCAGAGTGAGTTGTCGCATCGCGATGGATCCTTGTTGGTTTGTAAAACTACCGCCCGGCGGTTCCATTAAAATCAGTCATCGGTATGCGCGGCGGGCTGCTCGTCGTCGAGCACGTAGACGAAATATGCGACCGCGGCAATCGTGGAACGGAATCGATCAAATACGAATAGCCGCCGTGATCACGCGCATATACTTTCCGCGTTCCTCGTTTTACGGTTCGTGTCGATCTCTGCATCTATAACTGCTATCATCGAGCGTCATCTCCCGTTCGGGGTCGTCTGATATTTTTCAGCCGCGACGACCGTACCAACAACGGTTTTGCGCGAGTCTGTTTAGATATTAAAATGAAATTTGCCTGATTTTGATGACACAGTAACGTGATACAGTATCGAATCAATGGATGGAATGTTGAACAGGCAAGAAGTTGGCGCACGAGCATGAAAGTGGAGGGTGGAGTGGCGACCACGACAATCCTCCACAAGGTCAAGGTCAAGGAAGAGGCGAAGGAATGCTGCGGTTATCAGCAACCGGCTTCGTCGTCGACGTCGACGTCAACGACTGCGTCGCCGACGACGGGCATCGGGACCGGGACCGGGACCGTGATCGTCTCAACGTCAACCGGTTCGAGCAACACGACCACCGTCAGCAATAGCAACGGTATTTCGAGTGTGCCCGCCACCCCATCGACGACCACCGTGCCAAATACTTCTCCTGCGACCGCCGCCATTGTCTGTCATCCGACGGCGCCCACCGCTTCCGTCACCGCCAACGCAGAACCCTTTCCCGTCGACCTCGATCCAAAGGCCAAGACCAAGGGTGCGTCCATTTTCTGTTTCGCCGATCGGTTCTTCGCTCTGCGGACCGATTCAAAGAGCAAGCCGTTCAAAGTTGTACCTATGTATCGCAGTGTAAGTAGTTTCGTCGGAGAAGCGACACGGTGTGCCAACAGATTGCGTTCAACGAAGGCGCGGATCGGCGGGCGAGACGGAGAAGAAATTTCATCGCGTTTCGGGGTTCGCCGCGAGAACGTTCGGCTTAGCTGTGGGCACGTCGTACATCAGTTTGGAATATTGTATGGGGGTACCCGTATATCCAGGCAGTCCGCGGGTGTGCTCTCGTCCGAATCGTACATTTAGACCAAACTGGTTATCTAGACGGGCTGGAGCCCGCAGCTACCTTGGAAATGGCTCAGGAAAAAAGCCCGACCGCCCGTCCGCCCGCCTGCCCGCCTCCACGTCAAAGCTCCGTCATCGCGTCCGTCCAACGGCCTTTCTCCCGGCCGCCGCGCCGCGGCGGTCTGCGATCGATCGGTTTTCGTTCACGCGAACAACCTTCGGCGCAAATATTCGCTGCTTTTGCAAACCTTTCCCCGCGCTCCGCCGACCGCCCCGGACCATCGAATCATAACTTCGCGATCGCCTCGAATGTACCGCTCCGAAGCACAATTTCATCGGCGCGACGCGACGCTCGTAAAAAATTCACCCGGCTCAGCGGATTTCGTGTCCGAGACCGGAGCTGGTGTACCGATGTTCGATGCGCGCGAAGAGAAGTCCACGCGAACAGATGGTCAGGCCATCAGGGACACGCGCGTTTCTTGCCAAGTTCCGGCTAGGTTTGCTCAGCTCGGTCGCGATCCCGGTGCGTTTGCTTCATCCTCGAATCTACGACCTTACCGCGGTGAACTCACTTTGCTGAGAAGCTGAGAGAAGAGGAGGGGTGTGTGCGAGCGTGCGAGTGTGAGAGAGAAAGAGAGAAAGAGAGAGAGAGAGCGAGGCGGGTGGCGAAGAGCACGTGCACGGACGAGTGGCTGTGTGCGCGGACACGAAATGCGATCGCGGAATGCTCCATGGGGGATGGCGAAACTCCTGCAAGCAGTCAGTCAAGCTGGTTGGTTGGCCTCGGTGTGTTGGTTAGGTCGGTTCGTGCACTGGCTGACTGCCTGGACCAGACGCGATAAGGCACGTCCAACACTTCCACCGGGATTCTGCTCGAGGCTGATATCATATCCGGTACACCGTCGGCATCCCCGACGTTGCCGTTCGAGGTATTTTGCGATAGTCGCCCGCACCACGCCGCTGGCTCTAGCCGAGTCGCTCGCTCGCTCCCACCTTCTTCTCGGATATGCTTACGACGTAGAACGAGAACCGATTCTACGGAGCGCACATCGGTCCTCCTTTTCGGCCGTCTCCAATTTACCCGCGCCCTCGAGTCTGCAACGCCCGCGACGCCGCTCCGGCAAACTTTCTTAGGATCCGCCGCGGCGATTCTCAGAAATAGTTGTTACGTTACACCGGCGTAATATTAAAATCTTCTCCCTGTAAATCCGGTCGGCCTCGCCCGATCTCCGCCTCCCTTATCGAAACGGCGTTTTGTCCCGGACGAATTTATTTTCACCGACCTTCCAGCCGGGTTCGCGAGAGCGTTCGGAGGCTCGCTCTCGTTCGATGCGGAATCGAAGTCGGGAATCGTTGCGATCGCGTAGAAGAAACGAGTCGAGGAGATGAAAGCGAAGAGAAGCGAACGAAGACGAGGAAATGGAGCGAAAGGGAGAGAAGAAAATAGAGTGTAGGTGAAAGAGCCGATAGGAGCGAGGAGAGAAAGGAAGAGGGAGGCGCGAGTGAGCGAGAGGAGGCTAGGAAGGGATTGCGATCAAAGCCATCTGTTGCATTGTCCCGGCAATTAGGAGGCGACAGCTGAGTCCCAGCGTACTTACTTCCACCCAGGGACTCTCAGCCGAGTGGAGCACGTGCGCTTTATCGATCTCTCTCGGTGCTCGTGGGACGTCGTCTGCGAAGACAACGAGCCGCTTCCACGCTGCTTTGCGTGTGCTCCAGGTGCGCGTCAAAGCGATTCACCGACCGCTACCACCCGATACCCCAAACCGATTCCACTCAACGGAGCATCTCCGATCAATATTTTCAACAAACGATTTAACGACGCTGCCTGGCCGAAGTGTGCCGACGAAAAGGCTCCCTCCCGTTCCTTTGCTCCGTTTCACCGATCGCCTCGCTTTTTGGCCCGCTCGAGCACCTCCGCAGAAATAAACGCACCCGGTGAATCGACACGATCGAAACAACTGCGGAAGCTCCGTGGGTTAAGTCGCCCTCCTCGATCCTGATCTCTCGATGCATCATTCGTTTCCTGTCGCGCTATACCGTCGTAACAAGGCCAAAGCAATTTTTGCACCGTCCACGATCCACCGAGGTGGGTCCGCCTTGGATGCCGGCGAAACAAAAGGAGAGGGAGATTTACGTGCACGATATAAAAAAGCGATTAAGAAGAAACCGGTAAAGTCAGGAGCGGCAACGGCAACGGTATTCGCCTTCCTTTCTATACACGCGTCTAACGAAACGAAGCATCTCGAGGAATGGCATGCGTCGCGGGAGAATCGGAAAATCGCGAAGTCGGCTCATCGGGAGATTCGTAAGCGATTCGAATCCGCGTTCCCGCCGACATGTTGCCCGATCGTTTCCCAATGTGTTCGCGTCCAATAGTCTCGACGCATGTGTACGACAGTCGAAAACTAAATCGATCCGAGGTGTTGAAAAATGCGGGTCATGGAAAAATATGAATTGCCGGTAGAGTAGCCGGTACGGAGGATAGGCAGGGCGAGAGGTTACAAAGTCGATTCACGATCAGAGCTTTCCCGAGGGGTCCAAGGTGGCTGTAAGGCAGTTTAGTTTGCCGGGAGTTCAGGTACAGGTAATTACCTCTTGGCTAGCGGCGGCGTCAGGTGGCAGTGACACGACCTCCGCTCTCGCTCGTCCCTCCCTTTGCTTACCTACGTTACGAATTTACACGCAACAACCTGGAAATACCCGTTCTTGAACGTGCCTGTTGAGCCCGACCGATCGACCGAGCTGCTCGTTCCGCCGTAAACGCCACGATATTTTCAGCCTTGCAGCGTGGCCTCGACTTTCTCCGGATTCTGGCCTGCGAGACGCGATCTCGTTCTAACCCTTCAACGATCCGATTTCATAGACTTCTTCCGCGGTCGTGTAACGCACGTACGATCCTTCCAGCCTCCTACCTTTACGGGATATCATTAGCCGGCTGATCACGCGCGATGCACGTCACACCGTGTACAGGTGCACCGTTCATAACGCTAGACGAATCCGCGGAGGAGCACGCATAATCGAGACTGGTTCAACGATCCGGATGCGTGTTGGCCATGAGCAAAACGAAACGATGGACGTGGCTCGAGCGTAGCAGCGGCGCGAGATTAAACGGGAAGAGGAAAGGACAGGGGGGGGAAGCGGGTAGGCTCGTCAGTGGAGGATTCGCGAGACGACGGCGTAGGCGACGACGGACACGGTTAGGCAGTGTAACGTTTCGTTATCGGCATAGGTATTGTATGACGGCGTTTTGCCACGCACGCCACGGGGCCGGAGGCATTCCGCGAGATAACGCGCGTAACAGAGAATGGGAACAAGACAAGGTGGATGACACGGCCCGTAATTGCATGTTATCCGCTGCACCCACGCACAGGACACACGGTTGACGCGCATCTGTGGCTCGCGCGCATACGGCTATCAGAGTGTTTGTAAACGAGTGGCCGATTCGCCTGCCCGTTTCACGTGCCCCCCGTGCTCGACGGCTCCCCCGGATGTACCGAGCACAAAGGACGTTTGCGGCGACGTTCACCCTTTATGTTTTCGACTTCACCGAGATAAATCGTATTTTTTACTTTGATGCCTTCCTTGTCTGATCGTCGAATCGTTCCGGGCCGAATCGTCGCGAATCAACGAAACGATCGCCGCGTCCCATCGGCCAGCAAAAAGCGAACTTTGATAGCCGTCGCACCTCTTTTCCGCGCGACTCGCAAAGAGATCCGTCGTATTTTACAAGCGGTATCGCGTCCGTGAATAGTTACCGTTCGCGTGTCTCGAAATACGCGACCGACTCTCGTAGGATGAAAAAAGAAATTTCGTTGCAGCGTGCTCGGCGAGCCGGGAAAAATCGTCGCGGGAAGAAGGCCGATCGGAGGTGCACTCGCCGTCCTCTCATCATCAAAGGATTCCGGCGACCGGTCAACAAAAGCAGACCAATGGTCCGCGAGCCGAATACAAAGGGACAACCGGTTGCTCCGGATCCTCCGACAACGACAGTCCCTTGCCCTCGCACACCTTCAAGCCCGAATTCGAGGATGGAATTGCTTCCGGCGGCGGAAGCGCCAGCAACGCTGCAGCTCCTGCCAACTGCAGGACGGAAGAACAAAACGATGTACCTGCGCTGTCGAACGGCACCGCAGCCAGATCCATCAGCGGCGTTTTCGCCGGCCACGGCAAGCTCAAGAGACTGCTCGGTACTCTGGTGCAATTCGCCACGGACATCTCGCCGGACACGGGGGACACCGTCCGAACTCTTGTTCTGGCTCTCTTGGTAAATTTTCTATGCTTTCGCCGGTCTTTGCCCCTTTCGCTGGTCCCTCTCTCCTCCGTCAGGCTGACGCGCGACCCCACGCGTGCACGGCCACTCGTACATGCTCGCAAACTCTTTTGTCAGCAACAATGAGCAACGAGCGCGCGTGACAGCTGACGGAGCTTGCTCTCGGACAAGCAACGTTGCGCGCAAACTGCATTCTTCGGATGAGCAGACGCCTGCGTTTCTTGTCGAGCACGGTGGACTCTGCGGATCGCCGAGGTTACCGAAAATATTCACGAGTCGCAACGCGATGCTGCCGAGGTGGCATGCGTTCCGGAAACACGACATCTGGTAGCTGTGCTGCCCTGTAAAACGATCGGCGAACGTGGCGCGTGACAAACGTGAAATCCGTTCTTTCGACGAAACAAAATCCCCGACAGGAAGATGATCTTTCGCGTCGGGTTAGAAGATCGCGCTAACCGACCGGAATTCTCCTGTTTCTGGTTGCAGAGCGGCAGCATGACCGCGGAGGAGTTCCATTCGGCGCTGCAAGAAGCTACCAACTTCCCCCTCAGGGGATTCGTGTTACCATACCTGAAGCACACCTTGCCCTCGTTGCAGAGAGACCTGAGCAATGCCGCCCGAGCCACTAACCAGGTGAGTTTCCGTACATCTGCAACAAAAGGCCTGCATCCTATTTTAATTGTTCCCGAGACGAATTTCACTTCCGCGTCCCGTGAAAATTTTTGTGCGCGAAAACGGAGCGGAACGCGCGGCCGAGAAAGCTGCTACGAGAATAACGAAGGCTGACCTGTAAGGAGCCGGACGCTTTATCGGAGCTGCTGCGAGGACTATAAATCACTGCACACGACTGCAACGCGCAACGTATACTGCAACGACGTATGAATGCAGGTACCCGATCTATGGAGGGGGAGGGTTATCCGCCCTGATAACAGGGATTTTCGGTAACACGCGAATTCTGCCGCTCTTCGCAAGGGCCTTTGCCTGAAATGATCGAAGATTCGACACTGTTCTAAAACAGAGGAACGTGTTTCTCGCGACCTCGTGGCAAATTCCTGAAACTTCCAGCGAAGAATCAGAAAAATTACACTCGTTTGTTATTCAGTAGCCGATCCACCTGTTTCATCCTCCCTCGAGCTATAAATTCGTATGCCTCGCTACGTCCGCGTCACTCTTCGTCGCTTCGTCGAACTGCTCGAAATTTTTCTCGCCATGAATTTCACCCGGTATCGAAGTTTCTATAAAAAGAAGACAGACTTGCTTTTCTTGGCATTTGCGATTCGCGGCGCGCAAGACGTATCCCTTTATCGATTTCGCGTTCGAAGAAGCTCGCTGTAAGCCCGACGTTACAAGCCCAGAGGGAATATGCAAGTTCGGCCGTACCTTCGTTCGTTTGTTCGTTCATTCGTTCGTTGGGACGAAGAAGTTTCTGGTCCGGCGCGAAGTTGGGAGTCCGAGAAATTCCGATTCATCTTATGAAGTGCGCTCGATCACGGGGATAAGGACGGCGATGTGCGCGCAAACGTTCAACATTTGCCCGTGCGCGAACGAGGAGTAACGATTATATTACACGCACGGTCGTTAAACTTTGTATAACGGAGACGATGGAGAGGAAACGCGTCCAGGAGTAGCGAGTAAAATCAACAGAGCCTGGGCTGACCGGCTGACGGCCTGTTTTAATTTCCCAGGCTACTTCGCGATCGTGGGTGGGAGCATACCGGTCCGTTTCACGGCGAGAGAGATGAACCAATCCGATGTAAAGACGAACTTGAAAAGCCCCGCGTAAAACGTGCCTCGTTACCACGACGACAACTTTTCCCCGGTTGTTGTTTCCACGGATTCTGTGTATGCTCGTTCCCGCTAAAAACGTCGCAATCGTCGATTGGTCGCGGTATTCGATAAACGATGTTCCTCCGACATCGCGAAAACTGCTATTCCAACTGGATTCCCCTATAATCGCACCCCGTTCTATGTAAAATGACTAAAGAACAGCTCGATATCTACGATACGTTTGCCGTATTTTTAATCACCTTCGTATGCACCGGTGCCCGTCCACCTAAAACCACGATCGTCCTATCTAATCCTATGAACTGAAACGTACTCGTATACCTGTTGGCTTATTTATTCCTCGAACCATATCGTTTCCAAGTGGTATACGGCATCGAGATACGGTGGGCCTTGATTTTTAGCTACCAGAGCGATAAAGTTCAGGCGATTTTCAGATGGAGGAAAAGAGAATGTGCGATTCTTTCGAGGAAGAATAAAGTTCGGCTGAGGGAATTAGTGGAAGTCTTCCGGTTGCGCCACTGCTTCCAGCTGTTGCCCGTCTCAAAAGGGAACGAAAAGAAAGAAAAAAGGAAGCGAGACACAGAGAGAGAGAGAGAGCGAGAGAGAAGGACAGGCAGATGGAAAATGTAGGAAGAGTAAGAAGAAACGGGACGCGTGGTAACGAATTGCAAATTAATAGCAATGATTTACATTTCTCGAGGCAGGCAGCGACAAAAGATCGACAGACGAAAAGGAAGGCCAGTTTCCTTCGCAGAGGCGCACCGTTTCGTTCAGAGTCGCAGAAAAGCGAACAGGCGATGGTTTGGGTGCGCCGGAGCAACCAAACATGCGAATCTGTGTTGGTACAGGTGGAACCCACCGATCGATGATCGTTAATTGGAAATTGGGAACGCGAGAAAGTGCGAGGACGCGAGGAGGAATGGTAGGAAAGGAGACGGAAAAGATTCCAATATTGAATTAGAAGCGATAAATCCTACCCTGCCAACCAGACTCCGAGGGAGCGAGCTGGAAAGTTTGGGTGAAAGGTGGCGACCGTAAAGCAGCCGACGGACGAATATTAAAAATCGAAACTGATCGGGAGCAGTGGCGCTGACGGCAAGCGCGAAGAATTCTCGCTTTCTTCAGGTTTTGATAGTACACCTCCGTCCCTCAGTTCCTCCGTTGCACGCTATCCAATGCAGCTACACGGCAATAATTGCGTCCTTTGGTGTAACTTACAATTAGATAGTTTTCTAGATAGCTGAAATCGAGGGTGCTCCATCTTTTCGATCGTCGACGGCAAAGTTCGTTAAAGGGTTGAGGATAACATCTGGTTTTGGTGTGCGGACAGAGCTGCGCGCAGTTTCTACGGTCGCAGGAAGCAGCGGTCCTGGAGGCCGTGGGATTGGTGTCCGCAGGAGAGCCGGTGGAAATCTTTGGCGAGCATGGAGGCGTAGGAAGCGGGAACGGTGGCAATCAGTGCTCCGCTCATTACGGCATGCGGTCCAATTCTAATCCCGGCGTCGGAGCTATTCAGCACACGAACAACGCCGCAGGCGGGCTGCACCATTATTCCGCCACCGCACACGCACCGAAACGTCGCGCCTCCGACACTCCGTGAGTGAATCCCTATTATTTTGTTTGTTGAAAGAGTCTTGCAGAAATGTCCCTTGACCGCCGCACCGACCGCAACACGCCATTATGATCGCTTCGGATGAATTTCGAGCGGAAGAAGCGAGAAACCCCGGTCACAGCTGGAGCGATCGGTTTCGCGGACAGCGGCGCGGCGACGAAACGTATGGATCGCATGTGCATTGTGGCATGCAAATCGGTCGGAACGGGAAAGACACGGAGTCTTTGGCCGTCTGGAACAATAACTCATGCGATAACGAACGCCACGCATCTGCGCGTACACGCGTGCCTAGTATATTTGCCAAACCGCAAACTCGCCGGTGTCGTCGGTTTCGAAAAATTTGGCCGCGAGCCTGCGCTTCTCGCCGATATTTATCGCATTCAAGCCCGCGTTCCATCGTTACTCGCAGACTCTCCGCGAAGAATCGAACGCTCTCGAAATTCTGTCTCATCCGTCCAGTACAAAAATACGTATATATACGCGTGTACGTAGCTAAAAAGAATTTGAAATTCTATTCGGTCCGACCGAATTCCAACCGAACGCAATATCTTGCGAATCGGTGACAAGAGATTGCGGCCGGTGTCCCGGTCAGAACACGATATGCGCGTGTACGCGGAAAGGGATGGCGAAGCAAATTCGGAGGCGACAAAACGCGACGCGACGCGGGCGCGCGCGCGCGCATGCAATGCCAACCTGGTCTCCTCTCGATATGTCTGCCGGTGACGTTTCCATATATCACCGGGGTACCACCTTTCTCGAACACCCCCGATCGTCCGACCTCTCTATTCTCTACCCACCTATTACCGGCAAACTTGCCTCGAGTGCCTATCGGCGTCCCACCTAATACCTACCGTTCGCTGTTCGCAGTTCGCCGTTCGCCGTACGCTCTGACACGCTCACCTACCTAGCTGCCTAAACGCACGAAAGAACCTGACCGTGTCACAACGTTCCTCTCCCCTTTCTCCTTGCACCCTACCGATAGAGCGCGGCAACGGATCATGGCGAACGAAACGAAACAATTTCACACAGCTGGTGAAAATATCGCAGGTACTATGAGAACGGTGCTCTCCTCGATGACGTGCCCGTATACGGAAAAAGACCGTCGAATCCCTGGAGTCATCATCATCCTCAACAACAACAACAACCATCTACCGAGAGTTCCTCCCCTTACTGTTGGTATCATCCGCTTCACTCGTCGAGCGGATCTATTCAAGGCCACGGCCATCGTCACGGCCACGGACCCAGTCCAGTACCGCCTAGTCTCGTGCAAATTAATCAGATCAACGCGTTCTCCGGGCCGCACCACTTGCCTCAACAGCAACAACAGCAGCAACAGTTGGGTCACGTTCAAATACAGAACGGAAGCCTCGACGACGAGTGGAAAAACATCCACGTGATGTTGAATTGTATCCTCGGGATGGTCGAGAAGACGAAGAGGGCCTTGGCCATTCTCCAGACTCGCGGCTGCTCCAGTCCAGCCGCTGCACCTACGTTGGCCGCTTCGACGACCGTTCCAGCTCAGAACGGTAGCAGTAACGCCGCTAACAATCCAACCTCGACGAACGGTTCTCAGGTCGAATCTTCTACGGGTGATCGAGACGGCAGCTTGAAGCGACTGTCCGGGGAAATCGTTGCTCAGACTATCAAGGCGACCGAAGACAAGGTGGCTGAAGTGAAGAGAAAAGCTGGTTAGTCCGTCGTTCGGTCTTTCAATTATCTGTTTGCGTTTCGGTTTGCTTTATTGGATAGTTATGGGTTCTTGCAGAAGAAGCCGTGCTGGAGGTGAAGAGAGTCGCGGTAGCCGAAGTTCAGAGAGCGGTAGCGGTGGCGGTAGCCGAGTCCAGAGCGAACGAGCGACTCCGTGTTCATCGACTGCTCGATGTACCGTTGTCGCAGAGGAATCACGGTGCTCTTCGTCAGGGTCCGTTCCTCCGGGTTCACGGCAGTTCTGCAGCTGTCGAAACCAATGCTAGAAACGTCACAACGCCGAACACGACCTCTAACTCGATACCATCGACGACGGAAGACGAGAAGGACCCGCATTTGCAGACCATTTCGGGATCCGTGAGTATCCGAACGCTTTCTCTTACCGTTTCGTCCCCTTTCGCTACCTTGATCAGCATTCAATTTCTTTGTGTCCGCTTCTCGTGGACCTTGAATCTTTCAGAGTTGCTGGAATTGCGGCAGACCCGCCTTGGAGACGTGCGGTGGCTGCGGTATCGCGCGATACTGTGGTTCTTTCTGTCAGCATCGCGATTGGGAGGCTGGGGGGCATCATGCGACTTGCAACAATCCTCCTCCGCGCGAGTCCCGAAGATCCGCCTCTCGTAGCCCCCCAAGGATCACGACCGGAAGCCTTTCGACGAGCGTCAACGACATAGATGTCACCGCGCCGATAGCGGCGAACGCCGCGACCAAAGGAAAGTGACGTCGCGACCAAAGGGAAGTGACGTCGCGACGTCAAGTATAATTTCGTTCGTCGATTCGCTAGACCGATCCAATGATTCACGTTAACCATCAAATTCATCCACGTTCTCTCGTTCGCCAGCCATACATCTTCTGCGTACGTTCACCGATTTTGTTCTTCCCCCGACCTTCCGTGTGCCATCGTGACTGTCTGCGAAACACTTCCTTCGTCTATTTTCAAAAGCGCACGGTGAAACGGTGCGTGCCAGAAAACCAGAACGCACCGATCAATAAACTGAGTTGCTTACAACTGTTTTTGCCGCGTCTACCGATTCACCATGAACACGACATCGAGTCTTTCGGCAGTCGGATAATCCGTTTTTGCGAAATTGCCGGGAAAATCACTCGATTCGGAATATTGTCTGTACATACCAAAGTGTGGCAACATAACGCGCACGGAGCAAAAATTTGATCCTCCATGATCATCGTTTTTCTTCATTAGAATAGCGCATGGAATGTGTCTGAATGGTATTTCTTTCCATAATGCAGACGAATAAATATAAATTGCCAATCCTGTGACACGCGTGTACATAGATAAGTACTGACATACACGCTCTTTGGGATCGTAGAGGGTTCGAGGAAGCAATAAGCGTAGCAGTAAAAGTTAAGTACAAGGACAACACTGATCAGCAGTACCATTTATTTTACCCGATGCTACTGTTCTTGCTATGAAAAGAATTTTAAAAAAAGACACAGCAATGCTGCCCAACCCGCCAAATCTGCCAGATTATCCGTTCGAACGTCGAGGTAGCGATCAGTACTTGCAACGCCCTCTGTTACCCTTCAAGAGTACTGAACGAATCTATTCGTTTCCCGCGTGTTCAGAACAAGGGAACGTTCAAATTGTTCAAAGACCAAAGAAAACATCGTTGTCCAGCTTTCCGAAGGAGATAATAAATACGAGTAACGCGAGCTAGCTACGACTTGCTACCGCATCAATGAATTATTCTGAAGATCAAGTAATTTATCGTCTCGTTATATTTTTCTCCGACTTAGGACTATGCTTGAAATAAACATGCGTTTTTTTCTATACAGTCGATGCATTCGTATCTGCCTGCACAGAAGAAAGTTCTGCAGAAAGATACCGTGTGTCGATTTTTCCTAGTCAATTGATAGATTTAATGAAAGCAACGAGTAACATAACGAACGCTCCTACAACTTTTTACTTTGTACGCGTCGAGATGTAACCAGTCTAAACATTCAAGTCTAGTCATCGTCGAGAGATGAAACGAATTTATCTGTTATATGCATTAGGGAACTTTGCTCAAATCTAGATTACAAATCATTGTATGTTTTCCTGGCTACATTATGTTGCAGGGATGTATGATGGATTCTATAAATTGTATTTATGAATTCATGAAATACACAATAATTCTATGTCATAATGTTTAAACAATAAATATAAAAACGGTTTCTTCTCCTCTGTGTCTTACAATGTATAGTTCACATATACATATAGTTGCAATTTAAAAAACATATGTATACAACAATGTAAAAACTTTTCATAGAAAATAATCAGGACGTCTTCTTCTTCTTAGCCGCATTCCCTATTATATTCGCAAAAAGAGTTTTAGTTTTCCCTTCCTTTCCTTGCGCTTCCATCCAATCATTCTTATTCCGTGCAAACAGCGGAACATTCAATTTGTTCGAAATGATTTGTCCACACTTTGTGGAACGCAAAGATTCCCCGACTTCTGCTAATTCCTCCATAATTAACATCTTTTGATTTGTCCCAGCCCATCGCCATATAGTCTCTAAACTCCTAGAACCGTAGATATCTGTGGCCAACTCTGTCCAACGACCCTTCAATTTCTTTGCAAGTTTTTCTCTGCTTTTCTCACCGATGTATTTACTGTTCATGAAAGCATCTACGACGTGACACCCTTTCTGATCATTGAACAAATGTATCAGTTCATCCTCGTTAGTTTCCAACAAAGAGTTAACAAGTTTTATAGGTTTATTGAAATTAAGAATAGCTTCTATTATTAAGCTACCATGTACGCAAGAAGAAAAATATAATCCTTTTTCCTTTTTCAAATCTTCCAATTTTTCCCATGTTTGCAGACTGATTATACATGCTATAACCCGATTCTGTCTTTCACTCGTTTCACACTGATATCCTTTCAGAAGCTCAGTTACAAATGCTCCTTGCTTCGTTTGTAATCTTAAACAAGCATTTGCCAAGCTAGCCAGTATTCCTGTGTGACACTTGCGATGAACTTCAGAAATACCCGCAGAAAGTTCTCCAAATACTTTTTCAAATTCTTCTTTCATAGTCCAATGATCTAACAGTCTTTGAACACTGAAGTTTGTCTTTGGCATCAGAGACAATTGCATTAGTTTGCCCATGAAAAATTCTTCATAAATTTTATATAGTGTCTCCGGTTCTGCTACTACTAAAGAAGCCTCGAGTAATCTAACAGAACATTCTTCATCAAAAATATCTGATAGCTGTTGATCGTTTCCAGGCTTAAATAACTCATTCGTAATTTTATGAATATACATCTCTGTCGTCTCAGAGTTTATATCTTTCAAAGAATACAAAATACTTTGCAACAATCCAGATGTAAGTGCATCTTTACCAAACTCAAGAAACTGTGGCCATTTGTGTAATCTGTTACAAGTGTGCAACAACAAGTCTTTGTATTCTTGTATAACAGGCCGCCTCTTTTTAAGTATCGCTTCTTTCTTCTGCTTATCCTTTGATCGACCGATCAATCCACCTAGACATTCGATTACAGTCCTCAGCAGATGATTGGCGTAAGTGTCAAAGACAAACTCTTCTATGTTATTTATAAAATATCTACTCAGCTTGAGGACAATACCATTATAAGAATCTATTCTTGATTGTTTTGCTTCTACAATGGCATCTGTGTTCGCTTCCATATCCGATTCAGAAGATTCGTATTCATCAGAACCTGATTCAGAAGGCGCATGTTCTTCGGAACCTAACTTTAATGGAGGACGTTTATTTCCTCTGTTAGCGCAGACCATTACAATATTTTGTAACACGTGACTAGCAAACTTGTCACTACTCAGTGGTCTCAAAGATGATCCAAAAGCGTCGACTAACCTCTGAATAGTTTCGAAATTCGCATATTTCAAAAGTGAATCTAGTATTCTCGATCCTACTTGATTCTGAGCGAACTCGATTTCGTGACCGATCGTTTCTTTATACACGTTATTTACGAACAATAGTTTCTCCGTAAAGCTTGGAAATCCGTTGTTCATCAATTCTAAAACGCGTATCATATATTGATAAACATCAGAATCAATATCGGTCCCACGGTTTCTCTGCCGTGCAAATTTCTTTGCCATCTGAATTTTGGAACGT
Organism: Macropis europaea; assembly: GCA_916610135.2. NCBI lineage: Eukaryota > Metazoa > Arthropoda > Insecta > Hymenoptera > Melittidae > Macropis > Macropis europaea. The sequence goes on along the minus strand of OU744346.1, from coordinate 12,781,921 downwards.
TTCTTCTTTCTTTTCTTTATATTATTGGCCACATGTGCATCAGCCATTGTTTAAAATAAATTCTTGAATCGATACGAGCAAAACGCAAAGCACACTGAACGCAACTGTTCTAGCGGTACGCAACTGTACTGGCTTCTCCAGACAATATGATTTATTTTGAAGATTTAACTCCACCAATTTTTACAATCAAATTAACTTTTTAAATTAAACTGTATTGATACATCTTAATTCATTAATATTCTATAACCAACTGCCTGGTTATTAAAAAAATGACATTTATGTATGAATATATATAATGTATTTGACTATTTTATAATTACACAAATTGGCAAATGACAATATCGGAATAGTCAGTAAAGTAAAAATTTACATTTAATTCGATGAAACGGGAAATTCATGGAGACTTTTATAATTTCGCGTTGGCGATATTGAACTTCGATATCTCCGATATCCGTCACAAGCCAACGAGGAGATACAACCACAGACGAGATCACAGCCGACTCTAGTACTAGCCGTGCTGAAGGCAAAATGGCAACAGTGCGGGAGTCCTGTTTCGATATACCTAACCCAACTACCATAACAATCTCCCACTACCCACCGGCCATCGGACTCCCGGCTACACAGTCTCCCTCTACCGGCCTTTCGGTTTCCCGCCTATCTTTCAAATGTTTATATTAATATAGTCATGAAGTTCTTTAAATGTGAAAAACGGAGCAATAATCCAGATGGTTTATTTATTTATATTAACTCTACAGATTCTTACTTTTGTGTGTAGCACATTTATTTAATATAATCTATAGCATTTTTGGACATTTTGTTTTAGATATATTTTTTTTATAAATTTCATATATTCGTCAATAATGCCACGGCGTTGCTGTGTTCCCAATTGCAAGGGAAATTATGATAGTATTTTAAAAGATAATAATTACAATTCTATATTTTTATTCCCCAAAGATGAGGAATATATTAGATTAAAACATATATTTACAAAATCGGCAAGTTCGTTTTCTTTTACTGAAATCAAAAATAAATTTCGAATTTGTGATGATAATAGTAACGATCTTCATGATCTTTCCATTGATGTAACTTGTTTTTTAGGAATCTTCGATTCCGCATATTTGTCCGATTGTGTTGTTGATGATTCCATTAAAATTTACACATCCTGGTATGGGTCCCATTCTGTTGCTAAAAATTAAATTGCAATATATGTCGATTATTAATTGTGGAGGATAAAGGTAAAACTGTAGGCGATATATATTTTGATCACTTACAAAGAGGGGGCCTTTCTGTTCCCACTGAAGAAGTGATAGCCTCATTTATTCATATGTATGCAATAATGGAGGCCATAATAAATGATGGTTATTTGGAATCTCAATTTTTACAATCTGAAAATCATAAACATATTTTATATAAATTAACATATATTAGTATTCAATCAGATATACATTATTTAGCATTTTCAGATACATGCGTTTGTGGTGAAGCTTATCACAGTATTTTGTTTAAATTATTATCAATTTATTCAAATATTTTATTAAACGATTATGTAAAAGCTTTAAATAATAGTCAGTTGGAAACGCGTGCAGACATTACTTCTAAAAATCGTAAAATTAAAAACTTTGAATAGGAACTAGATTTTCAATGGTTTTTTTAATTTCACTTTTCTTAAAACACTAATTTTTATGTATATATTTAACTTATTCTTTTCAATATGTTTTAATACATTAATAGAGTTTTATTTATTTGCTTAGTATGTACTATTTCACAAGATTTAAGGTTTTACTAGTAGTATGTCAAGAGTATGTTTCGTTATTAATATTATTCAAGATTATTTATTATTATTATTTCAAAATGTAATACTTTATTTCTTTATGAATACAAAAGTTATGTTTTATTTAAAAATATTAATTTTATTTTATAAAGTGGGATATGGCTATTGGCGAACCACCCATTATAATAAAAAAAGGTTATGCGCCATGGTAAATACCCCTAGGGTGGTGAGAAAATTTTCCACAATTATAATACTGTCCTCTAACACGATTTTATAATTAACTGCATAATTGTTCCTTTCAATAACTAATTATGCTAACCTCTTTAGTCTTTTCCATGAGTTCACTTAACCTATTTGGCTTCGTACCAATAATTTTGTCTATTTTAGGTCTCTATTAACTTATACATACCTTTAACAATTTTTAAATCCTTCAATTTGGTTCAAAGATGGTTTGATCTTGTTTCACAGTTATATTTTCTTGAAATCTCTGTAAATATTTCAAATATAATGCATCACAACACCAAACTCGTCCGAGAGTGCACAAAATATATACCACATTTTTAAGGATTAGTATACTTCTCTATTACTTCTACTTACTATAATTATGATATTTATATATTACTTATACATAGTTAATAAAAATTACTGTATATTAGTATAATTTTATACAACAAAATGACGTTAATTATGATGCTGAGTACAAAACTCTACTATTGAAAATAGGACTCCCGATCCTCACATAAGCGGTGTTGCCACGTTCTTCAGCACGGCTAGTACTAGAGTCGGCTGTGATCTCGTCTTTGGTTTCGCGGGTAAAATGGCGTTGTGGAATAGAGTGGTCTCAGGATTCGATAAAGAGGAAGAAACGGTGAATTTTGGTGCGAGAACGGTGGCAGAAAACAACGGCTCGTTGTACGAAACTTCGACGATTGCCACGATTCAGTCGGATGGAAAGGTAAATCACCACCGACGGCATAATCATATCATTAATGACAAGTTTCATCAACGTCAAAATTTAACGGTTGCCGCTGGTTTTTTAATAATTTGAATACAGCTTGTTATAAATCGAGTCTTGAAATTTACATTTACCTTAAAGGATATCAAATTCTTTTAAAGTATATCTATGATATTGTATTTTCTTTGATGTACTCTTCAGTAATCTGATATTTTGGTTCGAAAATTCAAATTTCAAATTGAAGATAGGCAGTTTGGTGAATGATCACTTATAGTATGTAAATGTATAATTTATTATGTTTACCAAAAGATACATATGGTTTTATTTTTTAGTAGATTTTACACAACTCTAACATGTATTCTTGTTTTTTTTTATGATTACACAATATCATAAGTGTAATTATACTCTCAGTATGTTAAATTATAATGTACATTTTTTTGCAAGGTAACGAAAGCGCCAAATGTTTTGGCATCTGTGCAATATTCTAGAGTCTGTGTAGCAATTGATAAGTCAATTACTATATTTGAGGATGAAACATGTGAAGAGATATTGTTAAGTGTCAGTTTTGGCTTATTCATAACATGCTATTGTATTTCTGACAATGGTTTATTTCTCTTTGTTGTATTGTCAAATGGAGTCTTGTATTGTCTACATTTATTTAAGAAAGGACAGATTATTTTTACAAAGTAAGTTAAAAATTTTATATTATCATTTAATAAATGTCTTACAATATTATAATTATTATAAAAACTTACCAAAATATTTATCTATAGAAATGTTACGAATGATGAAAATTGTGTAATAAAAATATTCTTACAAAATGATCGTGATGGATATATTTATATATATCTTATTGCTAAAAGCGGAGCCATTTACAGGTAATATATATAATTACACAACATTTTTAGACATAATTACTTTACCTTTATAATCATTATATGTTTCAGATTATCAGAATTTAATACAAAACTTATTGAAGCTGCAGTTACAAATAAAAGTGATGTTACATTACAAGATCTTGTAGAACAAGTTCAATGTATACAATTATTTAATGGATTTTCCCATAGTGAGGTAAATTATGTTTATTTTTTATAATTTTTTAATCAGTTTTTATATACTTGTACCTCCTATTTGTATGAATTTTTTTATAGGTGATACATACCAATGTAGGTATAATAAGTGGCGAAATATCAATAGCTATGTTGTGTTCAAATATGCTGTTCATGTGGCCCAGTGAGCAATGTAATAATTTTAATGGATTGTGTTATAATTATTCCGAAGTAAAATTTTTTAAAAACTATGTGTAAGTATTTACATAATTTATAAATAATACAATATGTTACACTATTTTAAATGTAACTTACATAAAAAATAAATTATTTTATAACATATTAAGTTCTGATACAAAATTAAATAATTTCAGTGCAATGTTATGTCTACGCAGTGATCATATGCTAAATCTAGTATGTCCACGAACATTACTCGGTCTGAAAGTATACAATGAACCAGTCTCTGATTTTGCAATAATAGAAAACAATGATAACAGTTCATGTCAAATTCTTGTTTTAACAACATGTGACAACAATTATACTAAACGTTCTTTTTGTGTTTTCTCATTCCCAGGTACAAAATATATACTAATCTACTGTATATATCTCTTTATTATTGTTTCTTGTATTGTAGTTTAATTATTTTTTCTTACACAGAATTGGAACAAAAGTTTCGGATAAATGTATCTATTACAACATATCTTGTTGAGATTATGGATAACTGTGATGAAATATTTTTATTTTTGGAAGGCATTAGTGAACTTGGAAGTGATTGTGAATACATAGATACTATTAGAATAAAAACTGTGTCAGAAAGTATTCCAGAATATCAATTACAACGATTACTAAGAAGAGAACAATTTGAGGCAGCTGAAGCTTTCGCAAGAAAATTTAATTTATCAACAGAATCTATTTATTGTGTGAAAGCAGCGTTGTTTGTATCGCAACTCGGACCTTGGGCGAAGAAAAGCTGTAATGTGATTCAATTAGATGAACTTATTAATATACTTGATAAGGTAGAAAACGTGCAATATGTAGTAGAATGTTGTAATAAGGCATTTATACCTGAATATAAGCAAATGAGAAAAATTCATTTATATGCACGTACGAGAATAATAGCGAACACTGCGGTAAGTAACTTTATAATGATAAAACGCATTTCCATTAATTTTGGAAACTTTCTCATTAATAACAAAAGTATTGATTTTAGAAAATGAAAAACGAGGAACATTTAAGCCTTCTGTATTTGATTAATAATACATTGCATAAATTAGAAACATTTCATATGATTTGGGGATATCAAAAAGATTCTGAATGCTATGATGATGAAACAATAAAAGAATGGATAAGATTTTCACGGGCCAATCTCATGGAAGAATACAAAACGCATTTGAGCTTGGTAAGATATAGCAGTCTAATAAATTGAGTGTTTAATCTATTATTGAATGATACAAATCTTCACGTACAGGGAGAAATGGAAGCAGCTACTTTAATCTGGGCTAGACATCTTCCAGATATTATGAAACATGTATCTATGGAAACTGTAAAAGATATAATTGCTACCCTTCCTGAGAAGCTAGCTCCATCCATTCTTTGGCCATGGTTAACAAATTTCATACCTACTTTATTGTCTTTTATTCCCGGGGCAATGTGTGAAATCATTGTTTGGGGATGTACAAGAGTAAAATCACTCGAACAATCTCACCGTGCTGCATGGCCACAAATTGGAATCGATTTCGCTGTTAAGTTTATAAAACTATTACAGCTGGAAGAAAATCAACAGTCTTTATATTTTCATCAAGAATGTCTAAGCAAAGATTCAAACTTGAAAAAACTTGTTCTTTTAATACAAGCTATGTCAGATATTCAGAAGTTAAAATCTAAATACAGGTAATGTAACATTTTTTAATCATTTCGAAGAATTACTTATATAAAAATATGTTATATAAAAATTTTAGGCTAACAATACCCCTTGATTTATATGTTGGAGACCCAACTGAAGTATCGTATATGTTATTGGATAAAATTCATATGGACATAATTCCAGAATTTGTACACACATTCTTAAAGCAATTTATGTTAAATAATTCTTTGCAAAACGATAATGTATTTTCTTCGTACATACAGGTATGCTTGAATTTTATCAGATGTCGAAGCTATTAAATAGTGATTAAAATAATATTCTTTTAGAAAACGGCGAGAAATTCTAAAAGTTGGTGGTCTGGTCAAGAAGCGCCATGGGAAAAGAGGGTTGTTGTTATTATTGGTTTAATTCAGAATATAGAGGTATGCAAATAAAACTTAATGACATGCAAAGTATAAATACAATAACTCCAAATTAATTTTTATTGCGTTATAGACTAAATTAAAGCAAACGTTAGAGGTATTGAAGAAAGCCTCAGTTCCGTGGAGTTCAACTATGATAACTTTGGCGGAAACAAGCAGTAACTTTGATCATGTTTTGGCATCGCAAGTTAGAATAGAATACAATTGCGTGCCAATAAAACTTGTATTAAAGAAGTATGGGTATGAACGCACTGGTATAAACAATGTCAGTAAATATCAATAACATGTACTGAGATAATGTACACTTTAATTTAATTGCATATGTATTTACTTTTCTCTTTATAGAAATTAATATGCCGTATAATAAAAGAAAATCATGAAGACATGATTTCACACCTACAACAAATAACTAAAAATGATCCATTGTTGAGAAAAAAAGCACTTTCCAGTTGTACAAATTATTACTTGTCCAAAGGGTAACAAAAATTAATGGAAATATAATTTATAATTTATGAAGATTCTCTAAAGTCAAATAACTACAAATATTTTCTTACAGGAATTTTGAAAAAGTAATGGAAGTATTGAATTCTTTAGAAGCTGATGCTTTGTTATATTGCTGTATACAAATTGTTAATTATGCAACAGCTAGTTTAACATTAAAGGTACTTTAAAGTGACATGTACTAAAACTAAGTAACGCATTCAGAATTAATATGTTTATTATTTAAATGTGTATTTGTTATTCAGACTGTACCTAAATCTCTCGTGTATTATATCGAAATGTTGGGTTGGGTGAAGTTACAATTAGAAGAAATTTCAAAAAAATGTAAAACTCAGTCGCATTATTGCAGCAGCGTTATTATTAGTATAGAAGAAGTAAATTCGATGTATCTTTTAAAAAAGGACTTTCAAATTAATATTACACTTAAAGAATATCAAACTGAAAAAAAGAAAGTATTACAGAATTGTCTTGGAAGATTATGCAATGGTAAGAATTAATTTTTTTTTTGTTATACTGCAGCCTCAACAAAGATCATTTACATTTTACATTTTTCACAACGATGTTTCAGTAGACTGGGACAATAATGACGACTTGTCTGTTCTTTACAAAAAAGCTATTAAAGTTGCGGATATACTTAAATTACAAAGACTCGAAGCTATATGTCTATTATTAGAATTGACAAAAAATGTAGACATATTAAAATATTTCACTAGGTAACTGAATCTTAATATATAAGAAATAATGTACGTATCCTATTGTAAAACATTTATTTCTGTTTAGTTATCAAGGAGGACAGATAAATTTGATGGCAGATGAATGCCAACATATACATAAAATGTGTTCGATCATGTTACAACACTGTAAAATGGATGCAGATACTGCGACAATTGTTCAGAATTTAAGTTCTTCTACATTATGTGTTTGTCCAGATGGTATGTACATATGATTAATGTAATTGACTTCAGCATTATATTTATTATTTGAACATCACATTTTAGATGAATTGCAGTCTGTATTATTATTATGTGTTTGGACTAATTTATATCAAGAATGTTTCAATAAAAACGTCAAGCATTGCCCAAATTTAATAGATGTAAAACAAGAAGATACACCAAGGACGAGTTGGAAATTATATACAATGTATAAAGATCTTGCTATTGCTACAAATGAATTTTTGCTACCATTATTTAGAGATATGATTTGTGTGCAGAAATTCTACATGACTGAATCGAACTCTGGTAAAGTATAATTAATTATAAAAGTAATTATACAATGAATAAATAGGCAAATAAGTTTTTGTCTTTGGAATGCAGATCCAGGATATGCAGCAATTGATCAAACCACTGAGAGTTGCAATGAGGTAATTTTTATACGCTTATATAATATATAACTGTACAGATATTGTTTTTACTTTAAAATAAGCAATATTATAACATTTTCGTACAGCTAAGCACAGAAAAACGTTTAGAAGAATATCTCGATAAAATAAGGAAGTTAAAAGTGGAGCATAATGATTATTGTTTGCTACAAATAATCAAAACTTTGTACTTCAGTTTCTGTAACGTGCCAAACGCAAATTATACTTTCTTAATAAAAGTTAAATCTGTATACATCAATTTTCTAATGATACTGTTAAGGAAATTAATAAGTTCTCGAACATTTGATCTGCAACTTGGTTTGGCTTGTTTGTTTTTGTTGTCCGAATCAGAAGCATGCAAATGGATTTCTACTGCTTGCAAATCGTAAGTGTGGTGTCAACTAGCGTAAATATTTTAAAAAATGCAGAGATTATAAACATATATTTCTTCAGACTTCAACCAGACTGTGGACGACATTTAAAAATATCCGTTCTTGGATATGAATATTTTCGCTTGACTAAAAATCAAACATTCATCCAAGTATTCAAGGACAACAAAACTTTACACTCTTGGGCGCAAAAGTTATTAAAATATTCCGTCTCTTATAAAGGTTGAAATCAACTTATTACTAAAACTAATTGCTTGTTGTATAATGTACTCAAATGTTATATTTGTTAAAATATATATTTACAGAGATTTTAATAAGTGATGCTACAACTAAGAGAGACATATTGCAACGTATCATGACTTGTAATGGCAATGACATGATTTCCTTATTTCAAGGCTTCTGTGATGATTTTGGCTTTGATATTCAGGACTGTTTATTACTTTATTTAAAAACAGTAATAAAAACATGGAATCCGAAATTAAATATATCGAATCTGAATGGAAAGAAAGGTGAAAAACAGTGTGATTATTAACTTTTTAACAAACGTCGTTTCAGGTACTTATGGTGATTATACTTTTAGAATTACAAATTCATGAAAATGAAGTAAACGAATTGAAGAAGAAATGTAATGTTATCACCAGTAATATTCACGACAAAGTTGCTTTAAAAAGCTGTGTTAGAGAGATATTTTCAGAAGTAAGATATAATTAATTTAAAAAACTGTTAGAATGTAATACTAATGCATTCCAAACTATATGTCCCATGTTTCAGATTAATTTCTATCATTATGAAATATTTATAATTCTTATGGACCTTATAGAAGACAAAAATATCGAAAATAGAAACTACTTCTGTTTTCTACAAAATTATACTCGTACTGGGTAAGTAATTTATTCTTAATAAACAAAACCAGAAATTATATTAGTTTACATAACAAATTGAATCCCTTTACTTTGTGAATTATATTTTTATACATAAAGCTATTTTATACTATGTCTTTTATCTAGCCAACCCACACAAATAGAATGTGATGAATGGATGCATCTTAATCCGGGATACACGTCTTTACCACCCATAGCTGAATGGCGATTGCCTTTTTTGCCAAAAATTGAACTGTGGAAACTCATAAGTAAAATTTTTTTACAAAATATTATCTAACATTTTTTAACATATATCTAAACCCAATAACACAATGCACACTTTTAAGACTCTTTCTAAAATATTTTTAAATATTAATTTACTTTCAGCTCCTGAGTTAAATTTAAAAACTTATGAAAAATGGTTAGATATTGCTCCTATTCTTAAATTACAACCACATATCATATGTACATTAGCTATCAAAGGAGAAATAACACGTGCTTGGGGAAATAAGTCTAAAACAGACAAATGGGCTCTCTGTTCCAAAAACAGTAGCTTGTTAAGCAATGTAAAAAAGTGTATAGAACGAATGACCGACCCAGATGCATTATACTACGGCACAGCATCATTATATTACGTTGTGAATCATACACCTCCAGGTATTACGTGTTTCCCTGATTAAAAGTTAAATTACGATACCGTATGAAAAAAGTTATTTTAAATATTATTGACATTTGATTTTTTTTACTTTCGTTAGGTGCTGACCAAGTGGCAGCAGTTGAAGAATGTTACAAATACGCCCAACTAGCAGCTAACAAATCTACGAGATTTGAAGAAGGAATGTTAGAGGTATATCTTTTATTAAATTGTATTGTAAAGGTTTATGTACTCTTATTGTTACATGGATGTCTCCTATGTTTTAGAAAATCAAATTTAAGTATTTAAGCTTTACATCAGAACACATTTTACGTACATACGGCTTAGGAAATGAAACATATCTATCACTAATTGGAAATCCATATAAATTAGTTCGTGAATTGTACACAGACGACAGTATACCACAAAGATACCGATGCGTTATCGATCATAGACCTGACATTAATTCAGCAGCAAATTCTATCAGCCAATTGTTCTCTATTAATATGATTAAATTACGAATGGAACTCTTACAAGAATGGCTGCAACCTGATATGAAATATATGAAATTTAATCAAAGTGTAACGGACACATTTTCAATGATGACAAATCCCGAACCAATTTCAAATCAAGACGATAATTTATTAAGGTATACTAATAAGAATATTCTACTTTATCTACGTTTTGAAAAATACTTCAACATGTCTGATATATTTCTAGAGCGTGTTACATTCTTGAACACGGAGATCTCGAGTTATCAGCCAACTTTCTTATAAACATAGGTTTCGATGATAGTAATGAAGATTATATTTCCGAAGCACGTTTTAGAGCTCTTTGTGTATTACAGACTATAGTTGATACTGCTAAATTAGAAGATTTAACTAAACGTGATTATAAAACAATCAGGTACTACGCATGATAATCATTTACGTTTGCATTTTCTTGACCCTTGAACTTTCATTCTATATATTTTAATAATTTCATTTCAGAAACTACATGAAATCCCTGAAATATGTAGGCAGACTGGAATCGTTAGGAGTCGGTTATAGCATAAATGCATTTGAAACATGTTCCAAGAACGAACTTGTACAGATTCTATGGAAAACACAAAGTTATTCACCACAAGCGCTTGTTGTTATTGCGCAAATTTGTCTAGACTTTGAAATACATGAATATTCCCTGTGGGACAGGAATTTAACACAATTAGCTAAGCTATTAATGGTAGAAAAATCGTATTTTTAAAACTGGCTGGAATCAGAATTATTTTACACTATTCATCATTGTTTTTTAGGTGAACGAATTAAAAAAAATTTTACTACAATTGCGGAATATAAGCGCTATTGTAAATTCTAATGGTTATCTATCAGGATGGCAAGTAGTTATTTCTGAACCTTTTCGAAAAATGGATATGCATCCGACCTCGGAACAGATTGAGAATTGCATCGAAACTTTGCAACTTCTGCATTCATGTCCTGTCGTACACATGTTGTGTTTCAGTGATATTATTAACTACAGTCTTCAGTGTCAACAATTACATTTGGCTGCAGCTCTTTTGCCTTTCTTGAACGAAGATGATAAAGAACAAGTCATAAAGGTGAGTACATTATTTTTAATTTGTGTCTCTATCATGTCTAAAATTTAATATTATATTATATAGCATATTTATTTTGCGTACTTTTTAATATTAAAATAATTATTTTTCCAGAAAATCAAGCATGCTTTTAATATTGCAGAAGTATTAGAAAATTTAAATAATCTACTTTTTAATGGAGTGCTCTGTGTATCTTATGTAAGTATATACAGTATTAATTTTATTTTTTTACAACATAACATTAATTGGGCAAGTTTTATTTTAGGACAAATTAAAAATTTAAAGTTTTTTCTTTGTTTCAGTGTAATAGAATTATACAAAATGCATTGGAAAATGAAAATGTTTCGTAAATTTTGTTGCATATATTGTTATTTTTATACATAAAATAAATTTTACAAATTTATTTACATTTAATTATTACTTTTCTTATTTATAAATTATTTGAAAACTACTGCATGTTAATCCTTTACCCCATTCCATGGATCATCATAGTCTTCAATTAATAATCCCTTATTTCTAATCAATTTTACATGAATTTTACATTGTCACTTGGTTTAATTGAAGACATCACACAACGATGTACTACTAAAAAGTCAGAATTATTCAAACTTCGACCAACAATCAAGTCAATTTCATCTTCAACATCAACCTATGTAATTGTATAAATATACTGTAATATTTTAGTCTTAAAATATAACTTTCCTTTTTTACACAAATGTTCTTACCATAGCACTTTTTTTAATTGCCTTTTGCCATTAACACGAATGTTACTATTATAGAATTCTTTGTCAATCTTACTGTAAAAAAAAATTTATAATTATTCCCCTGTATGTACTAAATTTTTTTCTTATATTTGTATGAAATTATATTGAAAATAATATCCTGGCAATATTAAATGTATGCATTGAAAAATGTTAGAAGCCATATAATCTAAAATTAGATTTGAATTTATAAGTAAAAAGTAGCAGTAACATACGCGCGTGATATTCCAAATGCTGCTTTGGCAATTGTGTCCAATCGAAGAGAAGGTACTAGTTTTTCGATCATTTTCGAAGTATCTGACATTAAATAATCATCAATATCAGAAATGTCCACTTCATCCTGATCGTCGTCTTCATTCCTCTAAAATATATAACCATAACAAATATATAAACGCAATCTCTCTCACATTGAATGTTAAAACTTCATATGTTGATTACATGTTTTGAAGTCTTTCTTTTGCTCTTGAATCTGCTGAATTAGGGTTCCGCTGTACAGAAAAACTATTCACGAATGAAACATTACACAGAAAATGAAAATTCGATGCGTCTCGCAACCTGTAAAGCGTTCGCGTATTTTCGCATATTTTCCTTGAATGAAAAACCTGAATGAAAAAGTCACTATTGGAAGTACCTGATTTTTAAATATATGAATTTTCAAAGTACCTGATTGAAAATGTCACTTTTTGAAGTACCTGATTTCTCATTTTTGGAGTACCTGAATGAAAATATCACTTTTGGAAGTACCTGATTTTTCATTTTTAGGAGTACCTGAATGAAAAAGTCACTTTTGGAAGTACCTGATTTTTATGTCTCCGGGTACCTGAATGAAAAAGTCTCTTTTGGAAGTACCTGATTTTTAATTTTTTGAAGTACCTGATTGAAAAAGTCAGTTCTCGAAGTACCTGATTTTTAATTTGCGAGTACCTGATTAAAAAATGCACTACTGACCGAAAAATCAGCAATTGGTGTCGATAGAAGCCGTTAGAAGACAATATGGAACGATGCAGGCCAAAATATATTTATAAGGACGAGTAGAAACCGGAATTTTAGCGACAGAAACTGTTTAATACCGATAGAAACCGAAATATGCAGCATAGACGCCGCTAGAGATCGACAAAGTACTGTACAGAACGATTGAGGCCGGAATATTTACTACAGAATCTGTTTTGGAACGATCGAAACCGAAATATATGCCACACATACCGATAGAGATCGACAGAGAACAGTACAGAACGATGTATACCTTAATATTAGCAATGGAGACCGAAATATGTGCGAGAGAAACAGTTTGGGAACGACAGAGACCGAAATATTGGCGAAGAAGACCAAAACATGACTGTCAGAAACAGTTTGAGAACAATAGAGACCGAAATATTAGCGGTAGAAACCGAGAAAAGTCGACAGAGGCCAAAATATTAACCATACAGACCAGTAGAGTTAGAAAGATCAGCAATAGAGACCGAAATATGTGCGGTAGAAACAGTTTGAGAACGGTAGGCACCGAAATATCTGTGATAGATACCGCTAGAGATCGACAGAGAACAGTACTGAACGGTAGATACCGAAATATTAGCTACATCGATAAAGAACAATAAATTCCTTTAGGAAACAGCAGAAACCGATAGGGGACGACAGGGAACAATACGAAAATATGGGAAACGACAGCGTGCGGTAAAAGACGATACAAACCGATAATAACCGATAATAACTGATACGGATCGATAGTGAACGATAGGAAACGATAAGGAACGATAGGGTCCGATGGGGAAACCGATAGCGAACGATAGGGAACAATAGGGACCGATAATAACCGATAGAGATCGATAGTGAACGATAGGAAACGATAAGGAACGATTGGGAACGATAGGGTCCGATGGGGAATGACAGGACACGATAGAAACCGATAGCGAACGATAGGGAACAGTAGGGAACGATAAAAACCGATATATTAGCGATAGAGATCGACGGAGATAGAAATATGCGATGTAGAACGATAGAGACCAATAGGGACAAAAATATGAGTGATAGAAACCGGTAGAGAACGTTAGAGACCGATAGCGATCGATAAAGATCGAAATCTGATTGTGAGAGACAGAGGGACCGAGGATTCCAAGAGACCGTGGAGACCCTGCTGACAGAGGAGACAGAGAGTCGGTGGGCGGCGTGGAGAGAGTGTTGCCGAGATGACGGAGAGGAGAGTACGAGGATGACGATCAGGATTTGGATGGTAAGGATAAGGTTAGTAAGGATGTGGGTAAGGATGGCTATCGGAAGGATAAGGATAAGTATGGGAATGGGGATAGTGATTGCGAGGATAAGGATGGGGATTGGATTGGGATCGGGAGGATAAGAATGAGGATCGGGAGGAGGTGTTGGAAGAGGAAGAGGACGATCGGGGGGGGGGGGGGGGGGGGGGGGCAGGAGAAGGAAGAGGATGATCAGGGGCAGGAGGAGGAGGAGGAGCAGGTGGAGGATCAGTAGAAGGAACAGGAGGAAGAGGATGATCAGGAGAAGGAAGAAGATGATCAGGGGCAGGAGGAGGAGGTGGTGGTGGATCAGGGCAAGGAAGAGGAGGCGGTGGAGGATCAGGAGAAGGACGAGGACGATCAGTAGAAGGGGTGGAAGAAGAGGAGGATCAGGATCAGGAGGCTGCCGGCGGAAGACTGACTCTAGACATTGCGTTGTGTCCTATTTATATGAGCTTGGCGGTTCTGTCGCGTAGTGGGAAAACTCGAAATCCAATCAGAGTTGTTTTCCTGGAGTAAACGCTGAGTGGAAATTCGGCCTCGCGCATTGGTGGGTTCAGCTGTATATGGAAAATAATGGAGTAAGCGGTATACGCGCAGTGCCTACGTCTGTCATCCCTTGCCTTCCTTCATCTTATGATTCGTTTTTCAACTCACCAATAGCACGTGAGTTTTCTTGTTGTTTCGTGATATATTTATCCCGTGTGGATGTATTTTATGGTACGTAGTATTTATATACGTGTATTGTTAATTTAATTATAAGTAACATATTAAATTGAATATAAGCCGCTATTGTTATTATTATTTTTACATGATAGACCAGAATCTACTATTATTTGTTTGAAATCGTTTTGAGTAAACAATTAAATGAAATGAATTGTCATATCAATCATATTATTTTCTTTTTAGAAACATGGAACAAACATGTGAGGACAAAGGTCTGAAATAGAAAAGCTGAACATTGGCCAAGAATTTTAAGTAAGCACAAGCTACTGCTTATCTGCTTTGCTTTTTAAATGCCATATCGCAAACTTAAATGAGATCCAATCTGACAAATTAAGAATCAACTTGAGAAGAAATCATTCATTACTACAAGACAGTCTGATGCATAGTGGAAACAACAAAAAATTCAAACCTGTTTAAGCGAGACAAATTTTTCAAGAGATGACATCAAAATTTGTCCTATAGTGGAATCACATCGTGATATAATTGTAACACATTAATTAACACAAAATGAAGTAACAAATCATCGACAAGCTACAGAATAGACCTATCATCCAATGTATTTTTGTGTCACACGGATTTAGGGCTCTAGAGCCCTCTTACCATTTTCGTGTCACACTCATCTTTACCGATTCAGTCCAAAATAAGATTACAACGCTACGACTGGTAGGAATTAAAACTAAATATCACGGGGAACATTTAAAATCTAAAACGATCTGAATATTACGACCAACCTCCAAAAATATGTTGCATAGTTCCGTTTACTAATACATTTCCGTAGAAAAATAATTTGTACTTATTTCCATAAATATTATATAAACAAAATTGAAGTACCCATATTTTTTAAAATGTAAACTATTCAAAATTATGTATTAATCGTCGAAATATGCTTTCTGATTTTCATTCTTTCATAACATATGGTAAGATTGGATTTTCAAGCCAGTTTTATAAACGTTCTACAATATTTGCTCATAAAATTTTGGGCCTGTTTTCAAATAAACTGCAATATAATATTTCCTCGATTCCTATCACTCTTCTAAATATGGAAACTCAGGTATGACTATTCTCGTGTAACAATTAACAATTAAAATGAACGCTTAACATTCTTAAATATGTACATAATTTATTTTTCAATTTATATGAGAATATTGACGTATATTTGAAGACTAGTCATTTTGTGTCCCGTACGAATGGCATTAAAAACTGCAATATAATGTTTCCTCGATTCCTATCTCTCTTCTATATATGGAAACTCAGGTATGACTAATCACATTTAACTATTAACAATTAAAATGAACGCTTAACATTCTTAAATATGTACATAATTTATTTTTCACTTTATATGAGAATATTGACGTATATTTGGAGACTAGTCATTTTGTGTCCCGCACGAATGGCATTAAAAAAATACATGAATGTTTTTTGTTGACATACGTTGAAAAAATAATTAAAACATAAAAAAAGTTAGCTTAAGGAGAAAAACTAATGAAAAAAATTAAACGTTCATCAGAGACGACGTCGCTCTAAGAAACACGTAGCTAGAATTTCATAGTTCAGCGCTGAAGTGCTGCATCAAAACGATTTGCATCTGAAAGGTACGGTGTGTGTAGCGGACAGAACCGGGAGTGGAAATTTTTTTCTTGTTTCGAGAAAAACTTTCCTCTTCCGAAGATTTCAGGCCCGAGCAGCAGAGTCCTTAGCCAAAGGGAAATAACATCTGTGTCGCAGGCCCACGGGAGTCCTGTCCAGTTGCGCTGTCGCGTATACTGGCGAGCAACCTAGGCGACCCTTAGTGCAGAAGCGGTACAGGAGAAAGAGTCTCCCACCACTCGCCTAACTCTCTCTTGATCCTTGCGTGCGAAAACAGGAAACGAGAGTGAATTAGGTGAGTGGTGGGAGGCTCCTTCTCCTGTATCGCCCGTGAGGAAAGGGTCGCCTAAGATATTCGCCAGTCCACATAATTTTCGCTTTTCGAGAAAAGGTTTTTCTTTTTAACATTCATATTGGACGAAGTATTTTCAATTATTTCCCGTGTTGTTGAGGAAAAAATCCAAAATGGTTTACTCAAGATGAATGTGCTGTACATCGTAAACAAGTGGTTTAAACTTTAAAGAGTAGCCCGGCAGGCTGCTAAGCTTTTCTGCACGGCAGACTGCATAGGCCGCATCCCTACTAATTGTAAATATCCCCCTTGCTCTTTCGGAGCCGGGCCGAAAAGTTGTGCGGCTGGCGCCGGCATTTGAGAAACAAGATACATTTTTTGAAGAGTGAGCCATCCTTTAACGGAAATAAAAGATTGTTCGTTTTGCATTGTAGATTCATGACAATATTATTAATAGATAGATGAAGTTTCCCGAATTAAAATGAGTCCAAACACGATCTCATTCGGACTATTTGTAATCAGAGACATTCCGACTATCGAATCTTGTCTTAAGCAAAATTTGAATAAAAAATGAACCGAATGACATCGTGTTTGGACTCATTTTTATTGAAAAAACCTCACCTATTCATTTGTACTATCTTCATCAATGTATGATAAAAAATAGACAAATTTTATTTTTCGTTATACGATGACTCATTTGCGTCAACGGAAAAACTGTTTGGCAGCGGCCGACTGAAACGTCGCTGGTGCTCTATCTCTCTCCCTCCCAGAGAGGGATGACCACTTGCTCTAGCACGGTTGACCGAAAATTCTCGGTCCTGAATGCTCTTTCAGGCAAGCATGGAACTCTCTATTGGTTTTGGAAAATCTGTTGCACAAAAGCGAATTCTGCTTCAGTACAGACATTTGAGCATAGCTCTTACGCGAGTCGAACATGTGAAAATCGGGCGCATGATAAACAAAGTGAGACAAAGTATCAAACTTTGTTGTCTCTGTCAGAATGATTTTCGCGTAAAGGATCTCGTGCCGTTTCTCGCTTGTGCCAGAAAAGTCAAGAATTGGGATACACGAGATGCAAGGGCCAGAGCGTCGCGTGCCACTTGACGGGGACCCTGCCATAAATTTGGAAGGGGCCAAGCGTATATGTCCCAGATTCCCTTAGCAAGAGGATTTTTCACGAGGAAAAGCCTCAAAAATCTAGCGAGTGTTGCGAGAGAATAAATACCGATTTCTTGTATTTCAATTTGGCGTGAATTATATGTTTTATGTTTCACGTTCATTTTACACCTGTTTTCATTCCCTCTTTTTTTCAATTGTGCTGTAAAAAGTAAGATAACTGTTTTCTTATATCTAGGAATAATGAAAACAGTGCCATTGGATTTCTATAGTTTTCATTTGACTATTTATGCACTCGAGAAGTAGTTACATTATATGTATCTAACTTTTAATCTCTTTCGTTATAATTTCTTGTATACTTCGTTGTAATTTTTTTTTGTACACGTACTTAAGTAAAAAAAGGAAAAAGACATAAATTAACTAATTACAAATTCAATAATTCTTAAAAGGTAAATTATTAGATCGATGAATGTCAGAGTTCCCCAACTTCTTCAGCTTCATTAAAGTTACCAACGCAATAAGATGTATTTCAGTATTTAGAATATATTTTATTATAATACAGGGCTAAATACTTTTCCTTATTTAGGAGTCGAGTACGAATTTACTGACGTTACCGTCTTCGGTGGTTGGAATGTATTTGATTCCCAAAATCACCACCCCTAGACGCAGAGGGCGCAAGAAAACCTGTGGTTTTTCGAGAAGTCGGTATTTCAGAACATGTGACACGAAGTCCCATAAGATGATAGGTCTATTCTGTAGTTTGTCGATGGCCCACATATAAGCCACACGTACGCTACTGTAACGCCATCTGTGCTCCGCAGTTTGATGCATGTGCATACTAAATATTAAGTTCACAGGAAACAATGATTACACGCAACGATATCTATCTTACCATCAAGAGTGAAAGAATGCTTGAAATCACGTTAAAAAAAGCGGACGAGGAATAGGCATGTTGGTGTACGCTGAATTTTGTCATAATTTATTAGGCAGCACTGGCATGATGTACGCTATGTATTTGTATCTTACGTTCTTTCCTTTATTTTACACACTCGAATTAATCTACATAAATCTTCGTAAGTCGTATTGTAATTCGACGATTGTTATCGACTCGTGTAATCGCATTTGATCGTACTTCAACAAGAAAGAAAACTCTGCATTGGACGTAATAGTGGAGAAACGTGGAAGAGAGGAGGGCTTCCGAACGAACGAACGAACGCGGTTCTTTGGAACTCACTAGCCGTTTTCCGTGTCACAGGCTCGGATATCTATTGCAACCGTCTTCCGATAAATGATCTCGGGAATAATCTTGATTCGCACAAACGGATATTTATTATAGTTAATTAAAGGCCCCTTCGACTGCTATCACAAATTGAGAAAAGAGCATGTTTAACCAAAGCAGCTCTCATCGAGGACAATAAACCTTCTTTCCTTATCTAGTACGAGATACACGGAGGATCGTTGTTTTTCGGATTGACATCGATAGTTTTCTGGGCCAACGAATCGCACGCGTTTACGAATAACCGGTAGGTATAGCGCGTTCGCATCGCGGTTTCGAATCAAAGACTTTGCGATGTCTTTGCAATGAAACGTTGCAGGTACTTCGAACACAACGAGTTCTTCGCGACGCCGCATCACATCGCGTTCCCAATAGTTTCACTGAAACTTCCCGTAAGAAAGCGATCGAATCACCGATTCGGTCGATGCTAGCTCTTCAATTTTATCTAAGTTTCTGTCGAGTCCTTTCACCTACTATAACGCGCAAGACTCGACGATGACATCGTGGTTCAGAATGGAGATGCTCCGGAATGCGAATTAGCTTTTCTCAAGGAGGCGTCAAACTGCTCCGTATTCTTCGCTAGACGGCGACTCGTCGCTGGGTGGCGGTCTAGGTGGTCTGGGTGGTCTGGGTGGTCTGTGATGATGAACAACAGGAGCTGGTCTTCTAGGTGGCGGAGGAGGATGAGTCCCGTAGGAGGTGTCATCCCCTTCTTCGCTACTGGGAGACGGAGACGGTGCTCTATCTTCCTGTTCCTGCAGAAGCTGTCGAAACTCTTGAATCGATTCGTTCAGAGACCACAATTGTGACAGCAGAGAAAGATCCAGTTGTCGTAGTCCGAACTGCAAAAAGAAGACGGGGTTCGATCGTTTAGGGAAAGACTGTTCGTCGCGTCGGAACGGCAGCGACAAATTTCTCCGACTCTCGGACGCGCCGGGAAACAGTCGGAAAAATTTGTTGTTGCTCGAGGGTGTGTTGCAACACGTTCCATCCAACGAAACGCATTCACTTTTACCAGCGGTTGCCAAGGTAAATGTTGGTTCGTGATTTACGAACTGAAACGATGTGTTTCCAGGCAAGTAGCGGCTCGCTGGCCGTGGGAATGGAGGAAGCGGGAGTAGCAGTTACATAGGAGAGGCGCAAAATGAGAATGGAAATGAGAGGTAGTTGCGTGGAGAGAAGGAAGATGGAGGAGGAGGTGGAGAAGAGGGAGGAAAAAGGATGAGAGGTAGAAGGAACGAAGGTGAAAGAGAGCGGAGAAAAAACGTGGCAGGGAGGAGGGGAGTGACGCCTGAGGGAATGCAGCGTGGGAGCGGCTGTGCCAGTTCGCGGCGTGTCTGAATTGACTTATTAAACTATTAGCCCGACTTTCGAGCAAACTATCTTTCGAACGTTGACCGATATTTTCACGTATTCATTCAGGAATATCGGATACACGTAATCGTTCGCGGGTATCGCGTGCAACTCGAGTTACACCGTCTCCGGATCATTTCAATTCTCGGAGGATTCTGGAATGTTGCTCCCGGCCGAATAGGAAAAAGGAGGGTTCGGTCGTGCAACGGATGATACAAGCGTGTATTTTGCGGCAGGAGAAGATGTCTCCACCGACGTCCCTTCCGCGTATTATCCCACGCTTCGAATACATATTCATCGTGTTCTGCGGTTTACCCACGCGCAAACGTGGCCCCCAAGGTAACGGATCGGACCGGCGCGGAACGGGTGCAGAAAAACGGAGGGAAAGAAGAGGATGGAGGACGAAGAACGACGGCGGTGCTCGGAAAATGGTCACGTTCGATATGCATGCGCGGAATTTTGAATTTTGAGAAGATGAAATTCCTATCGGGACACGATCATCCACGCGTTCCGTTTATAGAATCGTCGCGCGCCGTTCCTCGCAAATCGCTGGAATTTTCCTGTTAGCTCGCGAGTGTAATTTACACGCCTGCGGATGACCGATGCTGCCTATTAAAGCTAATGGTCTCCGTAAAAGAATATCCGTGTTTCATCGGTATTGAGAACGTGGAATCGCTCGGGCAATTTACTTTTTACCTCGATATCGGATGGAACGTTCGAACGATCGAAAGCGTTTTACGTAATGTAAAGAGAAAATCGGTGTTTCCACCGCGAGCTATCGTGTTGCAACGCGGTCTACCAGATTCCAAAGAAAATTCGATCGCGTTTCCCAGTAGCGACGAGACGAGCGTGCGGCGCTTTTCGACAGCGACGTCGACGATCGGCAAGACGAAACGGTCAGCGTCGAGGGTTGGCAGGGGGCTAACAACGTTTCAGCAATCACCATTTCTCTCCTCAATATAGCCAGCTGAGTGTCCAGAGTGGTAAGCTGTCTGGCAGGTGGCGACGGCCTGGACGACGATTGGCTCGAAGTTTTGCCACCTCTTTGAGCTTTGCTGGAGGACCTGGCGGGCGGTGGCGGTGGTTCGCAACCCTCGCCTCGACCACCGCTCAAATTGAATCCGCTCAGGCTCCTCGGAAGCGGCGGTAGACCTTGCAGGGAAGACATCGCGATCCTCTCTTGCAGACTGGAAAAGGCGAATGTTTCGTTCAAGCTACGAAAACGGAACACACCGTTATTTCATGGATTCAGGGGCCAACAAACCGATCCGTCTCACGCGCGACACCGGCCTTTCGTTGCGACAAACAACTCCGTCATGGCGCCGCGTATAGAACGATTCAGTGAAGTGGGTTAGCGGGCAAAGTCGATTAGAAACGGCACGGTATCGACGATGCACGGAAGAAGGGAATCGTTGCACGCATCCGCTGTTCCATTCTTCTCTCTCGCCGTTCGCCGGCCGGCGTTCGCGTTCGCGCGTCGAGACGCGCAATTAAAACGTTACGGCAGAACGTACGGTGCATCGAACGTATCGTGTAACTCGAGAAAGTGGTGCATCGAACCACTGGATCGTTGCATTCGGACATCAGCCGGGCAATGGGTTTACGAGCCGCCACGAACTTCGCTGCCGCCGGTACCGCGAAGCCGCGACGAACAACGCATCGGCCGCGACGCGCGTTCCGCTGACCCGCGGACGTTGTATCGTTTGTCCAGTACACCGCAAAAAAAACAGATCCGCGGAGAACCGCAGCCGTGAAGCAGCTTCCTTCGACACGCTTGACGAGAAAACGTTTCACGCGCTCGCGATAAACCGTCGCGTAGGACAAACGCTAGTACGGCGGGTGCATCGCGTGCACCTATTCCAGTGATCTTGTATCGATGTACAAGTGGAACAGAGAAATTCAAATAGGAAATTGTTCGCGGCTCGACCGGTGGATTACCTGAGGATGTTAAGATCACCGACTTTCTCGTTTGCGCAGCGATCGAGCCCGTTGACTCGATCCCCGTCGACGACGTCGCCGTCCTCTCCGGACAGCGTGATCTGAGTAGAAGAGTAACGGACACCGGCTTCCAGCCAATCTTGCCGATGAATGTTATCCTCGTTGTCGTTGTCGTCGTCGTCGTCGTTGTTGTTGTTGTTGTTGTCGTCGTTCGATGCGGCTTTACGCTCTGGTTCGTCGATAACGACCACCGTGGAACGGTCAACGCTCGAAGCGGACTTTGCGTTTTCATTCGCGCTCGATCCCTCCGCGGATCGCGGCTCCGGGCTCTTCTTCGTCGCGTCCCGATGTTTCGCCAGGCAAGATCTCTGCGTCGGTGTCGGCCGAGAATCGACCTTGTTCCCGCCGCGTTTGTCGGAATTTCCGACTTTCTCGGAGCTCGATCGCGATTCGTCGACGATCGACTCGCTCGATTTACGCCGCTCGTCGATGGACACGTTCGACTCGCTGGACACCGATTTCGCAATCGCGTCGCCGCGGTCTTTCGTGCTCGGAACGAACGTCCCTTTTCTCGTCTCGGAGGTAGTTTCATCTTTGTCCCCGTTCCCGTATTGCAGGCTGCGATCGTTGCTCGATTCGTCGGCCGGTCGCCGACTCGGATCGACGTTCGATTCCCTGGATCGTTGCGAAGACTCCGGGCTTTCGGGTGTCGCGATTTCCGTTGAATTCTCCCGGACCTGATCTCGACTCCGATGATCGGCCACGATACCCGGTGCCGTTGGACTTTTCGTCGAACCCGACTTTTCTGGGATACGGGTTTCGCTGGAATTTCGAGGCTGCCCGTCGACGACGGCGTCGGCGGCTCGGTGCCGCCTTTCCCGCGGATTTCCACGACGATCCTCCTCCTCCTCCTCCCCTTCCCCCGTAGCCGCCGTCACCGCCTCCACCTCCGCCTCCTCCTCCTCCTTATCCTCCTCGTGCTCGTTCCTTTCACTCGTCGTTCGAGCGGACCTACGATCCTTGTCAACGACCTGGGACGCACGGTTGCCGGTTTCATTGTGCAGCGACTCCTTGATCGATTCGTAGACGACCGTTCGACCAGCGACGGGACACGGTTGCTGCTGATTCGGTTGTTCCGGAGCGGCTGATCTCCAAGGTTTGGTGTTGGGCGGCGGCGGAGCCTGTCTGGTCGGACAGGGCGGCCTTGGAGATCTTTTGAGGGCCTCCGCGACCACCTGCCTGCTCGGCCGCGGCGGCACCGGCGGTGGGTGAGGCCTCTGCGTTGCTGCCAACTGCATTTTTCGACCGACTCTACCGGTCACCGTCCATGCTGCCACTTTATCCGAACGCGCGACTCGAATCAAGGTTGACCGCGATAACGGCGATCGATTATCTTGCTCGTCGTCGTTGGCCCCGCGGAGAGAAACATTTCGCTGCGGTCCGTTTCGGGAGACTATTTCAGCTTGCGACGATTCATCGTTGAGTCAGAGCTTGGATCGGAGCGTTGCGTTAGGCGTGCGCGTCGTCGATGCTATCGCGATCATCGTTTCCGCGTGTCTTTTTCTCGAGTCGTAAAAACGGAACGAACGTCGCGCGACACGCGATCGGATCGCGCGTTTACGAAGAAGACAGGTGCGGTTCACCAGCGACGAGTCTTTCTCGAAACGAACGCGAACGCTCGCTGTCCTATCCGCTTTTCCGTCGAAATTTTACCGTTTATCTTCACCGAACCTACTTTTCCCCTTCCATGCGAGCCTCTTCAAAAAGCACACGCTGCGTATTCTCGACCGCTGATCTCCTTTGTTTTTTTCTTTAACGAATCAACCGAGCAACATGGGTTTTTGGCTTCGCGTAAACGTTCACTCGATTCACCGATTCTCCGGAATCACGCCGTGGTGCGGAGCGAACTTTCAAAATCGCTCGATAATCGAAATAATGCGCACAAAATATAGCGGCTGCGCGAACACGTTAGATCGCCGAGGACCTCATTGAAACCTGGAGCGCGGTATCCTCGATCCACTACCGCCTCTATCCTCTATCCCCTCCGCACTCCCTCCCACTCGCCACTCTCCTCGCTCCTTCTCTATCTTCTCCTATCCGTTTCTCTGTCTGTCACCCGCTGAACGGACTGCCGCGAACTGACTTCGCGATCCCACAAACATCCTTCGCGTTCGAGGGACCACGTGACTGGCTCGAGCCCGAGCTCGAGTTCGAGTTCGAGTTCGAGTTCGAGTTCTCGGGGCATCAGGTAGGCAGTAGACGTGGTACGTCGAGCCTTTGTGCCTTGCCTCGCCGTGCCGTGCCTGCCTGCCTGCCTGCCTGCCCGTCTCTCTCCGTCCATAGGCCGCTATTTGTGTGTATATACGTGTGCACGATTGCATGCGACTGTGTGCTGCGACGAAGCGAGAGAGGCCGGGAGCGGGAAAGAGAGCGAAACTATGGGAGGGGAGGCGAGTGAAGCGGAGTGAAGTGGAGTGGAGTGGAGTGGTATGGTGTGGGTAATCAGAGAGCCGAACCGACGATACGAGCGAGCGAGAGAGGAGAGAAAGGATAACGCAGGCATAGCTAGGTGGAAGAGCAAACATCTATTTACAGAAAGAGGAGAGACTGTATGGTGAGCTTTCGAGCTTCTATATAAGTATATACGTACCATCGCTATCATCTACACGATTCGTCGAGAATTTGAAATTTTATTCGGCCGATTGTTTATAAGCTCGAGAATTTCTGACGTTCGAGAGACTCGAAATCCTCGGAGCTCGAGTGTCTCGAAACCGTCACCGATCGTGATCGAGTGGAAAGACAAGTGGTTGTGTGTATTCGCGGGATCGTCGTGTGTGCGCGTGCACGTGGTAGAAAGAAAGAGAGGTAATCGCGGTGAGAGGAAAGAGTGTAAAAAAGCAGGACGAGTGTGTGCGAGCGTGATTACGTGCACGAACCGAGAGAGACGGAGAGGTTAGGTGAGGTGCGGCGAGGTGAAGAGAGGAAAGGGGCACGTACACAAAGCGAGTTGGAACAGCGATATAAGCGAGAAGGGATGAGCAGGCGGGTATAGCTGTAGAGAGTGGAACGGAGCAACGGGAACGTTAATTCGACGAGAAAGAGACGAAAAAGTATATCGTGGTTAGGACAAGGAAATATATGAGGCTTTTGAGGGTAGAGGGGAAAGAAGATAAGGACTGTACAAAGCGCAACGAAGGGAGTCAAAAGAAGCCGGAGGAAACGCGCGGCTCGAGATTCTAGTGTCCGATCGCATCGGTCGAAGAAGAAACAAGAAACAAGATAGAGACATAAACGAACGCGGACTTGTACAGGTGGACGAGTTCTGTCGAGAGTTATCTCGAGAGTACTCGGCAGGCATAAAACTTTCCGTCGCACCAACATCAAAGATTTTTTATTGCACTTTTCGGCCGCGGCAATTGCGAGTGCGATGCTCGTCCGATTCGGTTCCCTTTCGGCGGTAGCAAATCGCCGCGGCCGGTATCGCCGTGATATGGCGTGAGAGAATAACCCAGGGAGAGACCAAAACATGCAACGAAGAAAGAGAGAAAAGAGCATGCTGCTGGAAAGGAGAAAGAGAAAAGGGAAGGGGCCCATTGAGTCTCGTTGGCTGGTTCACGAACAGCCGTTCTCCGTTTGAACCCAGCGCGCGCTGCTCGATGATCCCCCTCTCGACTCGTGTCATTATGTTTTCTCTGATGCAACATTTGCCAACAAGACTCGATCGAACGAGATTGAACATTTCGTTTCGTTGATTTCACTCCGACGAATTCCACCCGCTAAGAATGAAGCGCAGCTGCCACGCGAATGGATTCGATGCAACAAACTGCATGTATATCGCGTCCCGTGTCCTGCTCTTCAACCTCATCCACCTTAACTGTAATTACATTTTTGTCTCGCGCAAGTATATATGGCAGCGCTCATCGACGGCATCGCACAGTCCGTCTCGCTCGAGATGCATTTAACCCTTTGACGCGGGAAAGTTTCGGGTAAAATCGTTCACCATGTGCTGAAATTTTCCGTGGTAGAACACGTGTTTAATTTAATAATTGATTATAATTATATATTTGATGACGATTGCTCGGTTGTTTTAGTCCTTTAAAATTGCAAAATATGTAACGAGACATATATGTTTTAATGAAATAAGCAAAGATGATAATTCGTCTAAATAGATAGGCTGAAAGCGTACAGTAAACGCGTGTGCCTAGGCCAGTGCGGTGACCCGTAGCACACGGTGAGCGATCTTTTCGAACGCATGTATGCGTCTGTCGTCCGCAAAGGGTTAAATGATTCTTGGTTCAACGACGCTACGCGATCGCTTGCGTGCATTTCGATTTTCTTCACACTCTGTTTCCCGAGACAGACGAGAGCCACTTGTTCTACTTTCACCATGATTCTTCCGCCGAGAGCCACGGATTAGCATCTTCGCATTGTGCCGCGTCAAGAAGAACGGAGCCCCGAATTCGTTGATCCAGGCTTCACGGCGAGCGCAAACAATGGAAGAGGCATCTCGTTTACGTATGTGTTCACAGAGAGACGCACGGATTTTCTGAATCGACGGGATGCAATTTACACGATTTCTGTACCGCTGATATACCCTGCAAAATTTGTTGCGCACGTTGAAATACAAAACGTGCATTTGCAGTGCGGCGGTCGTTCGAGCAGACGGCAGAGGAGGATGCGTTCTGTTTCGCTGAGGAAGCGTAATCCCGTGACGACCGCCGCTCGGAGGCGTTAAATAACATCGTCCGTGACGCAGGAAGTAAATTCGTTGAAAACCGCGGCAAATCGCCGTGTGTGAATCGAGCGGCGTTGAATGTTGTCCAGCGCTATACCCGGGGCGCTTCGTTCACGTACATACAGTCGGGGGCAAAACTAAGTGGACGGATGGCGAAAATGGTTGTCAATGAAGTTTCATCAAAATATTACTATAGATTATTTAGTGAATAATTGAAGTTAATATTTACATTTTGGTACATATAAATTGTGTTCAATGAAGAAGTCACCTAATTACAGAGGAACAAAAATAAATGGACACATCATTATCATTTCAAATAATTAAGAATCAGTACTTGTTAGTGTTACCGCCCTTCGCTAAAATTACTGCATCTAGACGTCATGGCACACTATTTATTAGATTTCCTATATAATCTTTGCTGGTAGTTTCAAATGCCGATTGCAAATTGTTTAAAAAGTCTATCCTGTTGTGCCGCTCAACCAATGCAACCTCGGCATCCAATAAAGTCCATGAATTTTCGATCGCATTCAAATCCGAACTCTGTGGTGGCCACTCAAGTAATTTGATATTTGAATCCTCAACAAATTTCTACTTTTCTTGGGTATGTTTAGGGCCATTGTCTTGGTGTAAGGCGAATTCTTTGCCAAGACCCATTTTTACTGCTGCCTCTTCTAAATTCTCATTTATTATGTCGATATATTTTTCTGCATTCATAATCGCATCATACATAATCCCATTATCAATTCGAGTACATACTAAAGTATCAACTCCATTCCACGATAACTTAATCTTTTACGACAATCCGAAACAATCGAATTTCGAACGTGTAACGAAATATCACTCGTTTTTGGCATTTTGATATTATTTGAGAAATAATGTTGCTCTTACAAATGCTCCATTTGAACCGACAGATTTGGTCGAGACCTCTGTCTGAGTGACATGTAACCGAGTGTCCACTTACTTTCGTCCCTCTGCAATTGGCTGACTTATTCATTAAACGCAATTTACTTATACAGAAATGCAAATATTAATTTTAATTATTTATTAAATAATCTATGTGCGATGAATATAAATAATAAATAAAATTTAAATGTATAGCAATAGTAATATTTTGATTAAACTTCATTGACAACCATTTCCGCTACCTGTCCACTTACTTTTGCCCGGACTGTACACACGTATGTTCGGTATCGTGCTCCGGCGGCCGATGAGCAGTCAAGGAACATCGTATTACGTAAGCAGCTGATACGAGATTCGAGTTGTCACACCATTGCGTGCAGCACCGATCGCCTAATTTACTAAGATTCGACGAGATCGTCGGAACTCTTCGAGCGCGAGAAGTCTATTTCGGTTCGATCGAAAGTCTGACGCGTTTCGGCGGTCGATGCGCGGTGTTAAACACTAACTGGCTCCTGACGTATCGTGAAATGGGTAAACGGACGATCGTTGCTGGTGGAACGCATTGATCCCGATACGGCACGAGTCATTTGATCTTGGGCGTTAATTGCGCTTCACGGTTCAAGAAGATCGGCGACACGTGCTGTCATCGCAAATAATTATCGCGGATCGAATGCGAAGTCGTAGAACTGACCGAGAGTCGGTCGGTAAATCGGTGCGGGAATTAAAGCGTGGGACGCGTTATCGTACACGCTCCGCTGTGCTACCGTTTCTTTTCCATCTTCTTCTTTCGTACCTTCGGAAACTTATCGTTCTTTTGTTTCTCGAGGAAATTCGATCGAACTCGCTCGCGTGGCATGTGGCATCGGGAATCGGAAAAGCGCGTGGACGAGAGGATGCGCGATATCGGAGCAAACGACACGACGCGAACGATCGAAATTCTCGAGGAAACGACAAAGAGACCGATTCGCAGGGGAATTCGTTCTGTGCGCCTACAGCATCGTGTACACGCTGCATTACCTGATTATTCGTTGCGTGCTGACACCTGCGGGACTATCGGGAAACCAGCTACTCCTTGAACTTCCATTCCTGACGACACATCGGACAGAGATGACTGGTTTGCTGAGAATGCAGCCACTTCATGATGCAGTGTATATGGAAGCAGTGCGAGCATTGGCCCCAGACTGGAACAGCATGATGTTTCGTGTTTACGAGGGGAATGCTCGCTCGACCGGATGACTGGATGTGCGCACCTTTTTCATACAGCGACGACAGACAGACCGACAGACCGACAGACCGACCACCGACCGAGAACCGGCGTTTGTTGCGTTTACATGGGACGCGCGAGTACGCGCGCCTCGGAACACGGCCTGCCGTGTGCGAGGGATCCGTTTCATTCGGCACACCGATCGATATTTGCGCCTGCAACTGCGCACACATTGCGGCGGCACTTTACAAAACCGTTTCCTATCTCGAAACGACGCCTTTCATTTTTTCCCCCCAGCTAAGACTCTATCATCCTTAACCCTTTGGCCGTGGCGCGCATTTTTACTTTTTTTTTCTGTGATTCGATCGACATTGAGCGCAGTAGCCGTTTAGCCGGACATTTACGGTTTCAGGTGTGACCCAAATCGCCGTTTGCTAACAATGCACGGAAACTTTGTGTTCCGGAAAAGAATAGTACACAGGAAGGAGGATTCGTCGCCACCTTCCAGGTTCAAAATTAAATTCTCCGACAGTACCCACGTTTCCTTTTCTTTCCCTTGCTTTCTGTATCTTTGTGAAATTGCATAATAAAGATGCTGAGATACAAAGCTAAAGATATTCTGATTCAATCGGATCAATCCAACTCCCCCCTTGCCCGATTAATCGAGAATATATTGTACCATTCGTATCGCAAACTAACGTACTTTCTTATTTCTTTGAAAAATCGGGGCTGAGAGAAGCGTTGACTTTAAGCGACAAATACGACTTTAGCCATATTGAAAAGAATTATGAGATAGAGAGAAAGAAAGTATATGATGGATGAGAAATTCTTTTACCCAAAGGACAATCGTCACCGGGAATTTTGCAATCCGGGCAGCTGGCGTCGAAAGGCATTCTACAAATCCCGCAATTGTCGTCGTTCGCTATCCATCGCCAGGTGGCGACACCGGTCCAACCTACAAAAAATTGTTTACGTTAATTATTTATCCATGTACGAGGCGATTCGTGTATCAAACGTACGTGTACGAAGCAGAAAAGTGTAAACGCGAATATGACCACCGAAGTCCTATTAATTTCTTGACTAGTGGTGGATGAATAGAAACAA
Organism: Macropis europaea; assembly: GCA_916610135.2. Lineage (NCBI taxonomy): Eukaryota > Metazoa > Arthropoda > Insecta > Hymenoptera > Melittidae > Macropis > Macropis europaea. Next base: position 12,751,290 of record OU744346.1, on the reverse strand, counting down.
AATATGAACTGAATGAACTTGGAAATTTCGATATTGTACTCACTTTTTATCGTGACTTTCATTTTACACCCAACCTGGCGAAGTAAATTGTTTCGTACAGTGTCGAACACTGAATATAGTTACGAGAACAAAACGGCGCGAAAGATTTATATCAACTATTTGTAAATAGTCGGTGCCTGAATGCTTCTAACGTAAAACCAACACGAGATTGCAAACGTTTGATACGATTCACAATTGCGTTTGCCGCGCCATCTTGAAACCCCTGATGAATCCTGAAGTCGAAACGTCTTTGCAATTTTCTGTATACCGCTGAACACAATACTTGTTAACCACAATCCTGCCTCCCGGTAGACGCTACGAAAGCCGGCATTCACATGTATGATGCGAGGTTCTGTGGCGCGACATTAACGCCACTGGGCGCAGGTGGCACCATCTCTGGCAGAAGCCCTGAACTAAATAGCGAAATTGAAAAGTGGCGCCATCTAGCGAAGAGATCCGATTATTTACAGAAAAATCTGCCAGAGGACCCCAAGCGTCACGTCGTTGTTTAGTTCCGGATCCTTACAGAAGATCGCGCTGCTGACTTCCTACTGGCGCAATCTGACGATGCATTTATGAACTGAATCAAGCGTTACCCGCGCCATCTTCTGCCAGGATCTAAAACTAAACAACAACGTGTGCTCGAAGTCCTCTGGCGGATTTTTCTGTAACTAATGGGTCCCTCTTGCTAGATGGCGCTACCTGCAAGTTTGCTATTTAGTTCCGGGCTTCTGTCGGAGATGGCGCCACCTGGACTGCCGGTAATTAATTCCGGGTTCCTGTTGAAGATGGCACCACTTCTGCTCAATAGCGCTATGGCGCGTCACAAAACCTCGCCTCATATATAGATGAGAATACTGTCATTTGTAGCGTCTCTCAGGAGGCAGGAGTGGGGTTGACAAGTATTGTGTTTGGCGGTGTATGGACATGTGCATAATTCTAATCAGTTCGATATCCTTATCGTTGATGTATTTCGTCAACAAGAGGAGCCGTTTATCGAAAATAATATTCAATCTTTAATCCTAAAGAGATGTAGAAGTTGTATTATTTCGTTCGATTTTGAGCGTTTCTTTGAAGCAGCCAGCGAAGCAGATGTTTCTGGAACGAAAAGATGACAAAATCGATTGATTTGTATGATGTAACGGGTGTTTTGCGACTCTAAAGGGACACGGAGAAAGTTGGCGGACGGTCTGGAAGATTCTGGAACGTAAAGCGCGCGCAACGTGCGCGCGGTACATGTTTGTCGGTGTGAGGAGAACCCGGCTTGCGAGTTCGTCGAGTATCGCTCGAAAGAGTTCAATGGAAACGAGGCTAGTGGCGGCGCGCCGCTGCTTGATACACGGTTGTGGTGTTAGCATTCGTGGTGCGGAAATGTGAGAATTTCGAGGCGAGAAGGAGGAAAATCGGCAAGGACTAGCGTGCGTCGTTGGTCCAGGAAGAGGAAACCGAACGGATCGCGCGATATCGCCGCGGGTTTCTGTCAACATAAACGCGAAACAGGATGACACTCATGGTTTGAGCGAGGATCTCGATCTCGATCTCGTGCGTGTAGCCTGCCAGTCGCGACATGGCGGGTTTTCGAGACGAGGATAAGGCTCTGTTCCCGATCCAGAGCATCTCCTCGATCGTGCAGATCTTCCAGAATCAGTTGGAAAACAGCTCGGAGCCGGACCTGGCTCTCCTCTCGATCCTCGTCGGCGCGGTCGAAAATTCCCTAACCTGCAACCGGACATTTGCGTCGCAGGAGAGCACTGTTTACGACGAGCCGAAACTGCCGCCCGTCGAGTTTCACATCGCCGAGGCGCTCTACACCAAGTTTCACGCGGTCATCAAGGGAGCCGTCGATCTCACCGTCTACGACACCAAATACGCGACCCGAGAGCTCGTGAAAAAGGTGTCCGACGTGATATGGAATTCTCTCACCAGAAGCTACTATAAGGATCGCGCGCATTTGCAAAGCCTCTATAGCTACCTCACCGCAAATAAGCTGGACTGTTTTGGGGTGGCTTTCGCGGTCGTTGCTGGCTGTCAGGTGTTAGGATTTAAGGATGTGCATCTCGCTATGTCCGAGGACCATGCTTGGGTAGTTTACGGAGAGGATGGAACAGAGACCGCGGAGGTTACATGGCACGGTAGGTTTCCCTTTCGAGATCACTTACGAGCCTCTGAAAAGCCAAATCGATCGACTTCATCCGATAGAAAATATGGAAAATTGACCATGCATTGTTCTATCGTTATCGGGTTACCAAAATTGGGACATTTGCAAAATGGAAAGTCGATCGGTTAGGCATCCGAGAGGTTCGTTTGCTGAAAAACCTATGAAAGAAAAGGTAGAATACTGTGTGTGTTGTTAGGAAAAGGAAACGAGGATAAGCGTGGTCAACCGGTTGAGCCCGGAGTGGCTTCCCGGTCGTGGCTGTACGTGAATGGTCAGGCTGTCGTGTGTTCGAGAGCCATGGAGGTTGCCACAATAGTGTCAGCCATAAATCCTAGTTTAAGCGCAACCGCTGATGCGGCAGAAGTTGCTCTTCTTCAGCAAGAGCTGTTATGGTTGTTATATGACTTGGGACATCTTTCAAAGTATCCTATGGCCCTCGGTAACTTGGGTGACCTGGAGGAGGCCGCGCCTACTCCTGGGAGGCCTCCCGCCATAGACTTGTTTCAGGTATGCTTACAAATTTTTGTATTTTCAGCTTTGTGTGCATTCGTTTTGCATCACGAGATGTTTTGTTGCTCGTAGGAAGCCATAAGGTCGGCGAGGAAGTATTATGGGAACGCTCACGTATATCCTTACACTTATCAAGGCGGTTACTTGTATAGACACGGACTGCATGCCAATGCTTTGGCATCGTGGGCGGATGCAGCGGACGTTTTAAGGAAGTGAGTATCCTGGACAAAGTTACAAAATCTGCGAGCCAAATCTGCGGGTTCAACGCTATTTATCGAATTTTTTCAAAACCACAGATACGACTATTCGAGGGACGACGGTGAAATATATAAGGAGTTGTTGGAAATAGCTAACGAGCTAATACCGCATACGGTGCGAGCGGACGAACGTCTGTTGCGGCAAGCGCGCTGCTTTGCGTACTTGTTGAGGTTTTACGACGGTATCTGTCAGTGGGAGGAGGGAGCGAACACGCCCGTTCTACACATAGGGTGGGCTCGCCCTTTGGTGAACACGATTTCAAAGTTCGACGCCAGTATTCGAGCGCAGGTCATCATAGAATGTTACCATGCGGAGACGAAGCAGGAGGAGGAGCGGGCACAAAAGCGAGAAACGAGCCCGGAGGAAACGTTGAACAACAACAACAACAACAATAACAACTACTGCAAAACGAAGGAGAAAGGGAACGCGGCGCGCGATTTGATCAAAAGTTTAGAGTCCAAAGTACCTTCGAATCCTGCACCGATGCATCCAAGTATTCAAGCGCTGACGGCAGCGTGTAGCGAGAAAATACTTAACAGAGATTACCTCCTGCAAGGTGGCGGGGAACCGTTCGTCGCCCCGCCGGACGTCACTCTGCCACCTGCACCTTCCACGTCTCAGGAAAACCTCGATCCCGAAGTAGAGACTGATTCCGAGAACGAAAGGCCGAGGATAACGCTGTACAGCCAGAAGATGAAGGGTCTGAAAGACTTGTTGCTGGCCGAGAAATTAAATACGCACGCTATCTCGTTGCAGTTAACCGCGCAGAGTCAGGTACAAATCGGTAAGAAATCGCGTGGTACCGACGATGTCGGAGTCAGTCAGCGTCCAAAGAGGACGCGTCGAGAATAGTATAAGATCTTCGACCGACGTTTTGGTATCGTAAAGTATTGAAACAGTGCCACTAGATTCGTTTCTACGGAGAAAGATTGGTGGCGTGCATGGGAAGGGAACTTTCCGTGCGTCGTTAAAAATCTCAGTCTTCACTCACGGTTTCTTTCTGTTCGAGTGAATTCCCGATCGAAAGTTTCCGCGGTTCGATCGTTCGGGAAGCGGACGATGGTGATGAATTTTGTGCCGTTTCGTTCCGACGCCTGTACCGTGCGTAAACATTTTGCAACGATTCGATGCCCGATCGTTTACGCGAATCGTTGCGAAATACGCTCGCGCGACAGTCACGACGCGACCTGATGCGCGTCATCGTTAGATATACATATAGGTAAAGTAGATACGAAACAAAATTTGTAGAAAAGTACAAAAGAACGTTTTCTCGGTTTTAAGTTTAATGCCGAAATCGTGAGTGCTTGCGTTCCGTATTTTCATGATGAAAATATATTTGCGTGTAAATGTCTTCGTTGAGCCACGATCGCGTGGAGCTGTGAATTCTTAGGGGGTGAGAAAAGAAAAAGAAAGACGAATCGAACAATGTACCTAATGTATCACCGCGGGGAGACCACGTTTACAGCACAGTTATTTATTCGATACGAGTAACGACGATCGTCGACGATCTCGTCTTTTATCCTATTTCTAATCTCTTGTTGCACTCTTATTTATTGACTCACGTGTTTTTTATTGAGCTGTCGCACTACGAATAATTACGATTGACAAGTTGTCGTTAATATTTTTTACACGGTAGTTGAAGATTTTTGTTAGAATTACGCTTTTACGATCTAGTAAGAGAAACCACACATTCCACTCCGTATGTGGTGCAAACTAATTAAGTTTTTACCTAAGGTATTTTAAGCATCAAATGCTCGCTTATTTTTATAACTATTTATTTTCAGAGTAATTATAAGTATCTATTTGTAGAAACTGATTCTCTTGCTACTCTCTCAGATAGAGCGGAACGAACATAAGACAGTCCACCGGGGGGTAGTGTGCGCACGGTCTCCGGACGCAAGTGATTTTTGTGTTTTGTCTATCGTGTCACGGTCGTGGAACGGGAGGCGACAGAGTCGCTGTTAGATTTCGGTCGCGAAACGGGAAAGCAAAAATGTACCGTTACGTACGAAGTTCCTCGGTGTTTGCGCGGGCGTCGTGTAACAGTACGTAGAAGACAGTTGTATCTTCCTTTCGAGACGAGATGGCTCGTTTCGAGGCACGCCTCAGGACTGTCGCTTCGAAATCGTTTGTAGAAGATTTAGGCGTTCGTTTTCCGTTTTCAGTTGTCGGTTGTCGGTTGTCGATTGTCGATTGTTGCGTCGCGTCGCCACGTTTCATTCCGCCGATGGCACACCGTACAGTATTTTCAGAAATCGCCGATACACCCACATACTATCGTTCGTTATCATCGATCGCTTACCCCGGCAGTCGTTTCTCTCTGATTTTGACACATCGGTCGGTCCTTCCTTTGCCCGCGTATTTTTTTCCAAACACGATATCGATCAACCGCGTAGTAGTTCGGCGTCGTCGCGGATGTCAAGAGAAATTATTTCGATGATGTTTAAACGGGTTGTTGTAAAGTATGTTGTTAACAGGAATGAATATAGAGAAAAAAAAATGGTCCGAGCTGATCGACGATCACTTAATAATGAAGGGCGCTATCTTACTGTGATGCTGAATATATACTATATATATAAATATATATATACAAATATATATATATATAATTATTACAATTAATAATCATAGGAGATAAATACGCTCGGAAACGACGGGATTTCTTTTCTATCGTGGGTGGAAATCCTTCGCGCGCCGTGCTAAATTATAAATAATTGAACGTTTATAGAAATAAAGAGGAACAACCACGAACACGAAGAATCGGTGATTGCAAACGAGAAACTAAAATGGAAGAGCAATAGTCCGTCAGTCCGTGTCGTTCGCATATCATGACTGGTATCGTAGGTTTCTCACGAAAACGGCGGCGAACAAATTTTATTGGCTCGTCGGAATGGAGTTTCTGTCTGTTGGATATGTGGCACGTGACGGCGTCGCGGTGAATTTTCTACGGAAATCGTGTATCTCTCCTCGAGCGGGTTGTCGCGAATCGCGAATCGGCGGAAGAATCGCGAGGGAGGGAGATGGCAAGGTGCGCGTCACGAGTATACGTAGTCTCCTCGTACGCGTACGAGGCCGACTTCCACTCTACCGAAAATGTATTTTCCAAACAGGAACGCAATTTCGTACTTCCTTTTTCTCCGCGTAATTACTTCTCCAACGATCCAGATCGTTCTTGGACCGATCGCAGTTCAAAGAAACGGTTCTCCGATTTCTTCACCCCGTAACTTCTCTTCTTACGATCCGTATTCGGTACAATTTCCTTTCCATCTTTTTTCGATAGCGGTGAAAGAGCGTCTGAAAGACTACAGGGATTATTATGCATAATAATAGGAATAGTAGGAAGTGAAATGGTGCAACAGAACAGTATTTTTGTATTAGCTATGGCGCAGAGGTGTACTTCGACATTATTGTTCGTAATATTCGAGTTGTATAGGGATGAAAGTTCGCGATATCCGTTTTCAAGTGATAGAGCGGCGGTGATCGCGCGTTGCAAAGCAAAGAAAAACGACTAAACGGGAGGAGAACAGGAAGGGAGGGAGTAGCGTCAGTTTCGCTTACGCGCGGTTCGATCGAAGTATGCGATCCGGACTCGGTTCGAGAACGTTGACAGCGTGCGATCGCGACGGGGAATTCGGAAAAGCTGTGCATGGAGGCAGGAAACAATCGATAATTAAAAAATGACTCGAGCTCTGAGCAGCAGAGTCGATGGATGATCGAACGCGTGGAATGATTCCATCGATCGTCTTCTCGACCCCGTTCGACTCAGTTTCAACTATGTAAGTTTCTTCACTTTTGATTCCCCGTTTGAGAAAGTAACTAACATGGAACGAAACACCAATTCTACCCTATCGCTACAGCTGAACCGTTAGCCCCTCCGGGCCATCGAGAACGAATCGCGATCGACGTCCTTTTTCTTCATCGCACGTCTCGATATCGATACCCTTCCCCCCTCGTGTTTGTTTATCAGGGACGTCGACACCCTCGAAGCCATAGGCTTTAAGCGGCTCATTGTGCACGCTGCTAAATTCGACGGTAGCTCTGCAGCTGACTTCGATCAGCTTTTCCCTCGGAAGCATACTCGGCTTGGCTTTCCAACGAGGAGCTTTCTGCTCTACAAAGCGATATCTTCGTGCCATAATAACAAGAACGTCTCGTCGCTCCAATGTCTTTTACCCGCGCTCCGCTGCTGATTCCCTTTTCTTTCACTATTTTCCGTAGTCTCGTCCCGTTTTGCATTCGTCACCTTTTGCGATGCTCGTAGGAGGTCGAACGTTTTGCGTTCCTTTGGATTCGGCGTCGAATCACGCGGGACCGTGATCTTGTTTCCGGTGCCCCTGTTTCTCTCTGCAAGCTTCGCGTATGTCCTTCATAGCGCACAACAGAACGCTTCGCTGCGTTTCCTACAAGCTTATCGACGCGAGCGCAGAACCGGAGAGATGGACCGCGATTAACGGATCAAAGAAACACATGGAAGAAGCATGGAGATCGTTCGACCGTTACTTGGGCTCGAATCAATAATCGATGAATTGTAAACGGTTCGAACGAACCTCCCATGATTCAACGTATGTATCTATATGCGCGTTGTATAGATCTTCGTGTATGTCACTTTCAGCGTGGCTCTTGATTTTCTCTGTATTGTCAGGGGTAGCGTGTAAGGTAATAGAATTGCTTCAAAATCACCGATCGCCATGATATCGTCGTACTCGGTTCTCCGATAGTAAAAACTGTAGCTGTTAATCGACACCACCGATCGTTTTATCGAGTGTTAGAGAATTGCTCGTCGTCGACGACAATTCGCGCAGAATCTTTTTCGATCCAGATCTACTTCCACGGGGCATACTTCTGTAGACGAATAACAGAAGGAGGACGCTACGCTGCTACAGTGAAAACTAAGTTGAAAAACACACGACGACCACGTTGCATACCTTCTCATGTACTTAACGAGCGAACGAATTGGTAATTCGTAATTTGTGTCGCAGCAGGCCAGCGAAATGTCGCTTCAGAATGACCTCGTCTGCGCTCCTTATCCTTTACGGCCGCATTCTTTCATACACGCGTAATCGGCGGGGTTTCAACGCTACGGACATAGATTTTGCTGCTTCCGAACGAACATGCGCACCCGAAGAAAATACGTGGAAATGCGAACGACGCGACGTTCAAACGGATGCTAAAGCCGCGAGCCGAAGAAGCGACGTTTCGCTCGTCTCCGAGTGGCGTGTCCACGCACCGATAGCGATATGACTACGTTGACGTTCCAACGCCCAAACGTACGAACTTCGTAAGCAGGATGAAAGATGCAAGGCGCGCTGTTCAGTGGCCACGGGACACCGAGGGGTACGAATATGATCGTCGCACCTCTCCGTGGTGTGCTATCGTGTGAGAGCGGTCGTAGCTTTATCCATGAACACGGTTATTACATATGTATAATAAAATGCAGAATCTGTTATACACTGCCTAAAGGGCGAATTATAGAAAAAAAAAAACTTTTCCGTAGATTTCATGGTCGAATACTCTGTGTCGCTCATTTCGACGTTCTGACATGATACACGTGTATGTGCGTGCGCGCATTTCCGTGGGTCTCGAACAGGGAAGGGTGTAATCACAGCTATTGTTAACTGGCACAGAACAGTGGGTCTTCGGGCGTCATGGAAATGTCTTGTTTTTTTTTTCTGTGGATTACAATAAACTATTTTATTCTATGAACGACGTTTTATTTCCTCCTTCCTTCGTATCGTTTGAAACGAAAATGACTGTTCTCGTTTTGTAATGTGCATTTTCTCTGTTTATTCATCGATTTACAGACTTTTCTTTCGACGAACGGCATACTCGTAACTGATAAAGAAAACGCTCGGTGTAAAGGTTAAACGGAAGCCCCGAAACGGTTGATCGGGGCGAAGGATACAACAACGCGATTCGTGCGCGAGGAATGCTTCTTTTCGAACGCGTACGAACATTCTATAGCTTTCTGGTTCGATCAATCATACCCTAAACGATTATACAAAACACGTAATAAATTACAAGTGAGTTAAAGTAATGCTTACAGAACTAACAATATTTGGTCATTTCGAAGTAAGACGTTACCGTGCTTAACCAACATCGTTGACGAAACAAACGTTCCCCCCAATTGGACGTCGCGTAGGCTACGCGTACCGAGTTTGCGCGCACCTCCGTTCATCTCGAATGTTGTCATCTTCTCGTCAACTTCTGAACGGAGCAGCACGACACGGTGGTAACTTAAAAACGTACGCTTACATCGAGCTAAAGCAGAGTCTATGATACAAAATATCGAGGGCAATTTTCTCGCGGGATCGTGAACGTAGACACCTCTGTGCTTTATATTATCTTTGATTCGTGTCTTAATCTCTACGCGGACGATGCTCGAGGAAACGCGGAACTAATACTGTTCTTGCGACCCGATCGTACTTTGGCACGACCGAACAAAAGATATGGTATGCGTCGGGGAAGATACGGAACCACCATCTTTGTACACGGAGAATACTCTTTCAATCGGTCTACTCGGTTACCGTGGCTATTGGTGGTCTATCGTCTGAAAGAACCATTCGGTGAATCGACGAAGCTGCTGTGCAGCCGCGTGACTTTCGTCTTGAAGACGACGGTTCTCGTCTCGAAGACGACGCACTTCGTCTTCCAGGGAGAGCCTCCTCCGCGTCTCCCTGGCTACCCTCAGTTCCAGGGTAGACAGATGGGACTGCAGATCCGAAACGGAATTCCTGAAACAAAGGTGGCGTCGATTGGAGAAACGCGACAGAGACATTGTGTACCGTACTCGACGAAATCGTGAGACAATGAAACTTTTAAGCTGCACCCAGGAGTCAGTTTGTCTAGCCGGTAGAATATCATCTTCACTCTCCCTCGTAGTTGATAATTCAATGAGTAGAGAGAACCAGAGGTAGAGGGACAACACTTCTGGAAGAAGTCAACGTGCATTCTAAACCTCGATGAGTTGTTTAAGAAACACTATGCTTTTAAGGGTAGCTGACCGACCGTTGCAGGCACAAGGAATAATCCAAGTATGCCGAAAGGGAATGTTTTTTAAGCAGATCACCGAGGTACCTATATTTTCAATCGATCCTCGTTAAAAAAAAAGTGCATCTGTAGTTCTCTTTCTCTCCTTGCAAGTGCCAGAATTTTGTCAGACGTTTAACCCAGGTGCAAGTTACAAAAATCATTGTGGAAGCGTGATTGATAACTGGGTCTCTAAACGTACGTGATAGCGTTGCATCCGTCTATCAGTCTGTCTTCGTTCCATTCTTGAGGATGCTGCTTGGATCTAGAATCCACGTGGTGGTTTTGCCAGCAGTCTACGTCCGCGTCGTTGTGGTTCTTCGCGTCTTTGATCGACGTCAAATTAGTGGGCTGTTTGGAGATCGAATGGGGCGGTTTGGTAACGCGTGGCGACAATCTAAACACGCCGTACACCAAATTACAATGTATCTCGCTAGAAGCTAAAGTTCGACGATCGATCCGCTAGTTACCTCTCTTCCTTCGACAATTTATTTTCGCTGGGAGCTGGACTGGACGCGGTGCTCGCGTTGGAGATCACTGTAGCCGGTCTGGCCATCGTCAGGATCACTTCCGATCCGTTATTTCCGTTCTCCTGTCCATTCGCTGGTAGAACGCTCAAAGTAGTGGCGCTACTGCCGCACAAATTTTCCCTGGATCTGCATCTGTTCTGAATCTCCAATATATTGTTGTTGATCTTGTTGGAATTCTGATTGTTGATCAATGCGTTCGCGGTCATGTTGTTGTTCGTTATCTGACCATCGTCCGCGATGTAATCGGGATTGATCAACTTCATCAGATCCTCTTGAAGCGTGCTAGAGGTCAAGTTCGCGGAGTTTCTATGGGAATTTCGCACACCCGGTTTCGGTCTGGGACTCTGATTTCTCGAACTACCGCTCGAAGGTGTGAGGTTTCCGGCACGATGTTTGTTGGCCCTCCTCAGCCTAGGCGACACGCTTCCGGAACCATTCGACAGCTCGTCCTCGCTGGGTAGGGTGGTCACTTCAGGACAGTTTACGTCGGGGATTCGAACGTCGGGCGGAAGACTCGCGGTAAAATCCTTTGTCTGTCGATACTCGACGTTTATCTTGTGAGGAACCGGCCTCTCGGACATGGTGGTCTTTAGGCAAGTAACTTTCTCCCCGACCTTGAACTCGTGCGGTATTTCGTACCTAATCGATTCGCGATTGTGCTCGCTGTTGTCGCCGTGTTTCCGTTCATTGTTGACACCTTGCTGGCACTCGATCTCGTATTTCGTTAAGTCCATGTCGTACTTGCTGTTTCTTCTTTCGTAAATCTCTTCCGAATAGTCGTAGCCCATTCTCTTTTCATGGGCGCGCACTTCCTGCTCGTACTTGCTCGGAGTTCTGTCCATCAGTTTCTCCTCTTGCACCTCGTATTTTGAGCTTCTGTCTGGCTTTCCTTCGTACTCGTACTTGGACTGCTCGTAGTCGTTGTATCTACCAAGATTGTTATTGCTGCTGGACTTTGGGAGACTGTAAGTCGCGTTCTGCGTCAATGGCAGAGAGTTCGACGCGCTGAGTTTCTGATGACCACCGCCGTGATGCATGTCGTTCTTGTGAAGCTCCCTCTGGGACGCGTACAAATTCTCTTGTTTGATCTCATATTTCTCTTTCTGAAGCTTCACGTAGTTAGAGGTAACGAGGTCCGAATTTCGATGCGCGTTGTCCAACTGCCGTTGATAGTTTTCGTGCCTGATACTCTCCTGCAACACTTTCGAAGACACGTAATTGCTTTCCTTCGCGTAATGTTCGTGACTGTGGTGCTTCGAGTTCTCAGAAAATTGCTTGCTACTGGCATAGTGGGACTCTTTGTCCTTCTTCTGAGAGGACTTGGGTGTTATCATTTGGTAATTTTGTCTGGCTGGAAGAGGAGGTGGCGGAGTGCCATCGGCTCGATGTCCGCCGTCCTGTTCTTGCGGTTCTAGAAGCTCGTACCTGTGCGAGAAAACCTTGCTATCAATATCGACGCATACGCAACGGAAGCCTACGAAACTTGTGCGTTGAAACACTGCGCGCGATTCTTGAGAATTTGTGAGAAGAATTTGAAAATCGTTCTCGTACCATCGATCGTCCGCGCTGCTGTGTCCGCTGCTGCTGCTGGTCATCGTGCCTTCCATGGGAAAGCGAGGATCGTTGAACGATCTGGAGCTGGACCCAGTTCCGTAGCCGGAACTGTTGCTCGATCTCGGAGGACTGAAGGACCGTTCGTATCGCCTCTGGTGAGACATGGCTGTCTGCTGAGTCGGCGTGTTATCGGGACTGGTTACGTTTTCGTAATCTCCCTCATAGTTGCTCGACAAATACTGGCAGTTTTGTAGCGAGCAGCCCCTGCGTTACAAAAGAAAGAAAACGAAAGGATGTAATCTATAGAAATCGCAACGCGCTAAGCTGATCTACCTTCTGGGATTGCCGTCGTTGTTTGGCGGTATCACGGTGACGGTAACTTGAGCACTGGTTTTCAGCAAGTCAACCATTTGATCGTGGCTCAACGTGGACACGGCAACCTTGCATATTTCGACGAGCCTGGACCCTTGTCTCAATCCCGCTTGCCAGGAGAGTCCCATGCTTTCAACCTGCGTCACCACTCCGTCGGGTTGAACGTGGAAACCCAATTGGCCGAGACCGTTTCTCTTGAGGGAGAGCTCGGTAGCCGGTGCACCCAGAGTTACAGCCCTCAATCGAGCCACTATTTCCATTAATTCATCCCTTTCTCCGTAATCTCCGCGCACGTGAATAGTGATACATTCCCCCTGATGATGGTAGAGCCTCAGACTGAAACGAGATGCGTTAGAAGAAGAAAGTTTACAGTGTTTCGTCTGGCTTATCTGGATTTGTACTCGTAGGGTACCTGTTTGTTTGCGCGTGCCAGCCCAGCACGCTGACGCACGGGGTCACGAAAACTATTTGCCTGGAATGTTCTTCGATAAGAACGATGGTGTCTATGCTTATTCCCAGATAACAATCCGTGTTCTGATTGCTGTCCTCCAGGATCACTTGCCAGCATATGGCACCGCGCTGCGCAGCGTCGCAAGACAATCTCGGCCGCACGGCAGCTTTCTTTTTGCTGCTGAACGACAGCATAGCTGTTCCGGGACACGTGAATAACGATAACACCTTTTCTCGTTGCAACGATAATTTAACGGATCGTGTCGATGAAACTTGTAGCGTAACTTACAAAATTTTTGTCCGGTGTCGACAACCGTGGTCGAGGAGTAGCTGGTCGCGAGGTCCTTCAAGTACTCTTGCCTGGTCCTGGTGGCCATCGTGGCGAATTTCTCCGACCTACGGAAACGCGAGTCGCTCGCACTCTTGTTGTTTTCGACGCATACGATCGACAGAACCATAGTTACCTGTGCGCCGCATTTTCAGCGTTGATCACTTTCGCCAGAATGAAATCGGCAAACGCTTTTCCCTTGGCGAACGTGGCTCCGGGGGGGACGGGAGGTCCGAAAATGGGCACCTCCTTGCTTCTGGACACAGCTACGCTGTACTGAGTATTCTCGGAACACGGATTGATGGCTCTGACCACGATGAACACGTGTTGGAACTGCGAGCGTATTCTTCGTGGACTGAACGGAAGCGCGCTAGGTTCCTGAACCGCGGAACAGAACGTTAGTTTTGCGAAACGGAAGCGAGGAAAAAGACCGTCCCGCGCGAGCCAGCGAATGCAGCGGAACACCCGGGACTCCATCGCCGGCACGGTCGTCTTCTTACCTGGAAAACTATCGTGACTATGTCATTTCCGATGTGCCTCTTCCTGAGCAGCTGTTGTCTGTTGTTCGGTGTAAAGGGTAGCATGGTGGACACGTGAAACGTTACTTCCGCTCCTCGATGGGTCGCGGCGACCGCGTGAGTGCCGGTCGAGTCTGTCCTCGTGTCCAAGCCAGCCTTGTAACCCTCGAATCCTCGCAGTCTTATTCTTTGGCCTGCCGCGCGGAAAGTGCAATTAGAATCCGCGAGGCAACGGGACGCGATGCGACGAGCGGCTTGGCTCACTTTCGTTCGGTCTGCTCCGCCTCCGCTCGCCGCGTTTATTTCTCGCGAACGAAAGCGAGACGACAAAGGAATTCGCGAAACGGTAGGTGTATCGACGAAACGAATGCGCCGCGACCGGTTAACGAACTCGACGTACCCGGAAAGCGGAAGGACTCTCCATCGTTCGGGAGTGGACCTCGCGCGTTTCTCTTTTCGAAAGCAACGTTGCCCGTTCGAAAGGATCGCAACCGCAATAATTCGCCGTTTGATTCGTGAAGAACACAGCCCTCTTCCCGCCAAACCTTGCTTCTTCCAACCACTTACCGATAGCGTCGAGAAACTCGAGGAACGCAGGGCCAGCGTGTTGGTTGTTGTACATCTCCTCTTCCGTCCTTTGGCCGGATCTGCAGTAGAGAACGCCGACCTTGTACCTACTGGACAGTCCTTGTTCGTCCAATCTGGCAAGAGCTTCCTCGGCGGTTGGGGTGCCCAGCCTGAGGCAGCCCAGTTGTACTTCCGGTGCAACCAATTCCAATAGCTCTCTGGTCGGTAACCTGCCCTGGGGCCTTATTCCAAGGGCTTCTTCCGGCACAGAGCCTCGGAGCGTCAACAGCTCCGAAGTACGAACGATTATTCTATACTGATTCGCGTCCTTTCGAATGCTGATGGCCACCGGACCCAGTTGCTCGTCCATGCCGAACCAGTTTTGATGCTCTCGGCCTGTAAACGTTTCGATTCTCTTTACGTCGCAGGTGGTAAACGGGCCATTCCCAGGAGCTTTTCAATCGACCGATCACGATCGTTTGGAGTAGTTTCGAGGCTTACCGAGAAAGTATCTCCTGTAATAGTGAGCACCTTCGTCGACGCTCTCGACGGGAAGCGGTCGCTTCTGCAGCGGGCAAGTGTGCTTCCATAACGTTTCTCCGGGCGCTGGCTCCAAGACAGCGATGCCATAGGACAAAGCCGGTCTGTGAACTCCGTTGCCTTGCGAGCATCGCGTCAGACCCACTTCCCGTTCGCCCTCGCCGCCGATCTCGTTTCGGAAAAACGGACACGATTCCAGCAGATCGTTACCTACGAGCAGCACAGACAATCTCTAGCGACTTCGGATCGTTCTGCATCTGCTCGATGCCGATTGTGGGTACGCGAAAGATAAAGCAGACGGGGTCCCAGGGTCGACTTTCATGCAAACTGTAAGTTTTGGAAGGTTCGAAGAACATACCTTTTCCGTCACCGGAGTCCTCCTCGGGCGTCTCGTCCGGGGTGGAGGCCCTGAAGGAGCTGGCGGCGGAGGCACCGGTCGCCGTGTTCCTTCTTCTCGCGAGCAGAATGCCCCTCAATTTGGCCGCGTAGCCGAGATTCGCCGTCAGCGACTGGCAATCGTAGTGAGCGAACGCTCGCCTCCTGTGCCTCTCCTCGATGTCGGCCGAAACCACGGGGCTGCTGCAACCCTCCTCCATCGCTCTGGGCGGCTTGCCGCCCCACAATCTATTTAATTTCAGTCGGAGCTTCGGACTCGAGCCACCGGTCGGACCGCAGACCTCGTCCGCCTCGGCCGTCTGCCCGTCTCCGACCCGCCTCAGGTAATCCACGCCGACCGAATTCCGTTGATCCGACGACGCTGGCCTCAGCTCTTGCAGCATCGCGAACAAATTATCCCCGACCGGCACCGACTGAGCCACTACGTCGATGCTTCCTGCGACACCAAAACGTTCGCGACCCGGTTAACTCTCGACCTTTAACCGTTTCGTCGTCGACGCGCCTTCGGAATAAAAGCGATGCCATCTATTTTCTACGAACTGATCGGGACGGATCGTTCGATCCGTGCCTCGTCTCGACCCGAGATTTACTTTCGCCACACGAGCTTGCGAGTCTTTTACGCAGCTTCACTTTTTGTCTCTGCCTCTCCTTCTACCTACCGTGTGATCCATACTCTCTTCTGAGGGGAGGCTCTGGCACTCGAGACGCAGGGTCCGGACTGTGCGGAAGTTCCAGGCTGGAATTCGACCGGTGAAGGGCCAAACCACGACCCACGCGGCTGCTCGGCCCTCCGCTGCCGCCGCTGTGTATCGGTAGGCTCGCGATCATCTCTTCATTCTGTCAACACATCGAACGAGTCGGTTAATTCCATTCGAACAGCTGATCCCGGCTGAGATCGAAAAACGCTTTGCCGAAAAATCAAGCGCGAATCCGAATTCCTCGGCCGTGGAGACCGTCGGCTCCGAAGGTCGCCAAGCTTTCGACGAAACGGACAACGAACATCGGTCCGATGTTTTTCCAGGCGACCGGGACTCTGTACGGTCTCGTGCCGATCGCGGCCGAAAATTCGCCGGTTGCTCCGCTCGGAAAGCGCGAGTAGAACGGTTGGCGATGTCGCGGGTGAAGCAGAAGCAAAATGAAGTGCCACCGAACAAGCGTAAAGTAGGACAGCTAATTAGAATCGTCCTGCCGTTCCCAGTTACGCGTGCAGACTCGAGTCTCGAGTTACGAGTTGCGAGCTACGTAACCCTAGCACACCCAATCCCAGGGGTTTCTTCCGAGTTCATTCATTCGTCGGAGTGGCTCTCTCCGTGTCGCGTCGTCCGTAACTTTTATTCTTCCTCTTTTTCCCTAATTGAGTTGGCCTTTAATTACGGGAGAGCAAGGTCGACGACGCGACAGTATCCCCGAAAATCGATCCAAATTTTTTCCGGATTGCCGCCCGCGCCTGCACGCCCTTTCGCGTACAAGCTCCTTCCGGAAGATTTATTCTCGAATTCGAAAAGGGCGTTTGGCACGGTTTGGCTCGCGCCCGTAGCGGCCGCGTTCAGAGAGCGAGAGAGGACGAGGGCGAAGGAGGAGAGAACGATAATTAAGTTGGTTCTAGATCCGGCGCACGAATGGTTTATCGTAGCCTGAAACGCGATACGCGTGCAGAGGCGCGCGTATTCTCGACTGTAGCGAGAGAAAACGGGACGCACGCCGTGCACCTGCCCGTTCGCGATTCCCTCTGCGATTCAAGCTGACCCCGCATCAAACGTCTGCCACGATTCCGCTCCACTCTCCGGCGTTCGAACGATCGTCCGGCGAACGCGAACTCGCGGCAACGAGACCGTTTCGAAATACGCGACGAAGAAATTTGCCTGCCTGCGTCGAGCGATGGCGAACGGAAGCGGCGCGTTCACGGGTATCCGTGCATCGAAGATGGCACCCCGGTGGCTGTAAAATTACGAGCGAGACTTCGCCGATCGCGATGTCACGGAAAGACGGTCTCGTAAAAAATGCGTGAAAGCGACGAACGAGGCGGCAAAGCGTGAATCGGCCTTTAGACCTGTACCGTTGCTCGGTTCTCCAAATGTGTCCGGTGAATGGGCGATTCCATTGTTAACTCGAAACCGGTATCTCGCGCTCTCCCGTACTCATCGCTCGTGTGTCCGCGTCTTGCTATACACCAACAGCCAGTCCCCGTCCGTGTTTTTTAACCGGCACACGCTTTACCGTTTTCCCCGATCGCGAATTCGATCCGTTCCTCGGTCCAGCCTCGCGCGAGGATTCTTCGAAACGAGACGGCGCCGCGTGACGAGCAACTTCTCCACCGTTTAAACCTGACTGATTCTCCTGAAAGGTTGAAGAACTCCGCGGGCGCACTCCGCGGGTGTTCCAGAAATGCGGCGATTCGGCCGTTTCTCCGTGTTGGACGGATTCGGTCAGAGGCCGGACGCCACGAATGTTTCGCGCGATTCGAGCTCGTCGGCGAATTCGAGAGACGCGACGAGCGCAGACACGCGGCCGGCCGAGGAAGAAATCCGTGGGCCGTGTCGTTCGGGTCGCATATCGTCGGCGAGACAGCGCGCGGCCCGGACAGACGCGGACGCGGTCTCGAGAGGATCGACGGAACGAGCAGAAGGATCGAGGGACTCGGAAGGTATTTGGCACGGATGACCGTGGCCGGATCGTCCGGGGCCCCGTTGCATTCCGTGCATTCCGCGCGTCGTTCTGCCGCTTCTACGCGTTCCCCTTCCCGAAACAGAGACGCATCGGAGAAATCTCTTTCCGCCGCGCGCCTCCGTACCGTTGTCCTCCAGCGAAATCGACGATACGCGAAAGCAGTCGGCGCGGCTCACCGATCAGCTGTTTCATTGTTTCTCGAGACCGGGGCGTCGCGCGAGCCATCGCTGACTGCGTCCCTGCGACTGCACGCCTTCGCGCTGCAAACCTCGCCACGCCACGCTTCCCAACACCTCCACACCGTTTCTGCTTTCAAGATTACACCGTGCGAAAGTTCTCAGAACACTGCCGTTTCGTCGGTCAATCGATACAGCAACTGCGTGTCGGCCGCAGCGACTCCTACGCGAACATCGAGCAGCTGTTTCGTTTCGAGGTGAAAAACGCGGCGGAAGCTGGACGATTCGCTGAGGTCGCGCGGCGATCGAACGAGAGCCCAAGAGCGAATTCCGCGGTCGAAACTCACGTTGACTCATCGGTTGCGATTCTTCAAGGTCGACCACCAGCCGACGCGTGACCAGCCTCGGAAGGAAACGATTTGAATCGTCCCTCTCTCTTTTCCTCTGCTTCGCGTCCATCGACAGCGATGACAAATCTCGAAGATCGGAACGCTCCGATCGATTCCCTGAAATAAACAACTATAAATAACGTCCGTTGCGTGGACGTTACCCGCGTTTCTCCGTTTCCGGTGATTAGCCGTGACGCGCGCAGGCAGGTAACCGGCGGAGCAGCAGCGAGCGCAGATTGCATCGCGTTGCACAACGAGTTTAAAGCGACGAGAAACCGTGATGCAGATTACGACGACGAGCGGTCGCAATGTTGCGTCTCGATACGAACGGGAACCCGTTCGAGCATCCGACCAGGTTTCGTGGTCCACCAGCTGTTCCGCGAGCGATCATTTTTCCTAATAACGGTGCGCGTCCTTGCGCGCGTACACTCGATTTGCGTAATCACTCGCGGGAGCCACTTACGAGCAGGAAGTCCGGGCTAATTAGCGAATCCAATTAAAATGCCTTCGTACGTTCAATTTTCGCCCAATATCTACCGTTCCGCGTGCGAACATGCACCTTGGACGATGTATCGCGTTCGCCAACGTATTTCCTGGATGGAGAATCGTTGATCGATCGAACGATAAAGGTATCGAATTCGACGCGACTCTCGAAGATATCTTTCCCGGTGATCCCACCTAAATCAGAGTCCAACTTCCAGCTTGCATATTTTTGCGAATCGCGATTAGGATGAGGTTGTTGCGTCGCTCGTGTTCGCGTGTATTTACCTGCCATTACGGCGAACGATAACAGGATCGAAACAGGTAGGAGAGAAACGAGTCTGAAATCCGGTCAGCCGTGCGACGGCTACCGCCACCGGAAGTCAGGCGTGTCCGAAGACGATGCTGCCGTGCTCTCGTACTATTCGTGTTTGGAAGACGCGATTCAACGGATGCACAGCGGGGTATTTGCACACAAAAGTCGGACAAAACTATTTTAAAATTTGCGCAATCTTCGAACTCCCATAACTTTGCTAAAATTCATTCAAAGTTTATGAAACAAAAACCATTTTAAAGTTTAAACTTTCTACTTTTCGTTTCTTTAAACCATTGGTTTCGAAGTTGGTGTCGAGGGGGTAAAATCTGCCCTTAACGAGGAGTGTGACAAACTGTAAAAGTTTCTAGATGTTTGTCAAGTGCTACGGCGTACAAATAACATTTTTTGTACTTTTTATGTATACTATCGAAAAGTATGGTCATTTACCTTTAAGATAAGTCAAACCTCGTCGAAAAAGGATGTTTTTTAACAAAGATACAGCCATTTGAAGAGAGTCTACATATTCGGGGGCCAGGGATACAATCGGACATACAGTTCTGCTGGGTCCGCGGCATATGTTGCAAACTTCTCTGTATCGTACTTGACATTGTTTTTAATGTTACCTTAAATCTATATATTAATTGCATGTCAACCCCTGTTATTTCAGCTGACAATTCGTGATTTGAAAAAAATCTGGCGATCGCGAACATACAGGCGTACGTGAAACGCTGCAACTCTCGATAGTCATTTCTAACTAAATTAGCTATAAAACCTTAAAAAGTAAATGCAATGATACTGCTACCCAAATGTAATGATACTGGAAAGAGCATCGGGACTCACCCGGAAGTATAACAAAATCGTCAATGAAATTTTATAATCCGAAAGAAAATGACTGAATCATTGATTATTTTCAAATATTAATAACTATACAAATATATACGATGAAAAAGTAAAAACTGTGCGAAAGTGCAGTACATACCTACCTGAAAAGGTTCCATAATGCAAGAATTTACATAATTTCCTTAAAACATGTGAAAATCGCTAATAAGCGAACGATGTTTCAGAGAATGGTCAGGAAAGAAAAGAGTGGCATAAAATCTCTTCACTTTGGATGAAGCATGCTGCTTCATGAGTGCACAAGTAACAAAAAAATGATACATTGTTCCTCATATATTCAACTGTCTCGGGCAACAAAAATGGTATGGCTTACGCAAAATTTTTGAAATCAACTTTTGGCCGGCTTTTCGGTGCAAATACCCCACTGTGGGACGCCGCGTCACAGCGACCGGATACACGAGTTTTCCGAAAGCAGCCGCCCGGTCGGAAGCAAAAAACTGATGTTACGCGGTGACATCGAGACGATAATAAGAGGCCGTTACCGAGAACTGGACGCGCGTTGAAAGCATCCGACTGTTCGTCACCGAAAAAACATAAAACGCAAATAGACATGGAAAATCCGCAAAACTCCTGAGGTTGTCACGTAGCGACTCTGCTCACCATCCGAAATAAAACATCAAGCATCGTCTCACACAATACACATCTCTCTTATACGTTATTAAGTTCGTTATATATACAGTAGACTCCCGTATAACGCAGATAATACGTTACGCGTTGTATGAAATCGCGTTATAGGAAATCGCCATGTAACCACGGAGATTACAAGCTATGCTGCGCTCGACTAAAGTAAACGGGAAATTCCTGCATCTTATTGTATAGCGCGTTGTACGAGAATCGCGTTATATGAAAAGAGTCGTCGCAATATCTTTAGCGCGTTGTAGGAACCTGGCGAACTAATAACTAGTTCGGTGCATTAAGTTGGAACGGACACCAGCGTCTTCAAGCTGCCGCTATAGCGTAAGCGAGATTCACGACCTCGCAAAATTCGAGTTGGAATTGGAGCGGGTAGACGGTACACCGACAGTAAAATCGTTGAGGGAGCAGCCCTCGGCGACGGACGGCGGATTCGGCGACACCGTTCCGATTCTCGTCGACGCGACGTTCATCGGTCACGGGACGTATGCGCGTGGAGCGCAGGACGATATCGGTTGTTCAAAGGACGTGATCGTTGGAAGGATCGGCGGCAATGCTCATTCTATCGATAGGATCTCGTACGACGACCGTACCGTGCGGAGGTAAGAACGATATTCTTCAGTGTCCGGTGAGCATTCTTTGGTGTCCAGTGTATCGGGTTCTGTGCGGTCCTCGGCCGATCAGCTAGCCCCGTCCTCAAAGAGTCGCGGCCACTGGACCTGTACGACGACTTTTCCGTGTGCACGGCCGTCTTGTGGGAATGTTCGAGCTGCGTGCAACCGCAGAACCATCCTTCTCCTCTATCGACCGATCCATCGACGCGTTTATGGACGCGATCGTACGAAAGTAAAACGCCGTTCGTTCGATAATCGAACGGATCCAATTTACGGGGGATCGAGCGCCTCGCTTTCGTGGAAATTTCGCTCTGGATACCCCGTGCGAGCTACTCGAACGTTGCATGCGCTGAAACTGCACAGCGTTCGCGCACCGTTGCTCGGAGATCTGCTTCGATGAGTTTCACGGATGGGCTGCTCGCGCGGCGTCACGCGTTTTCGTGCGTCCTACCTGCCTCATCCTGTCCCGATTTTCGAACACTGAAAACGGCGCACAGGTTTCGAAAAGGCATTTTTTCTTTTTGGACCGCTCGCGGACTCGACCCGCCCTCTTCGATGGTGTTCGTAATTTTCTATTGAACCATCGATGACGCAACGTATGCTCGCGACGATACTTTGATCCGAGGAAATGGCCTCGAGATATGATGCGATCGTATCGCGATTTTGTTCCAGATACGAAGGAGATATCGTCTCCGGCGGAGGTAGATACGGTCGAAGATAACCGCTTGGGTCGACGAGAAAGAGAATTGCATCGCACGGTCGTGGACGGGCGCTCGAATTTCGAGCGACTCCACCGTGTAACGGATCGATCGATGGATCGTGAGCGGATCGATCGGCGCTGTACGCGCCGCCGCGTCGATAAGAAAGGGTCCGGTGGAAGGAATCGTGTTAGAGCGAAATCGTTTCGCACGTATTTGTCGATATCGCGCGTTCTTATCCCATAATTTCACGAGTACGCGCGTACAACGTCGAACGCACCGCGACCATCCGAACTAGTTATGTAAATGCCTGTGCATTCTTCACGCGATCCACCAGCGTATCGCGGAGCCGTTCTTTCCGCGCTCCGCCTCCATTCTTTCCCTCTTCTCCTTCTTCTTCCTCGCATTCCCGTCGCTCGTTCCTTCCATCGACTCCAATCAACGTTTCTATTCTCGAGATCGCTCTTATTCGTCCGTCACCGGCGACTCGTGCCGCGCGGAATTCTCGCGACAAACCGATCCGTGCTCGTGCGCGAACGCCGACTTCCTCCATCGAATATTTTCAGAAGCGCGTCGCGCAACGATCTGGGAGATATTCTGGAGGCCGAGGAGGCAATCGGCGCTTCTACGAGATGTTCTCTGGGAAAATGCCGCGTCGATCGACTCGGTCGCGATTCGTTTGGCTCGGTCGACGAAGGAGCGGCTGCGACGTCGAACGTGCGGCCTGATCCACCGCCAGCAAAAAACGATTCCGCTTTTTCGATCGTTTTCCCATGACTCTGTTCGTCCGTTCGCACGTCCGAAGAAAAAGAGGAGAAACCGTTCGTTCGTTGGCGCCATGGAGGAGAGAACGCGCGTCCTCCTCGCTTCGATGTGTCGCAGGTGATCCGGCATCGCGCACCGTCGCTCGCTCCTCGGCGGATCGGCTGAACGTGCCCGACTCGTAGGATTATTCGCGTATGTACGCCTCGCGCATAATGTTCAGCGAAGAGCGTTCTCTGGGAACAGAGAATAATTGTTTTTTTCTCGGCGGTGTTTAGCATGAGGCGAGTTTTCCCGCACGGTGCAAAGGAGGGAGTCACGCATTTTTCGCGGTTCCCTCGAGCGTGAACGCGCAGCCATATAAAGCCACGGTGGATAGAATATTATTTCGCCCCTTTCTGGGATCGCAAACGAGGTTGCCACAAGAGATCGTAATAACATCGAGCACCATTACCGTGGTAAAATACTAGTTTTTCTACCGGTTTCCGCCCGTTGATTGCAGCCACGATGCAACCGCGCGCCCTGCCTTCTATGCAACGAGCCTGCAATTATTGTTTTTAATTGTGCGAATTCATTGACTGAAAGAAAGTTGCGCGAGAGGCGACCGTGCTTCTTCTTCGTTTCCTTCGTCTTCCGGTCGGGCCATCGATCATCGATCGCCACAAGAGAGAGGGAACGTTCGTTGCGCGAAACGTTGCGGGAACGGCATCGCGGCGCGAAGCGAAACGTTCGCGTCGAAAACACGCGGAACGTCGTGATTCCAGGATCCCCGACCAGCGCGAGAACCTCCGCTTCGAGTTTCCTCGAGCGTGAACTCTGGGTGCGCGAGGACGCACGCGTCGGAAGATGTTCGTTCGAAAGGCTGTGTTCGGGATCGAACGGCTAGATTAGCCGCGGGACGCATGGGAACGAACAGCTGTTAATTGTTTCCTGAAGAACAACGCGCGCGGAACGGCCTCGTGATTTACAATCGGGAACGCAGACAATCGCGCGGCAATTACTTGCAGCGACAGCTTTGAGAACCTCGATTCGCGTCATCGTTCAACGCGGACGAACTTTCCTGCGAGCGAGGCGAACGAGCGCATGGAAGGCGTTTCGACGCTGCAACGAGAACTCGTTGGTTCCGTTGAAGGGACGGATTCGGGTCATCGCGTATTTCTCTGTCGCAACGCGAGAGCTCGGGGGAAACGCGAACGAACGCGAAACCGAGATCGTTCTTCGCGACCGACGATCACCGCCGGATCTCGAATCGAGCAACGAACGAGACGCACGAGGATCCGGCACCGTCGACCGACCGGCGTGCGATTTCCCGGGGGGAACGGGTCTCGGTCCGAACTCGCGTTTACGAGCTGATCGTTGCAACCGATTCCGCGAGCGTCATGGAAACTTCGCGAAGAGAGATTTCTCGCCTGTTCAGCGACGAGAAGAGCGAACGCTTCTTTCGCCATGTCGGTGAAAACGCGCGGATCGGTGGACGGACGGTTCCATTACGGTGACGAATTATCATCGAGGACGCGATTTCTCCGTTGTCGAGGGCGGAGGATGAGAGACGATTAAAGGTCCGCGAGAGAAGAATACGGATAACGCGCGGATCGTAATGACGAATGCGATACACGCGGCCGTCCTTTCATCGGCAAAGTGCATTTCGGAGTAGCATTCCGCCGTTGATAAGAGGGACGCGTCGGCGTACGAGACAATTAATCGCGATACTTCCCCGGACTCGATCCGTCGAGGTAGCCGACGATTCGATCCGCCTCTGCGTTCCCGCGTCTGTTCGCGTATCGACGGAGAATCGCGGATCGAGGAAAACGAATGCATTCGTTAAACGAGGATGAGCCGCACTTCGGTGTTTCTAATCGGTTAGCGGGAGGAGAGGAGAAACGAAGAGATGGGGAAAAAGGGATCCAGGACAACGAACTCGCGACCGGTCGCTCCGTCGCCTGTCCCGCAATGGAAACGTTCAAACGCGCTGCGTTCTACAGCGAGGCTGCAGCAGCGCTACCGTTTTACGCCTCTCGGTGATCGAACGATCCCTCAGGCTCGGCGAAGGGCCGAAAATACCGTGCATAATATTTACTGCGAGTCGGTCGATTCTATTTGAGTTGGCCGATTCGAAGTCGGTACGTTGGAGCGGACGAGTTCGAGACCGAGACCGAGCTCCGCTCTTCGGGGAGGTCGCCGTAAAAGGGTCGCGGCGCGCTCCCGAAGCTCACGAGCTTCCGACATGCCCAGCGTGCTGTGAGCGTCGAAGAAAAAGCGAGCGAGCGCGCTATCGGGTCGAGAGGATGGCGGGTGGGCGAGCGCGCGAAAAATCTTGTCGCCGTTCGTGAAGGAGGTCCGTCGTGTCGCGAGGCCTCCGAGGGAGCTTCGCCTTTTTTGCGGCTGAAACGAGATGCGATTCTCGGTAGGGGAAGAAGAGACGAAGATGGTCCCGGCTACCGTGCGCATGGTGGCCACATGTTGCTGTAAATTCGCGGAGGATCGTTAAATCGATGGAGAAGGCGCGTCTCACGCGGCGCGGCAGCGAAATACAGGCGCCACGCTATTACAAGGTATTCGCGCACCGATAAATTCCTTCGCCGATATTATTGCCAGCTATGAGCGTCGTTTCGGTGGCATCGCGAGCAGCCAATTTATTACGGACCCTTGGTATCGCGATACCGTACGCGCGAGCTACCGAACACCATATTTCATCGATTTTTTGGAAACGTTATTGGTTATTGCAGGCTAGCCTGCGATACCGCCGTAACATCGATACGAACTCCTTTCGCATTCGCGTTCAGCGAAACTTGTCTCGTCGATTTTCACGTACGCTACGTAACCCTAAAGCACGGCGCTGACTCTTCCATGCATCCTGTGTGGTTCGTCGCGTCTCGAAAATGGATTCTTTCAAAGCCCGAGAGAGAGACGGACTCGTTCCGCCGGCTCCGTCCGCGGTCCCGATGGATTCCTTTCGACCTCGGTGCATCCGATCTCCGATGGATTCTGGTTTTCGGAAGGAATAAATTGAAGAGGGCGGACCGAAATTCCTTCGGCGTTCCCGGCGGACGCGGTAAGCTTTCAGGAATGTATTCTCTCAAATTGGGACAATTGAGAAGGAATGCGGGAGCCGGGTGGCAGAGGCCAGGGGAGCCCGGCCCGGTCTTTGCGTCCGTGAGTCATCCCGGTGCATCGTCTTCGAACGCGTCCCCCCCCCCCCCCCCCCCCCCCCCCCCCTCCCTCTCACTCCTCGTGTCCCACGCCACACGACACCCTTTCTATTTCTTTTCCTTTTTCATTTCCTCTTCTTACGTAACGCGTGTCCCTGCCCTCGCGGGCCCATTCCGTCCCACCACCCCCGCTGCATTCCATATTCCGCCGCGACCGCGTTTGCCAAACTAATATCACCGATAAACCGAGCATATTCCACGCCCCCGACTCCGCGTGGCTCAACGGCGCGACCTTGAACTCGCCTCCAGCGCAACGAAGCAGAAGCGTACGAAGCGGTGGGAATCATCCGCGTCCGCCGCGCACGGATCACACGACTCGTTGCCGGTGTCAAAGGTCGTCGACGTCCTTTCTCCTAACCGCTAAGAACGTTTCGCCGACGCGACAACGCGAACATATAACTACGGAGTCCCGAGGTGCCTCCGTAACCTTTCACCGAATTCGCCTAAGACCGAAACGGTTTCGCGCTCGCGAAGCTCACCCACCCGCGTCCATCTTCCGTTTGCGCGGACACCCCGACCATACCTGCCCAGTTCCGAGAGACTTCGATGCACGATTCGCCAGCTTCGCGACTGCTTTCTTCGCGGACGAACTCTTGATTTTCAGCGTTCTGCGCGTACCGGAGTTCCTCTTCCTTCCCGGCGAGGGTGTGAGGCGGGCCACCGCCTCTATGAAACCACCGACGATCGTAAACGGCATCGATATCGATATCGATACGCTCGAGATGCGCGCGACCGTTTCTCACGAAGTCTGTCACCGGACTGACCGGAGAACAAGCGAATACCTGCGGGTAATAGTAGCAGATTCGCGAATGGGTTTTGCGGCGTGCTCGAACGTGCACCGACACGTTTCGACCAAGGGTGCAACGACAGGGGCGCCTCTCCCTTCCCCATTTCCAACGATCACCTGTGACGTCAAATCATTCTGCTTTCAAGATTTTACGCAAAATCAGCGACGAAGGATGCGCTTGAAACGATTCGAGTCGTTGCTGCTTCGACCGACGACGCGTCCAGCCGCTCATCTCACGCGTCGAGTACTTTACTCCGGAACGAACGTTCCACGTGACTCGCTCGGTGAAAAGCCACGGCGAACGGACGGTACTTTCTCAAGCGCGTTTGATAAAACTGTGAGAAATCCGCGAGGAAAAGGTGGAAACTCGCGGAAGTGGCACGCCGGTGGAATGCGTCTTCGTCGACGGAACGTTCGTTCTTTCGAAATCGTAGAAACGATCGCGTAGCTCTCGCGTTTTCACTTTGTCCGAGGTGCTGTTCGATGAGTTTGCCTCGATTCAGTCTATTTTCACGTTTCAATTGCTTTCGCGATCGGAAGCTGCGCTGACAACGACCCGTGCACCTCATTATGATAACTCGTTCGATCCCTCTGCTCTTCAAGCGTACGGAGAGGAAAGTGAAAATTCAACGAGCAACGATCGGTAGTCCGTGGTCGAATAAATCGAATGAACGGCGAGGGGCCGCGTCATGATCGAAGGGTCGTGACCGAAGTACCTTGAAAAGATTCGAACGATTCTCACGATCGACAAATAAGGTTGTACGCGAACGAGGATCGTGATCGATCGGGCACGCTTTTAAATACTCGTCACCGGGTCGAGCGGTTCTCCTGTTTCGCCGGTCGATCGCCGTTGAATCGGGGGACTGTCTCGATAAAATCGATCGAATCTTCGTCGCACAACGGTAGCATTCACGCTGGAAGATAAAAGCGGAGGAGATAAAACTGTGGGGTCCCGTTTCATCGCTCGACCCTCGAGGAAATTCGGACTCGAACGCGAACATGCGACCACGGATCGTTCCTCCGACGCGTTCGATCGAACGTAATCGTTGAAACATGAAAGGAAACGCGAGGTGCATCGTGTGCACACAGTCGAGTGTGAGTGCATAAACGGGACGAGCAGCGACGCGCTGCCATCGTTTGCAAAAAACGCTCGTCTCCTGCGAGCGCTTCGATGATAGCTGCGGGGCACGTTGGAAATTCCATTAACGTTATCGTATATACCATTCCCGCTCCAGCTCGAACAACGCAGGAGGCAAACCTCCGAGGTGGAACGGGATGTCGAAGATCTCCTGGGAGTCGAGAAACATGACGACGCCGAGGACGGAGCGGCCACGCGCGTCCTACGCACGATAACCTCTATTTTTACCTGCATCTATTTTTATCAGAGATATAAAAAAATATTCGAAGCGATGTATCCGGATACAAGGCAGCGGCGTCGATCCTCGCTTCTCGCGTTCGAGACGGTACCCCGGGTGACTGGCAACCCTGAATCCTTCGAGGAGGACGATATCCCAGCCAAGGTCCCTTCGACCTATCGCGTTCGCGCGTCGCTCGAAGGAAACGATGAAATACTCGAGAAAGAAGGACGCTTCCCACGCTCGAGGAAAGCGGTGCAGCGTCGTTCGAACGCGATACCATACGCTCGCTCGCGAGCGGAAGGTGAGAAAGCTGCTCGTGACGAAGCGAATCGCAGCGGCTCGGCCGAGACACTCGAAAGGGGGTAATATCGTGCACGCAGCGAGGCGAACGATTAAATTCTGACGGGGTCCCATCCGGTGGCGGTTATCGATTCGTTATCGGATGCGTTCGGAGACGGGCGTGGATCTGTGTCGATGCGCGTGTGCGTAGATACGATCAGTTTACGGGTCACGCGCGTAAAGCGTTTCTTACGCAAGGCTGGCGTATCGGGTCAACGACTTCCTTTTTCTTCGTATTCGAGCGAAAGAGGGCGAAGAGACGCGACGGCGGTGGCGGCGGTCGCTGCAATTAATCGACTAAAAATAATTACCGTGCGAACGTTAAGCTCGCGCGATTACCGACTTCTGACAGAATTTTTTCTGCGTTTCGTAACGCGTTCGTAACGCATCACTCGCCGTTTCTCCGAAACAATATTCTCCGGCGGAAAAGCTAGTTACGAAAATTGAGCGAGAATGCGTGGGCGGGAGCCTCGCGTCGGTCAACGACCACCCAACTCCGGGTCTGATTCGCAAAATGTCAGAGGGAACTGGCTCTCTTTGTCGGTGACGTTCCGGCCGCGCTGAAAACTCCCCGGGCGTCCTCAGAATTCGCTGAACGCGGTTAATCGGGTGCGTCTCGAATGAACCGAAACGAGAGAGGACGAAATGGGAGGAGATAACGCGCAAAAGGGACGTTGTTTTTTCGGCATCCGTCCGCGCGAGAGACCGAACGCGCGAAAGGGGGTTCTCCGAATATCGGGATAAGTGAACAGCCGCGCAAAGATCGGCAGGTTTCGAACGGAAGAGGTGATTCGGTTTGCCGCGATCGATCCGGTTATCGTTGGCGATCGAACGTCTCGATTTCGTTTCGACCTCGTTGCGCCGCTAACGGTACACGGGCAGCGCGTTTACAGGTAGCGCGTGCGCACACGAGATCCTTGATCCCGCGGAAGAGGATCGAATCGATCGGATCTCGAGCGGCCGTAAATCGCTGCGCGTTCGGTGCAACCGGTAGCCGGTGGTGTTTTGGAAAGCTCGTTAATGATTTGCCCGGGGAATGCATATTCGTACGATCTCGAGAGTTTGACGCTCGCGTAACGGGATCGCGAGTTATTGTTCGAAAGCGGCTTCCTCGATCAACGTCCGCCTGTTCACCCGCGCCAGCCTGCCTCCTTCTTCTCTCGCGTTGCCTGCTCTCTCCTCTCTTTCCGTCGATCGATCGGACGCCGCACGCGTCGATTCTCGAGTTCGACCAAGGCCAAACGCTGACTCGGAGAGTTTCATGATTCACGCGGGCCGAATAAACAGAGCCCGATACCCTGGACGCGGTTCCCGCGCTGTGTTTATCCTCGTACGGCCGATCCGGCCTTCCTTCGCGAGAGTCAGACTAAACAGGAGGGTTCAGACGGAACCGTAACCGAGAGAACGATGCTCGAACGCGACCCCACCGTATTATCAAACCGGTGCGTGTTTCGAGGAGACCTCGATGCAGTATCTTTTATCCGGATCTCGCTTATCTGCCGGTGAACGCCCAGCGCTCCGACGCAACGCTTTCCGTCGACCACCGAATCCGCTTCACGTTTTCACGAATTCACGGTTGAAAAATCTTCTCGATCTTAAGGGAGCGATGGATCGGGAAGGGCATAAACATTGCGAATCTTTCGGCGTCCGCGTGAATTCGACGTCACAGGCGGGCGGCGTGACGTTCGGAGCTGTCGCGGAATCACTGGAAACAATGGATCTCGATGAGAGGGGCTTTGATTAAATCGAGCGCGACGCGTACGTCCCATCGAATTAGCATGCTTATTAATCGTTGCCGGAGAACGAGCGAGGGAGAACATATGTCGATCAAACGCGATTCTCGACACGTGTGCTCGCCGCCATCGGCATATGTATGTCGCGATTCCCTCTGTTCTCCGTTTCAATTTCAAGCCCGCCTCCCTTTTGTCTCGTCCGCTCTCGTTCCGATTGTTCTTCACGGGCGCGGGTTAGAGCCGTTTACGACCCCCTTGTTCGCGCTCACTCGACCGTTCCTCGTTGATTCGCCACAGGAAAATATCCAGATTTCCTTTCGAGCGCCGATCGACTCTTTCACGCTCCCGCTGTTCGCTTCTGAATCGTCCGAGGTCTGGCTACCGCGGTGCAAAGGGTGCTGCAATTTATTCCTCGGTTCAAGGCTCGGAAAGAACCGCTTCCTGTCACGTCCTCGATCCCCGACCTATGCGTTTCGATTCTCTCGATGGCTCGAGCGCGCCGAAGAGACGCCGTCTTTGCACTCGCATTCCGCATTTCTCCGCACCTTTCTTCCCCGCATTCTCCGTGTTCTTCCGCACAGCACCGCGTTCCGAACAACCTGTTGTTCTCGAGTCAGCCGGTTCCTTCGTTCCGACCTACCGTCTCGCGAAACTGGATGCGAACGCAGGCATCGGTTCTTCGAGCGGATCGCGCGACGCGAAGGGAAGCGGATTTTCGAGACGGGCCGCGGCGCGGCGGAGCGCACGATGCGTTTATTTCGCGAGAGAGAAGATCGAGAGACCGGTCCCGTGGTACGGCTCTGTCGAACGGCTACCGCAACCGCTGGGGTATGCGGTTTTTAACGGTCCACCTATAAATACGCTCCGGTACGCGGACATCGCGGTGAATATTCGCTTTCGCTGATGCCGAAATCTTTACCGGAATATTCCCGACGTCCAAAAAGCCGCCTGATCGTAGGAAATTCGGAGAACCGATCCAGCTGCCAGTCAGGATCCTTTCAGGCTGACGAATAAGGGTGAACGGGTTGGTGACTCGTGTCCAAAGGCAGGTAACGGTTTTGAAAACGTGCGCCCGCCGTTTCGATGACTAATTGTAAGAGCTCGGTGAAAGCGTCCGAGTCATCGTTTGAAATATTTAGTCAGCGGATCGCGACGTCGGAGGATTTTGAAGGAACCGAACGAAGCCTGAGCGGAACGCGCGCTTTCTTCTTCCTCGTTCGACCCGGTGGAAAGACGAGCGTGCGATCGCGCGTTCAGCGAGTTCGGTGTCGCGAGATTTATCGGAAAGAGAACCGTCAGCGGGAGTGAATGAAACGTGACGCGAGAACGACCTTTCCTTTGATCGGTCTTACTTTCTGCGATCGCGTTTACGCGACGCTCTTGCTCTCTGATAACGCTGAGGAACGCGTTGATCAATCGATGGGAACTCAGTGACGCGACGCGCCATCCGTCGCCTCGTTCGCCGTCGGTTTATAGTTACAAAACAAAGCCGGACAACCGACTACATTAGTGCGTGTGCTGACACCGTGAGACTCCGCGTTTACTTATGCACCCACGAACGTGTCCCCGAGCTTCCGATTTCTCTGACTTTTTTTTCGCGTAAGATGACACTCGTCCCCTTTCCAGCCACACACTTTTTACTCGAAACGCGTAACGACGACGTACACAAAAGACGATGTCGCGACAATTTCGACGGTGAGGCGAATGGGAAGTTGGAGGGCGGAGCGGGCGAGCCTCGACAGAGGTTGCACAGTTCCACGCATGTACAGTAAAAGTTGGATAACTGCCCGCACCGATCTACTGCGTAAGTGTCCGCTAGTCATCCCCACCACGGGGAGAGGGGTTCCCCTTGATGCACCGAGAAGTTCGACGGACGAGTAGTGTAACCTGATCCTACCTCGAATGGCGATGAGACAATACTAATGCAAACATGCAACTTTTTTAAGTTTAATTTTTTTTAAATTAAACTTTTATTAACGTATTCGTGAGGTTTTTCTGGTTAAAATAAGACCAAACGCGGTATAATTTGAATTATATCTACTTATTGATATTGACTAAGTGTGCCACGTTGTACGTTTAAATTATAAACCAAATATGCGTCAAATTATATCGTGTTTGGTCTTATTTTAATTAGAAAAACTTTTCAAATTACATTGGTAAAAGTTTCATTCAACAAAAATAAAAATTAAAAAAGTTTTATGTTTGCTTTAGCATTGCCTCACCGATACGTACTTTTCGTATTCTTTTGCGTCTCGGACCTCTTTCTCTTTCACTCGCCGTCCTTCTCTACGTTTGTCAACAAACCGAACCTCGGCTCGAGCCGTGTCTATAATTAGAATCGATTCTCCTGCTGCATAACTGCCCGCATTGGGTCTCGATTTGCGGGCAGTTATCCAACGTGTATTGTATGTAGTTTCGGGCGATTCTTCTCCAGCAAGGGTTCCGGATGACTCGGATCGTTGCTCCTTCTAGATGGAATCGGGAATCGCGAAGACCGGCGGTCCTCCATGCAACGAGTCTGCCGCGGCGTCTGTTACTCGGCCGTGACCCTCGATTCTCCGTGCAATCTTTTTTCTACAGAGAACTGCCCACGAAAACCACGCTGCTCCGAGATATCTTCCGGCACCCGAACGGAATCTGACAATGAGTTCGCGAGACAAGTGCCGAAACGGAGATCCCTTCTGCGCGGAATTAACCGTGAGCTCCCAAAGAATCGGCGCGGCGAGTTCCCAAATCGCGACAGCACGGATTCGCGAGAACCAGTTCGGAACGGTAAAAAGAGTCGATGAGATTGCTCGCGGACCGATCGGAGGAGGATAGCGCGAATGAATGAACACCGGTCACGGCGCAACCGAAGAACGATAACATTGCGTTTCCTCGTGAGTCCAACTTCTTATCTGGTTGGCAACTTCTTCGAACGTCTGGTACTCCGCGCGACAGGAAACGTCAGCGGTTCCGATTAAACCGTCCAGAAAGCGAATGGAAACTATACCGCGGCGGCTTTTCTTTCGAATCGTATCGGGCAGAACGCACGGTGGGTCGGTTCGACGGAATCTTTGGCGAAATAAAACGGGCTTGCGCTATCAACGATGCGACGCGAGCGAAGAAAAAAAAGAAGAAGATCGAGCGGTATCAGGGTGTTTCGCTCGGCCCTCTCCGCCGTGCGAGACGCAACAGCTTCGAGGAGAGGCATTTGAATACAATGCTACCGATCGCCGCTGCTCGTCCTACGAGGCGCACGGACCGAGGGAGATAAAGGGGGTTAAGGTTAACCCCTTGCCTCATAATATCGAGTGAGACTCGTGATGCGGATATCGCGCCAAACATGAAACGCACGAGTGATACTCGTGGTTCAATTGTTACGGGTTTACTTGTTTCATTATTGTAGCGTTCTTTAGTCTTTGTTCAGACTAATAAATAAATAATCAACGAAAGATTTGGATATATAGGGAGGTCGAGCACTTGCTTTTTGTCCCATCGCGTCAGACCTCTGGTTCGACTACGGCACGCGCTGACGCGAACTAAATCGTAATGCGAGGGGTTAACGCTGTCCGGATACTCGGACGTTCACGTGGAAATGCTCCTCCGGGAAGCGGGCGTCATCCTCGATTCGCGTCTTTTGCCTCTTCCCTAACAATGTGATTCGGATCGCGTGAGAAGCGAACGCGGCCGAGCGATTCCCGCGATACCGATATGAAAATCGTTTTGCAACAACGCGGGCGAAACGGGCCGGAGCGGCCGATCGAACCCGTGTCGCACATCCGAAGCGAAACTGCTCGATGGCGGGTAACAAAGGTGGCGTGAGTCGCGAGCAGCGATCGAACGTTGCGACACGCCGACTTCTCGTACATACCTTAATGCCTCTCGGCCTCTAATTACGAGCGGTGCAACACCGACGATTGCCAACAGACGCATTTCTCATCGAGCGTAATTTACGAGCGTGCCGCTGCGCCGTCCACGCCTTTCTCCGATAGAAGGCAGAGCGCCGAAACGACGGGAAACGCACGAAACAGGAATGAACCGGGTTTATGTAAGAGAAGCGTGCCGTGTCATCATTTTCGAGGAACGCTTCCCTTCGACCATAGCCGGCATAGTGTCCGCGTTTCCGGTGATCGGGTCGCGCCGAATCGAATCGCGTTCCAAGAGGACCGCGTGAAACGGAAGATGGAATCGAGAGCGTGGTCGATTCGTGCAAAGAAGGCCGGTAGTTCGGAAGAATCGGCCGGGTTTTTTGGTTGACGGAGAAGCATGCGTCATCTGGCAGAAGGATGGATTCTTTTGGTCCCGTTCAGTTAGAGACCCGAAAAGATCGCGCTCTCTTCGTACTCCGAGACGCGGTTCTTTGTCCTGTTCGGAGAAAGGGAGCCGAGAATAAGCGTTGAGGGCGAGCTGCGGCCCTGAGCACCGGAAGTCCTCCTCCTCCTCCTCCTCCTATCTCTTCGCCGTCTATCCTACGCCGCTGTAACCCTCGCTGAATCGACAGCCTCTCCGCTCGATTCGATTTTTCTGTCGGATAAGAAATTATCCTTTTTTCCGTGAAAAACAAGCAGATCGACGTCTCGAGCAAGACTGTAGTCGTCTCTCGAGGCTCGATAATTAATCGTCCCAGGGGGGTGGGGTATGCGATCGCCGGATGCAATCGCATCGTAGGCGTTTCGACAAATTCTGTAATACTTTCGACGCGAAAGGAAGTCACGAAAGCGGTTGAAAAATCGGCGCTCTTCTCACGGGTCGTAATCGTTCCTGCGTGTTAGTAGATCGAAACCCCAAGGCTTCGCTCCGCGCCGCTTCCAGGCCTTCCCCCGGAGCTGCAAAAAAGCCGAAGCGCAGGAAGAACGGGCCAAGGATCACCGACGACGTCCACGATCGTTCGATACGGTTTTCTCGCAAATATTTCGAACGACGCGAGACTCGCAGACGTCCGGAAATCCAAAATGCTCCTTCAAGTATGCATATACGCGGGTACATCGGGCGAAACGTTGAACCGGCACGATGATTTGCTCGCAGAGTCAACGGAACGGACGCAGGAAGCGGTTGAAATTTTGCGGTTATTCGCGCGAGCGGCCGTTTCTCGAAAACAATGCGACAATTCGCCATCGTTTGTTGTTCGGAAAATTGCGATTCCTCGTAGAGTCTGCGTGGAAGTAGCAAGGAAACACGGAGGAAGAGGAGAGGAGAGGAAAGAAGAAGACTGGCGAGGCGAGGATGCGTTACGCAAGGAAAACGACTTATTCATAGGCGTTCCGGTGGTGGGCCAGCCAGCGGCTTCGTTATCGGCCCGTTGCGATCTTCCTGGCCACCGCTGGAACGACGAAAGCTTCGACGCAACGGTTCGTGTCCGGCACCAGATACCATTAAGATCGCATAACATCGGCCGTTTCGTGCAATTTGTATCGCGGAGCGTTCTCCCGGAATCCGCGCGCTCGACTTCCTGCTGGCCAAGTTTTTCCGTTTCCAGCCACGATCGCCGACGCCCACTCGTCCGCATCGTTACCCTTGCTTTCCGTTCCACGGGGAACCGTGAAACGAATCGGGCGACAAACGAGTCAGCGCGAGGAAACTTCTCGTCAATGAGCCGAAGATACCGTTGCCGTCTTACGAGTGATTCAGCGGGCGATCGAGATAACGATCGAGAATCACGACGCGCAAGAACACCGAGCCACGGTTGCTCGGCATTAATCGCAAGATAAGCGAACCAGATAGCGGGGGCCATCCGGAATCGATACCGTGAAATACATTCGTTCGCGATTCTCGAGATCGAAGATACGCGCGAAAGCCCTTTTAAAATGTTAGCGTTCCGCGTTTGCTGGACAAATGAAAGTACAAGTGACATCATTGTTCGACGTGGCGAGTCAATAATGACTCGTCCGGCGTGCATCGTTGCGTCCAGAGCGTAACGGTCTGTACTCGAACCGATCGGAACCGGTCGATTTATCGAAAGAGAGTCTTCGACGAGCAGAAACAGCGCACGGACCGGGTCGTCGAGGATTCGTCGTGACCGGAGCGCGTCCGCGCCGCTGACTCCTACATACATCCACCGCCGTGGCGTGCCACGCCGGTGAAAGCTTTCGCACAAACTCCGCAGCGTGTGCCGTGTCTTTCGTTTAATACCACGAGATTCTCAGACCGAATCTGATCAGCGTTTTTCAGAAGGACGCGTCAGAATTTCCGTGAAAGTACGTGTACGCGACGCGACGCCTCGCTGTAAATCACCTCGACGCGATTACGAATTGCGTGTTCCGCGATTCCACACGGTCAGCTATCGAATTCCTGGCGGGGCATACGGCGCACCTGCAACGGATGTACCGAACACGGAAGAAGGAAGCATCTCGAGCCACCGAACGATTCGGACGTTTGGAATGGTTCCTATGAGTTCGTTTCAAACGACTTCGTATCGCCGGCGAAACGCTGGAGGCACGGACGATGGAATGATCGCGGGAAACGCGAAAGATGCGAGTTTCGTTCGAGAGCGGCTCCTCGAGTTCGCGCAGGTGTAACTGCAGCCGAAACGAGTAGTCGAACTGCAACAAAGGAGTCGACCGTTCAGCCAGCCGAACAACAAGCCCGGAGATGTTCGCCATTAAATCCGGCCCGTTTAACTGTTTCGTCGGGAAGAAAAGAATGAGCGCGGAGGGTTCGTATCGTTGAGGGATTTCGTAATTGCGAGTCGAGCGAATGCCGGCCGGTTCGGACGCGTCTCGCGTTCACCGCGGCCCTTGGCGTACAGAAAGAAATTCCCTGGGCCGCAGGGAATCTCGGAGGTCCGAATGTCGAAGAGGTATCGATGGGCGAGGTTATCGGGCAACGCGGAGAGGTTTCGGAATCGGTTCGAGGCGGCTGGTCCGAGGGGATGTTGGATGCGGCGGGGGTATCGCATAACGCGTGACCCACGATCGCCGGAGCGTGTATGGGTGCACCGAAATAGAAAGGCCGAAGCGGGAGAGCGCACCATGACCCAGAAAATGAAACCGGAACGAGCGGAGATGCGTAGCAGCGATTCGCCTCGGTCCTACGGCTTCCTCGATATCCATGCACCGGGAGCCAGCGATCGGAATCGCTTCGACGCGGCGGAGCGGCGTCAACGAGCTGCCAGAAACGACAGAGAGCAGCGATCGGAGAAACCTACGCCTATTTCGGAACCATCGTTCACCAATGACGCATCGCTCAAGCCTCCGCGAGCATCCGAGCACCTACCACCGGTCAGGCGAAACGGTTTCACCGCTGT
Source organism: Macropis europaea (assembly GCA_916610135.2). Lineage (NCBI taxonomy): Eukaryota > Metazoa > Arthropoda > Insecta > Hymenoptera > Melittidae > Macropis > Macropis europaea. The sequence continues at coordinate 12,713,761 of OU744346.1, read as the reverse complement.
TCCTCGCACAAATTGGTTTCCCTTTTAAGTATGTGCCTGCATCTGGTCGAAACGGCGGCGAACCGGTTGCCGCGACGACACCACGAATCTCCGTGCATTCGTAGGCTCGGATGAAAACGTTTCCGCGCTGTCAACGCGGACCAGGGACCAGGGACCACGGACGCGGTCGAACCGGAGAGACTCCGTTCGTCCATTCGTTCGTTTTAATTTAGTTTGACCGTCGAAACAGAGTCTTGCCGATTCCGTTGCTAAACCGAGCCCGTCTAAGAGACCGCCTGACGTCACTCGTTTAGGTCGATTACTCATCGTCCAGCGTTTCGTCATCGATCCAACGACAGAGGATCGGTTGCGCGCGCTCGGGTGATCCACGCGTGCCATTTCTCGATGCATCGACGCGGCGCAGGGTCCCTTCGGGAGGAAAGTTTCCCACCGCCGGAAATACTCGGGAAGCGCGGAGGATGCGGCCGGTATTCCGCTCGAAACGCGCGTTCTTCTGCGTCTACACCGATGCGGGACTGCGTGGAGAAACAGAGAAGGAGGATCTGCTTGGTGGCGAAGGCGAGCGTCGAGAGGGAGTATTCGGAGGCGAAGTCGCGTATACTCGTATACCGAGTCGACGAGGAGGAACGGGGAAAGGGGAAAGGGGGCCGAGGAGGGTCCGAGATGCCGTTACTCCGGAGAGTCGCTCGGGCCAAGCCTAACCCAACCGAGAGGAAAGCAGGATGAGGAGAGAGGGCTGCTGCTGGATTCTCCTCTTATTATTATTCTCCTTTTCACGGAGGGCGAACACCCGAATGCTACTGACCTAATACGACTCTCCTTCCTCTTCCTCCTCTTTGGGACGTTCCGCGCGACGCGGCCGGCCGATCGGCTCGCTCGCGCGACAACCGGAACGCGATGCCTCCGACGACGCTCTTCTTCCTTCCACGCCGCGCGGCCAACGCACACCTATCAGCGGTATCTGCATATCGCTCACAGATTGCTCGGTTCTCCGTAAAAGCGCAGGTTGTACGATTCCATTGCTATTTTTGTAACGAGGCTACGCGAGAAACGCAACTCGACCGCAAGTCCGTGGAAACGATCGTGAAACGACGTTTGCGAAAGACGGAGAAACAGAGTGGTTTCGATTGCGACGCAGGCAAACGGCGGACAGATGTTCTTCGTTCGAGAACGACATGCGACCGAAACGCGATCACATGGTGACACGGCGCGGCGCGTTCGCGTTTCGCGAAACAGCGGTAAAATGATCCTCCGCGAAGCACCGTCGCGGAGAATTATCTTCTCGCGACCGTCACCGTTCTCATGACACCGAGCGCGGACTCGTCGCCCGAATCGTCCTTACGCTGAAATCCTTGCGTCCCGATTTCTCTCGCGCCATGAAAAATTGAAGCAAGGCCCCGTCGAATGGGCCTCGTGCACCGGGTGACGCTGTTTTCGCACCGTCGATAACTTTACGTGTACTCGCGGCGAAACTTCCAGCACCGAGCTGGATGTTTTTACAGTTAGCCGCACGCTTAGCCGTAACAGTACAACATATTCGCCGATTCTGCCGCGCATCCGCGGTGGCTAGGACGCGTGGGTCATCGTGAACGGGGCCACGGTAGCCTCGTTGTCACGACGAATGCGAGTAAGAACGAATTTTACGCGATTTTGTGAACGATCGATCGCGCACTCCGATCCTCTCCGCTGTACGCAAACGGTCTCGTACTACGAACTGCGTGACAAAAGTTAATTATCGCATCCCCCTCCATCAACACCCTTCGAGTCATGAAATTTTTACTTGAAACGAGTTCGCCGGTGCAGCGAACAGAGCTTCGCTCGTTTTTGCTCCGATTGTAGGTCACGATTATCGGCGAACGCCCTTTCGCATAATCGGGAACGCCACGGTGCGAGGTTCACCGTTGGAATTAAAACGTGCGGCGTTCAGCAATATCCACCCCACCGTCTGCGATACATCGTTGCATTCTACGCGTCTCGTCTTCCTACCGCTGCCCTACCCGCCCGTATCGCGCCCTTTGTGTCCCGGCCATTCACGCATAAACAATGCGACGGCAAAGAGCAGAGAATGCGGGATGCCTCCTACCGCGGTCCATCCCTCGGCGATCCTGCTGCGAAGAAAGGGGTATTCTTCTTTCTCGCCCAAGGATTCTCCTTCCCGCGTTCGCCACTCTTTTCTATCGACTTTCATTCGAGTCACCCCTTCCCTTTCGGCTAGAACGGAAAGTCTGCGAGCCAGAGAATTTCCGAAGCGAGATAATTTCACCGTGGAGGGAGGGGCACTTTCATCGATCATCGTTGCACTCTATTTTCATAGACCGTCCACCCGAGTTATTTTCTTATTTCATCGAAATAGGTCGAAACGGGAAGGGTGGCGAAAAGGAAAGGCTTATTTATAAAGTTGCGGCGACGAGAAAGGCGTGAATGCTATTTCTGCCTCGTTAACAAATTGAGACGCGTCGCTCGCTCGCTCGTTCGTCGGTTCGTTCGTTGAGCCTCGCGTTTGTTTCACTTTCGTTCAGACACGATGATAGAATAAACTCGAAAGTTGAAGCGAAAGGGCCAACGAGCCCCCACTGGTCGGACCCTGACGAACTTATTCAGAGGTCAATCAACGCATCCGGTCGTAATTAATTGTATTTGGTTGCTTTTAAAGAACCTGTATCCTGCCGACCCGACGACGGCGCACCGCACCATGATTCCCAATAATTCGATGTGACGGGGAAGGGTTATCGTCGCAGGAAACGATCCGGTAGGCCGGTATTGTCGCTGCCCGAGAGAAACGCAGAAAATCGTTTAACGAAGGGAAATCCCTGTCGACGCAATTGCATCTGTTTTTTTTTTTCCCTCGTTCCACGCGACTCGTCCCGTTGCTGTTTCTCTCGTTATTTCTCAGCCGAACGATCGAACCGAAGCTATGCTGCGCGCTCGCGAACGTTGTATTCTAACGAGATTAACCGAGAGGTGACACGTTAAGTTGATCGCCACCTTGACGCTAATTGGAGCGTTGTGAAATCCCAACAGTGGGATCCGCGTGAACGAGTTACGCGCGCACAAACATTCTTCGATACGGAATAAATCGGCCAGTGATCGAGGATGCAGGATGATCGCTACAGAAACCGACGCTGCCAAAGCGACTGTGTCAGAGATATTCCCCGAGCAACACGAAAATTACCAGGATAGGCGGTAACGGCAACGGAGTAAAAACTGATCGAGATCCATCGGTCGTTAGAAAATCCCCGTCTTTGATACGAGCCATTGGAAGCATCGATCTCGGTATATCGGATAGTACCCCTGTTCATTCACGGTCGGGCACGATGCTACCGAGAGCTCGCCTGGACCAACCGGGTGCATTATGCTCGAACGACTTTCATCTTTACGGATGCCTCCTGGGTCGTTGGACGGGCCCAGGTGTCTCGGATGTCAATAGGACCGATTAAACCGTAGCGAAATTCCGGGAAGGACCTGAACCGCGTACACGGAGAACTTCGTATCCTTGCGATCTAACCCGAAGAAAGCCTGCTGCTGGCATCAACCGCGTCCATTCTTCTACCAGACTCGCGAGTCTTTCAAAACGATGTCGAGCCGCGTCTTCGACGGCTGTGCGGCTCGTCTCCTCCTCCTTTTCCGACGGGTCGGTGACAAGTGGATTCTTTTTAATATGCGTGCCACCGCGTTAAACGGAACTCGCGTCGCGCGGACGAGCAGCGGAGAAACGGAGGGTCGCGGGAGGGTTCGAGGACGAGCAGGGGCGAGACGCAGACGAATTCATCTCGCGACGACGGAGGGACGTTCCGAGGGGAAAAAATATGGACGATCTTCGACGCTACGGTCGAACCTTACGTCGTCCAGGTAAAAACCAAAGAATCTCTGTATAAACGTCAACGAAACCAGCGTGTAAAAAAACTAACGAGCCATCTGTGCTGCGATCGGCGGAGGTGTAACCTCTCTGCGCAGGTAAATATGTTTTTAGAAGCCCTTCGATCGCTCACTCGTCCCTTCCGGTTCATGTATCGCAACGCGCATGTTATTCGTAAATAGCATCGAATATAATACGAAGATGAGAAAGAGCGAATCTGTGAACGGGTTGGGCAACTCGATAGGTTCGAGCAGTTGTTCAACCAGCGAAAGGTTTCGGGTTGGAGTGCCTGCTCCCATTCAACCATATGGTCACCCCATCCTGCCCCCCTCCCAATGCTCCTAAATTACACGGCCTCAAACAATTAGAGGCCCGCTCATTCATACGACTTTACCGCACATAGTGGCCAATATTTTGAAAGCCATCCCCATTGCACGCTGCTACTAAACATTGCACCGCTCAGTGACTCTAGGAGACTTTTTTCTTGAACGGTTCCGAGTTGATGCGCCTAATAACAGTCCCTTTTGTCTGCGCTCGCGTATCCGATGCAGGAATTCTCTCCGCATTGTAGGATGAGAAAGCGAGATCAACGAATCCGGGGATGCACGTGCTTGAACGCTCCGCAGAGTCGGAAAGAACAGTCTCGCAGTGTCGAATTTTCAGTCCCGGGGTAAGAGGGGTGAGTGAAAGGAAAAATGTTAGAAGCGGCGGTGGTCACAGTCGATGGTCAATAAGTCAGATGTGACGAGGAAGAAACTTTGTTTCCGACGCGTTTGTCGAACGATGTCGAGCCGAGCCGAGCCGAGCCGAGGGAAACCGAGTCGACCGATCGCTGGCTGATCGAGTTTACGAGCGGTGTTTCTGTAGACCTGCGGCCTGGGTACCGCTTAGGTATGCGCCTGCAGCTGTTCGAAAATTCCAGCCGTTCTTTCTCGGTATTTTCGAGCATCGGATCGCGCCTTTCAAACTCCACGTCGATTCTTCTACTCCCTGCGCTTTTCTGTCGCTCCCTGGTTCGATGTGCGACCGAAAAACCGGACGGAATCGACCCGTATATTCGGAAATGTCCCTCCACCCACCAACCAACGATATCGCTCCGATCCATCGATCAACCCCTTAGGAAATTCTATCTCTGTTTAGAGAGGAGGAGAGCACACCTTATAAATTGCCCCGATGCGTATATGCAGCCCATTGCCTGCCATCGAGCGGTTCGATGTCTTCGACGAAAACTTTGAACCTGGATAATTGCTTCTGTCGGAGGACTCGCGATCAGCGAGATCGTTTCGAGGGGAAGCTGCGAAGAAGAGAGGAAATGGAGGCGGAAGATGGACGAAAGCGAGGAAAGTCGTGATGGAGCGGATATTCGAGTAACGAGTTAAAAGCCGTGCGAGTCCGCTCGACGATCTGGCCACCGGAAGTAGGCGTAATAACGAACACCCATTGCCTATACGTGCCCGGGAATACAATAACATTGTACGGGAGACACAAAGGCATTTCCTTCTCCCTGTAACGGCTACGCTTACAATGAGACGCACGAATTCCTGGTTGCTCGTTTCGAGCAGGAACCCTGCTGACCCTTTTCGCTTCGAAACTCGCCGAAGAAAAATCGCCAGAAATGATAGAGACCTCTCCAAGGCGTCCGTTAGGACTGTATCGCGTGGGTGGTAGGAACACGCAGCCCACGCGACTCTTATCGAAAACGTCTGAATGTAATCGCGAATTTCTTCGAAATGATCGGCCTGTGCAGAGGAGGCAGGGAATTTTTGCGCTATCCGGTAAGGAACGCATCCGAAGACAGCACGGGAGGAGGAATCAAAGGGGTTGTAAAGTGTAAAATTATCGGTCGGTATTAAGGATGAGTTACGTGCAAACTAGCGCTCCAAGCAACCTCCCTCCCGCGTGGACTCCGAAAGCCCCGGTGGTGCAAAGGATGAAAAGGCTGTTCGATTGCGAGCGATGCTCACGAAAAGGTCAACCGCGATCCTGCTCGTTCGCTCGACCGGGATCATGAAAACCGCCTGTGCCAGCCAACTTGAGCAGACTTTAAACGAGACTCCTCGCACCTCTGAGCAGTTTCGAACGTTAAAAACGGTGAAAGTTTTCTGTACGAGAAACGTGCGGTGTCGAGTAGCGATCTCCGGGGCGTTTGGATGTGCACGTTTTCCTGTGACGGATGAAAGGTCGCTGGGTGATTGTACAGGCATCGACGGCAGCGTGAAGAATGTGAAATTTGCAATTTAGATTCGCGAATCGCGAGAACGCAAAGGACCGGAGTAGTTTATATTTGAAGCGCGACGCGGTTGCTCGTCTCGCAGCCGGCACTGCTAGAGCATCCGTCCCCAGAGCAGCCGTAGAAACAGCGATCACGCTATAGCGCGCTATTCGCTGGGAATGTCGTAAACGAATTAGGTAAAAGTCTGCAACGAGAACGTGGCGGCGACACGAATTCTATCGCGTTACAGCATCGTCGTTCAATGGACGCGCGTGACCTTCATCTATCGTTATTCAGACATAAGGCATGAATCACTCTGAAGCGGTACAGGAAATCTTTCTGTTTCCGTAGACGACGCGAGTGTGCGAATTGCACTTCGTTCGTTCATTCGGTCAGCGACGATACAACAACGCTTTAAACTTTCGGTTGTCGTCCGATAATACTACGAAACACAGTTCATATGTGTTTAGATACTTGTGACACTCGAAGTGTAAAAGAAAACGCACAGGGAAGCACTGGATATCACCCGGTGTCCGTTATAAACGGCTAATTTCGTTTTCAGAAGCGTATTGCATGCGAGTGACTCAGCCAAGTTCAGGCCGATCCTCAAGAGACAACACTCCTAGTGTGTAAATATGTAGTACATTAAATTCGTGCGATCGTAAATGACGCTAATGCGTCGGCTCCATTCAGAACGAAGCGAACCTGACAAAGATTGACGACGGAACGAACTCAGAGTATACATGCAACGTAGATCGCTATATACATATACGTACTGAAATCGAAGCTCTGTCAGACATGTTGCAGCGCTGTATCCTGCACTTCGAGTTAACGAAAGTTACGAGTACCGTGTAATCAACATTGCAAAATATCTGCTTACCTTGTACAGATATGAGGTAATTGGACAAAAGATTGGCAACTGTTTCATCAGTCAGAATCTGAGACGCCAATGACCGCTGACGCCCAGCGCGGTCACCGCGTTGAATCAAGAAAATGAATGATTTTGGGGCCCTAACGATTTGGAGGATTAAGACGTCTGTGAATGTTGTGATAGAACTTGGATCATTCAGTTGATACGTGATGAAGAAAACTTACATTTTCGGGCTGCGATGATCGCCTCTGCCGCGGTACACAGAAGAGCGGCACGCCGCTTTCCCGCTTCCTCTCCAATATAGCGGCTTCCGGTTCCCTGTGTCAGCACGAAACAAGCTAAATCGGCCGACAGCGCGATTTAGACTCATCCAACGCACACCTTGGATCCTAAACACCGTGTATTTTCTTCCCGCTTCGATTCCCGTTCGCACAATACACCACTGAATTCCCACAAAACGATCGATCGGACACGTTGTCGATACACCTTGTCTGGAGTGGCGCGATTAATCGGAGCTAACCGTACGAACGGCGCGGCGGTTCGTTCCACCGTAGATCGCGACCAACTTCTGACCCCACGCTTATCGTCCGTGCGTCCAACTCGAATTCGATCGACTCGAGTTTCGAAACGACTCGTCTCGATATCGAATCTCGATCGGTTGACGGCGAGCGCGTCGCTTCGATCGACACTTTCGTGATCCCAGTTCTCGATCGATGCTCCTTTCAGCCACGGTGCTGTTGCGCTTCGCGTGCATGCACGTCTCGTCGAGCATTCACAATGCAAACACACGGTATCGAGCAGAAGTATCGCTCGAGAGCTTGGAACGTTCAGTGAGCCCTCGCATTTTTCTCGTGTCCGGGGGGTTCGTCAACCCGGACCTGCCGTGTCGATCGTTTGCTCTCTTTCCAACGATCGTCGAAGCACACTCGTCGAACCGTTTCGGAAACGGAGCACTCGCGGATGATGGTGCGCACGGAAGAGCCACCGCAGACGGGTGAAATCGTGTGAAAAAGTTGAAGCAACGCGAATACGATAGCAGGCACGAGAAAACAACGCCAACAGGTTGCGCGCCCAACTACGACTGACCGAACTCACGCTACCTCGATCCCCCCACCGTACCGACCCAACACGCGTGCCGTTCCGTTCCGATCCGAGCCTAGCCGAGCCTAGCCGAGCCGGGCCGTGCTTCTTTCGTTTCGCTGGTCACCACGATGCCGACTCGACTCGGGTACGCTCGACACGACTCGACCCAACTCGACTCAAACAGGACGACAAATTCTTCTGTTTACATTCCGTTTGCGACGCTCCATTAGCCTCTTCGCGAACTGCCAAAATCATGCGACAAACACAAGGAAACAATCTCGTTCCAAAGCACAAAATTATACAAATTAGAGCGATTGGAAGTTTCGAATAAATCGGTCGAGCGTACTTTTAATAACGCGACAAATTTTACTGTAGTTCGTTAGTGTGTTAGTACGCGAATGCCACTGCTAGGTAGAGCGGTATAGTTTCAGAAACTGTAATTCAATCTTTAATTTTTTTTCAACACGATGAAAGACGCGAGAAGCCTTGGGAGCGTCACGCAGAAATTCTAACCTCCTTGATTCGTGCGCAATCTTTTTTCGCGGTAGCGTGACTGCTATTTGCTCCGTTAAAAAAACGGTGACGCTCGAACGATCCACGTTAAAAGTTACTCGGGTAATTCGACGACTCGTTCGCAGCATCTCGGACTTGACACGATTTAACCCCTCCTGATGCATGTAATGATCTGATTCCCCTCGAGCGTAGTTCGATGAATTAATTCTTTGGTATACAGGTCACGCGCGTCCAATTCTTCGACTGGAATTAAGGTTGAATCGGTCTCTTCGAAAGGGAAAGATCATTGAAAAACTAATACTGTTAAATATTTGTTAGTCCTCTGATTCCGTGTGTGTCGAAAGCTCGTTTCAGAACGATCACTTTTTCTTCTCGAGAATCTACGCGTGTGGTACGAGTCACGGCTGGCCCGGATAAAATCTTTGTTCTGTAACATGGGTTCCCGCATAGATTTCAAATGCCCGTGCCCTACATGTCACGCAACTACCCACGATAATTATTCTATTTTCATTGTTTTTGCTCCTGGCTACTCATCCCACTTCCGGACACCTTCTGCGGAAACGGTTCGGAATTGCTACTTTCTATTCCCCGTTTCGTACCTTCCGCAACTCCTGATTGCAATGGTTTTGTGCGCGGTGTTTTCAGCAATTTTCGATGGCATAAGGTCTGGTTTAGGTCGTTCGAAATACATTGCACCGATTGAAACGAAGGTTGCTGTACGAAGTTTGTAAAAGTGACGGGAAACGAGTGATCAATTATTGATGCAGTGGAAGAAATACAGCGCGGAAATGACCATAATGTTTCTTAGTTAACAGGTAGCATCTCCTCGTGCGGGTTCGTCGAAGAACAGATCTTCCACCTGTGTCGTCGACGGAAAGCATCGTGGCGACACGTTCGCGCGGCACACCCTTCTTGCAGAGACACGAACGTCGGCGTTTAATTTCACTAAAACACAACGCGAGTAATAAACTGGTCTAGACGTGCTCGGTTCACGGTAGTTCTATTTGGCGTAACGTGGGCGGCCAGTGTGGGAGTGCCGCCGGACATGACAGAACATTGGATCGGCGGATGGATGGACGCGCACGTGTGGGTCGCGGTTTCCTTCCTCAAACTGAAACTTCGGAATTATGGAATTCGAGAGACGAAGGGTTTCATCGTCATAGCATGGACGCGTTTTAGGCGTAGGAAGTTGAAGATTACCTCGTTCGTTCCTGAACGCGCGTAACCGAGAATCGAGATCCTCTGGAGATGCTCCCAGTGACAAATCTATTGGAACATCGACACTCGTTCGAGTTCGTGCGATTCATCTGACCCTTTATACGTCGGGCTCGGAAACCAGTGAAATAGAAAGCTCGAACCTTGAGCGGAATCGAACAGATTTCAGGGCAACGACATACGGTCGATTCTTTGATCCTATCGAGGTTCACTGGAAAGGCTTCATCGAAGACTTCTCGTACGAGCAGCTTCGTACCAGTTAAACGGATTACGAAAATAGGAAAGAAGCGATAGCAGAGATTAAACGAGCGATCACTTCTTGTGAAAGTTGGATTACTTTTATTTACAAATTATAAAAGGCTTCAGTATGGAATATCTTCCGCGTTATCTATGTTTTCGACTATTCGTTCTGTGTACTCGTCCTCCGTTTCTTCTTCTACCTCTTCTTCGTCATTTTGAACCATGAGGTTAATAATGGGTATCGGTTTCATGAGTCTAACTGCTCTCTCGATTTTCTGAACGAGAGCGACCTCTGCCGGATGGCTGATGAAATTCGTCACTCTACAATCGCCGATAGTACCAATTCTACCAGTTCTGCCGCACCTGAATAAGGTAAAAAGTATGGATTATCGTTTCATGCTTTGTTTTATACAGCGTCGACTACAATGATCATTCGCTGTATGAAGTATTTAGGATATTTCAAGCATAACGCCGCGATCGTCGCCAATATTTTACGTGGCACACCTGTGAATATACTCAGCCGAATCCAATGGAAAATCGTAATTTAAAACATGGTTAACCATTATGGTATCCAAGCCTCTAGACCCGGCATTGGTTGTCGACAGCACTTTAGCTCTGCCGTTTAGAAATTCTTCGTATTTTCCTCGTCGTAACTCTAATGGCATAGTACCATTTAAATTTGTAGTCTCTACACCGCACTCGTTCAGAAACAAAGTAAGCCAGTAGGAAGTACTATTCTTGTTAGTGAATACAATTACACGCTGGTTGCTAGACACTTTTGGTTTTATATATGTTAACAGTTCTGTTGGTTTTTGATCCAAGCCCACTCTCATAAACTTCTGCAGGACTAATATTTTATGCAACCTGGCTGTTGTCACGTACTCCAATGAGTCCACCTAAAACATATCAGATTGTGTTACCTTTTGGAAAGTACAAGAATTTGATACGTCATTGAATCTTGCGGCTTACGTTCACGATGTCACCCAAAACTTGCTGCAATCGCGAAGGTATCGTCGCGGAAGCTAAAACAAGTTGTGCAGTTTTAGGGAATCCATTTCCATCCATTTCTTGAAGATAACCAATCTGTAGCAGATAGAATGAGCGATAGAATATTTCCCAATATGTTACTACGCGAGAAAACAGTCGTATGTACGTACAGGTAACCTTTTCATAAAGACTTTGATTTTATCTTCAAACGTGCAATGAAATAAGGCATCTGCTTCGTCTAGAACAACGAATCTTACGATATCGAGTTTATAAACTCCAACTGTAGTTAATTTACTGATCACTCCAAAACTACCGACAAGGACATCCACATGACCTACCGGAGGATGTATCATCATTTTTTTCGTTTTTCCTCCAGTCAAAATTTTTGTTCGAATTCCAAGATGATTAGATAATTTAATTAATTCCAGCTAGAAGAAGCAGAATTTGCTGTTTAAATTAATCGGTATCATGTAAAAGGAGAAGTGATATTCAATAATCTTTACAAACCCCAATTTGTACTGCCAATTCCCTGGTAGGAGTCACAATTAACCCCAAAGGACAGTTCATATCCCTTTCTTGGATTTGTTTCCATTGCAAAATTTGAGTTGTGAGTGGCAAAAGATAAGCTAATGTTTTTCCACATCCTGTTTCTGCTGCCAATACTGTATTCTGGCCCTTACTGATTTTTGGTATTCCTAATCTCTGCACCTCTAAAGGTTTTTTAATACCTAAACTTTCCAAATGACTACATATAGAAGGCTCCAAATGAAGGTCCTGAAAACTATCTACTCCGTGGTTTTCATCCGCTTCTTCGACGTTCTCCTAAACAGAATATTATTATTATTCTTATTATCGCGATGAACATTAATTAAAAGTAAAACATACATTTTCGGTGGTGTGTATGAAAAAATAATCGCCTCTGGCTTCTTTATGATTCCATCCTTTGCTAGCCAATGGTACAGTTTCCTTTTTGGAGTAAGATTGGCCCTTGTAAAAATTCAAGGTCTTCCTCTTGCACGTTATTATTGGGGTCTTCTCCTTTGGGTTTTTCAGTTCATCAGAACATGCTTGTTTTTTTTTTTGTTGAGTGCTGAGTACCGCTCTCGACTAGAGTCAAATTCGTAAGTCTTTAACCTAACCTCAAGCTCGATCAAAACATGGTAAATTAAATATACCTACATAATGCCGCGAGAAGTTCGCAAACGACAAATCGACATTCCTGCAGCACAAGCTGCAGAATCGAAACATTTTGTACATCTACCACTGACAAAAAATAATATGTATCTCACATGGTCCAGTGTACACCGCCGAACACAATGTTTGTCAAACCCACTCCTGTCTCTCGAGGTACGCTACGAAGGACAGCGTTCCCATCTATGATGCGAGGTTCTACGATGTGGACCACAGTACCATTGGGCACAAGTGGCGTTATCTCTGACAGGATTTCGGAACTAACTACCGGCATTCCAAATAGCGCCATTTCTGACAGAAGCCTAGAACTAAATATCGAAATTTCACGTGACGTCATCAAGCGAAAGGGACCCGGTTATTTACCGAAAAAACCGCCGGAGGCGCCCCTGGCTAATTTTTCTGTAAATAATCGGGTCCCGTTTGTTAGATGGCGCAACTTGGAATTTCGCTCCTTAGTTCCGGGATAATGTCAGAGATGGCGCTTTAGATCCGCTTGTGAAATCGGCACCGGCGCGCAGCACAAAAATCTACTGCATTTTTAAATTTTGCATTCAAGACATTTCTCTTCTTCCTATTATATAAAATATAAGAGAGACTGAAATCTGTTTGATATCGTTATGAATAAAATTTCGTGTTTCGAAAGTGAAACGCCGCAATACTCTTCCCGCTCGCCTTTGTGAATGCCGAAGCAACTGCCGCTCTCGAGCGACTGCTCCGTATTTTTAGGGTGTTGGCCTGAATTGCGGAAAACAAGTACAAGTACAAATATTTCACCTAAATATGTCAGGCCGACACACATTAAAAAAGGGTTCTGACGCTTGAACTTTTAAACGGTGCTCGGTTGCGTTTCGCAAATATTTTCATGTGCCAACGCAACTGTAATTAAAACACTACCTGCGTGCTATTAGCTTTAATTATTGCAATTATTATTACGATATTACATTTGCAATTATATTACATTACATTCATTTTATTCATTTAAGGTGATTGAATGTTGGGGAAGCATCATTTGCCGACAAGAGATTCCAAAACTTTCGGATTTATTGCTTCTGGTTCCTGAAGCAAAAATAATTATATTAGTCAAGTTTAAAGAGGAATTTTGTTAAGACTAGTAGGAAATATTTGTTGCAAATCTATACTGACCGGGTCGGGACCAGGGTTGGCCATTGCGCCAGCAAAAGAAATAACTGCAATTGTCAGAGCTAACACAGCACCGAGCAGAATCCTCATTGACTTCATGGTTCACTCGTTTCTCTACAATCTTGCCAGGCTTGAAAGTTGCACAGTTATTTATAGTCGAATGAAGGTATTAAAATAATCAATTTTACGATGTTTTGTATGCACTTATCGTCACTTGATCTTTATTGGGTAAAACTAACGTTTACGGGAGGCAGATATTATTGACATAATATCATCAAGGTCATCCTCCTGAGCAATTTTCAGAAGGTTTTAGCCGTCGCTCGTTTTTTTATTAAATAGTTATTAACAAAAAAAGTTTGCAAAATGTAGCAGTTATTTTGAGTATTGAAAGGCATAAACGACTAATACGTATGTGGAAATAGTACAAGTATGACCAAAGAAAAGTCATTTGAAGCAGGAAATAGTTAATGGAATTAAAGAGGATTATGATATAAGATATAGTCGACGAGTATGCGAAATGAGAATTTTACTCAGTATTTAAACGATCTAACGGATACGTAGACCTGATTATTTCAAAGAAAGCCTCAATGCGTCTTGGTATTTTTGCTAACACGGCGTCGAAACCATGAAAAATCACGGGACGGGAACCCCACCCCCTGCACACCCGCCCCGAAATAATCTAACCTAACCTGATCTAAGCTGTCCTCGGGATAAATCAAACTATCCTATCCTGAATTTAGTTAAAGAATGAGTTAGGTTGGGTTGGATTTTTTTCGGGCTGTGGGTGCAGGAGATGGTGGAGCCCCTCCCCTGCTCGCGTGTTGAAGTTTTGAGCGGGTTTTTCATTCAGTAATGGCCAAGTGTTGCGACATGTATCAACTTTGTTGCAAAATGGATCTCCTTTCGGGTTCTATATTCAATAGTTACTAACTTTGTAAACAATAACGAGCGACGGCTGAAACCTCTTGAGCGTTACTGAAGAAGGTGTCTTTGATAACATATGTCAAGGTCAAGGTAATCGGGGCTGCCTCCCCTAAACGTCAGTTTTACCCTCTGTTGGATCGTTATTTCAGTGCCTATAGTGACTTTCAAGTTGTTCTTAACGGAAATAGGGGAGTAAAACCTCGATCGGCTGTGAACATTTTGTTGTTCGAGTAGATAAAGGTCGTGGAAACGATAGAAATTACGACTTACGATCACGTCACCTACGTACATAAACCGTACCTACCGAAAAAATCGTAAATACCATTATTTTTTTACGCGCGAAACGATATGCGTTTTATCGCGATTCGAAAAAATACAAAACCGAGGCGAATTGTCTCAGAATGCTACCGTTAACTTATCAAGGGCAGATAATGTTCGATAGTCGATCGACGATGTAGGTTCAACAAAAAAATGTGTTCGTTTATCTTGACATTAACTTGTACGTCGCAGGGGATTCTTGTCGACCGATAATCCATTCTAGGAATCTGTCGTTCAATTGCTCCAGGCGTGAAAACATTCGTCGATTATCAATTATCGTTCGAAATCTTTTCGGAAACTTTTTTTGATTGGTTCCGGAAATGATGAATACTTCGCACATGCAACATAGGAATATTCCCTAAAGATTCTCGCGAATTTAATAATTAACACGTTCACGGCGGCACCTTTTTTTGAGGACTCTCCTATTTAGCGGTACGGGACAAATATACCCCGTACTGGACTTTTCTATTTAGCGGTACAGGACAACTTGAAAATAGTGGATAAATAACGAAAATATGAAAAATAAGTCACGCAAGACGAGGATACGATACGGGGTCTACATGCCCCGTACCGCAATGAACGCGTCATGTCGATCGAGACTCAAAATTCGATTCAATGAAACGAATTCTGAAATGTAATGTCGAAAGTGAGCGTAAGATGGCATCTGTGTCTCCATCGAATGGCTGTCGGTAACGGTAGACTCCATCTTGTACGAGAATGATATTTATAATTGTCACAAATTTGTCATGACAATTACTTTACAAGTTTGGTAGTTTGATAGGCACCGACACAAACACGATCGAGGTGGAAGTACGTATATTATAAAAACATGTTTTCTTGTATAGGTTAGACGTGAATCCTGAAGGCGTTACGCAGATTGCGACAGTGGTATCGTTGCTGGCTCATTGTCAGTCATAAGACCGACGCAAATGGTCGTGATACTGAAATAAGAGGATCGGCAAAATCCGATGCTCCGTGGATGCGTCTCAGCGTAAAACAGAGGTTCGCCGGAGAAAGGCATCGGCGTTCGAAGAAGCTGCAAGGAAGGGAGGAAGAGTTGTTTCCATGGATCGATGAATTTCGATTGTGTCGTGCAAGGGGATTGGCGAGCCGGTGCGCGTCGACGCTTCGTCCTCGTTGGAAACCTGCTCGTCGCTTTTCCACCCCCGAGCATCGGGTCCGCCGCTTGCAACGCAAACATGTCGATCGAGCTGACGAATCTGTTTTGAGCAGCCTGGCGAGACAGGACGAAGGCGCAGGATAATCGGTGGAACGGAGGGAAGATGTCGGCCGAGGAAGAAGCAAGGGAGACCAGGGAGACGAAGGAGACCACCGAAGAGGATCTCCGGATTTTCGAGACCCTTTGTATATCGTCGCCTAGAAAGGTCACCCGTTTTGCCCGCAGAAAGGCCAAATTATGCACAGGGATTAAATGCACCGCTTCTTTCTCACGATGCTCCGCACACCGAGCAAACACGTACACACGCGCGCGCACGCGTCCGCGCAATAGCAAATCTCCATTCGGTAGTCACGTGCACCCGTTTCTTGCACAGCACAGACTTTACACCCTCTCGCTGTTTCATCGACGCCTCTACTATTATGCTTATTAAACGGCACGCGGTTCTTTCTTCTCTTCTTTTCGAGCTGATTCACGATACAAGACTGTGATTCGCGTTTTCAGTTGCTCTCGCCTTATCCGCGTGTCCAACGAACTGACAAGGGAAAGGCACAGGTGTTGCAGTCGGTTTTGGAACGATAGTATGTGGAGGTCGTAGTATCCGTGTAGTATAACAAAAACCTTATGGGTTTCTTCATAATGGGCCTTCGTTTTTGAGATATTTTGATTTAAAGGTTTTAACGAGACAGTAATCCAGATATACAGCAATTTCATCCAAGCATGTTTCGTGGTTACGACGGTAACGTATCAGCTTTATAACGCAGTGGGCCCGGGTTCAAGTTCAAAGTGCGTGAAAATGTATTTTTTCTTTCTTTTTACCAATTTTTGCCGTGCAAATATATTTTTTATATACTATGTATTATACAGTATGTTACATATTATCAAATCGTTGTGAAGACTTACTCACCCACAACGACCAGGTATTCGACCATTCGTTTGAGCAGGTACAAGACTACACTTACGGTCAGATGTGACTGCTATCCTATTTTACCTGCAAAGACAATCTCAGGCGTCGAAACTTTCGGTATGAAGAATTTACACAGGAAAATATTTTCACAGTACAAAAGTATAAAAACACCCATGAAACGGATGATTAGAATAAATTGTTATATCATTAACGTATTTTTATCCCTAAAATTTGTGTAAGATAGTATGTAACATAGTATATAATACATAACGTATAAAAAATATATTTCCACGGAAAAAATTAATAAAAAGAAAGAAAAAATACATTCTCACGCACATTGGACTTGAACCCGGAGCTTACTGCGTTACAAAAGCTGGTACGTTACCGTCGTACCCACGGAATTTGCTTAGGTGTACTTGCTGTGTGTGTGGATTACTAGATACGTCAAAAACTTTAAATTAAAATATCTCAAAAACGAAGGCCCATTCTGAAGAAACCCATAATGGTTTTGTTATACTACACGGGTACTACGACTTCCACATACTGTCGTTCCAAAAGCGACTGCAACACCTGTGCCTTCCCCTTGAGAGCACGCTCGACCGCGGTTATCATTCCTCATCGCGATCCGTCACCTCGATACGCTGCACCTCTCTTCGACCCGAGTTTCGGCTGTAATTCGTTAGTCTTTCGATTGCGCGTTTGATTTGGTTTCGTCGGCGATTCGATAATTCGGTAGAACGGTAGGCTCGGTTGCTGCTCGGTTGCTGCTCGGTTGCTGCTCGGTTTCCGTAATCGGTATTCGCTTATCTCGTATTTTTTTTTGTCCTCTGTGACGCGCGGCCGCAGCGCGGTTTCATTTCGAACGAACGAACGGAAGCCAAGGCTTGGTCTCTCATTCTATTCCGTTGCGGATCCGCCTGCACGCGACTACGTTGCATTCAGGCGAATCGCGCGAACGTATCGACTCGCGGAAGGGCTCGGTTGCCATAGCGTTCCAGAGAATCGATTCCACCTGTCGCGCGGTGCACCGCTTTATAGCTGCTTCGTTCGAAAGCTCTCTCTGCTCTCCCCTTCATGCCAAATTCATTCTTCCGATCTCGTTGTTCGTCCTGCGGAATCGACCTCGAACCGTTTCGACAGGCAGACATAAGTACATGTGTACGCTGCACGATTCTTCTGTCGTTCGGCACGACGTCAGATATTTTGGAACGTCTACGTGTCACGCGAACCGGAGATATTGACTAAAAATACCACGATGCCGGATACACAAAATATGTCTTGTATTTGGAGAATCGTGTACACGTAGATAGAAACTTCATCCTCTGATTGTTTCGAGTAGCGCACAATCGATGCGGCTTTGGTCCGCATAAAATTTGTACGTCGGGGCATGTACCATTGCAATCAACGCGGAATTGATGCACTGAAAAGTGGACTCGCGATATAGGATGCGAACGCTTGTCTGTAACGGCTGGATTCCAGTGAAGCTTATCGGTGTTTGCAGAAACAGATTCATCCGGTGCGTGCAATTTTATCGAAACACCGACCCAGATGCGGGTTTATCTCGATTCACAGCTCTTCTACGATGCTGTCGCTAAGGCGAACGTGCAAGCAGAATTACCGATCGCGTTTGCAAAGCAAATCTGGAGCAGATACGACGCAATCGATTCGATCGTTTATCGTCTCTCTTGGTAGCGCAAATAAATCTCCGACGTCTTTGAAACAAGCGTATTGGCTGTTTTTTATCCACGGATATTCCGATTTTTGTGCGCTGTACCGCACTGCACGCTGGACGAAGTACCTTTGCAAGATAAGCGCGCTGTCGATCGTCCAGTTATCTGAATGTTCGAGGATCGACAAATAATCAAAGAAACGTATGACGCGTTTATAGGACACGTTCCGCTTTTAATCGTTCTAGGCATATGCTTTATCGTTTCTTTTTTGCTGAAAGTTGATACCGCTTTTTCCGGGATGTTCAGACAACGGTATTCTTTGATCCCGAAAGAGCGGAAAAGCTATAGCGCGTTGCGTGTTGAGACGGACGTTCGATGACGGATATCGAAGGCAGGAGCAGGTACGCGCATCGCGAAATTTCGTGTTCATGGAAGTATCCGAATAAAGTGTAGTTGGCGTGTACAGCAGGCTGCTTCGTCGCGATTCGAGTCACGTAAGTCGCTTCGCCGTGAACGGACGAAACTTGTCTGGTACGTTCAGCCAGAGCAGCGCATCCGATTACCCTGGAAATTACTCCGACTGGTAGCAACGTATTTCGATCGCGCGGAAACCGAAGCGATTTCAACTTTTTCGTTGTTTCTCGGGCGCGTTGCGAAAACTGCGTTCTCGACGATACAGCCGGCTTTTCTTTTCGCTGAGCCGATGAACCGTCGGATCGACGCGACGGACAGACCAAGGTATTTCGAGGCTCGTCGTGAACGATCGATGGACGTGTCACGTCTCTCTCACTCACTCTGTATGTATCGTAAAACTCAGCCGTCGATAGCGACGCGAAATAATCGCCGGATAAGAAGGTTTACGCTCGATTACGAGTATTTCCAGTGCCAGAACGATGATCGCGAATGAACGCAAAATTACGACCGGTCGCGTTTGTATCGTAACCAGAGTAGCTGCTGCGAAATATTTCATTAACATCCTGATTCGGCTGTCCGTAATTATAAATGCAAATACCAGAGGTGATCGAGTACCGAGCAATTCGGTGGGTAATTCGATCCGGTAGCGTGGGATTTCGCTAGCCGGTGAGACGTTTCCTCATTTTCGATTCCAGCCGATACGAGCTTTAAATTGAACTTGACGACGTTTTAATTATCCCGGCCTTTCGTGCGTGAGGAATAATTAGGAGCGATAGGGCGCAGGGGAAGGCAGCGCGGCGCGGCGTATCGATCGAATCGCTCTCGCGGAAACAAAATCTACCGCCATCGTTCTTTCCGCGTGTCCTGTTCAAAGCTATCCTTACGAACAAAATGTACCTCGATCTTTTGTTGAAACTTGAAACCGATGAACTCGCGACGGAGGTCCGATTTCGAAATCTGAACGCGAGTTTCTCGTTCCAGATCGTCGAAGAAGACGCGATGACCCACGACCTGACCACCACCCTCAGGAGCGAACTGGCAGCCCTCGAATACAAACGCGACAGGCTCGTGTCCGAGGTATACCGATTCTCCGTTCGATCGTTCGCCCTGTTCATTCGACTTCGTGTATGTTCTAGTTGCAGGAGATGAAGAGCCTCGTCAGATCCCGGGATCAACGGGTCGTTGAGCTACAGGTGGAAGTTGATCAGCTCCGCGAGCAAGCAGCTAGACAGAATGCCATCGTTTTGAGTCTGAAGAAACGCATACAGGTTGCTCGCGAACCCATTTTGTCTTGTTAAACTTCGATCCATATGATCTTACGTGCAAACATTTCGGAAACTCGAGCGAAAGACGGTCCTGTGCCGGAGGTTCGTTCGAAGCGTACGAGCCGCTCGAACGAAACTGCTGGAGCGTTTGATCGACATTTATGAAACGTCCACTAAATGCATGGGGTTGTTTAGGAGTTGGAAGAGCGCGAGAGGAACCTTTACGCGACTCACGGCAGGAACGAGATCGCGGTACAAAGTTTGCAGCGGGATCTCAAGTACCACGAGGAGAAAGTTCGAGAGTACGAGAAGAAGATTCGTCAGCTCGAGCAGAATATATCCGAGGAGATTCAGTCGAAGGAACGGGCTAGGTTGAACCTTCAGGTTTGCTAATCCATCGCCGCTCGATCCTTTTCCCTCCTAGCTTTGACCCAACGCTCTAACGGAAATGTACGCGTTCAAAGGATTTTACACGGAGATTGGCGCACGCGTTGAACGTCGATTACTGCGACACCGTGCATCACAGTCCCGACACGGTGGTGCACAAAGCGGAAGAGCTGATGCAAGAGACGAATCGTCTTCGCGCGAAGAGCACGAACGTCGATGCACAGTTGGCTACCGTCGAGATGGACTTAAGAAACTGCCGAGACGCTCTGGACCGTGCCGTCGCCGAGAAAGAGCAGTTTCAGCGACAGGTGTCCTCGCAATTGGTCGACTTGGACCGTTGCAGACAGGTATGCACGCGTGGAAATGCGATGAAACGTTCGTAGGTGTGTTCATCGAACGATCGATCCTTTCCGCTGTTCTGGACAGGACAAAGAATGTCTGGAGATGCAGTACAGGGTTGCTGAGAGGGAGCTGAACGATCTGAGGGACAAGCTGGTGAACGCGAACAGAAGCATCAGCAACGCTACCGGAAGCATATCGAATCAAGAAGCGCTGATTTGTCAGTTGCGAGGTGAATCGCGTTTCCTCTCGTCCCCCGTTTTCCGAACGATCCCGACATCCGTCGGATGATCTTTGCATCTCGATTCGCAGAGGATCTAAAGCATCGGGAGGAAAAGGCCCAGCGCTTGCAAAACGAACTGCGACACCTGCTCGAGTCATTGGCGATACTCGTTAGCGGTCCCAATAGATTCGTCGAGTCTCACGAAAACGCCATCAAGGACCGCATCAGAGAGATCTTGGCCGAGAACAAAGATCAAGCTCTTGTATTTGTTTTTTCAATGATTCGTAGCGTTATGCGGGAATCGTGTAGGTGGCATGGCTAGACCGGCGGTAACGTTTCGAACGTCTTTCTCCTCTCCAGAGCATTGAAAATCTACGAGAGAAAGTGAACGCGGCGACGGAGTCGAGTAATCGACAGAGCGACTTGGTCGAGACCACCATGACGAAACTGCGGAACCTGGAGGACGGTCGATCCAACTTGGAGGGCAAAGTTCACAAGCTGGAGTCCGAGTTGACCGGCTGCGAACTGTCCAAGGAATCTTTGCGCAGGGACAAGCAGACGGTAATTTGTTCAGCAGCGGAAACATCGGTCGAACTTTTGCCCACAACGTTTGTCATTTCGCATGTCGTTTCCAGTTGATCGCGTTCCTCGATCGACTCGGAAAGGCGATGCAGATGGACGAAATCTCCGAGGGCATGGGACTGGACCTGCTAACGGAATCCTTGTTGGTACGCGCTGAGCAGTTGGCCAGACTGGAAACCGACAAGCTGGTGGACAAGGTAAAAGAAGCGCGGTCGAATCGACCGACAACTGGCACATTGGTTTTTCCTGTCAGCCTGAGCTAACGTTTCGTTTGTTCTGTGCTCTTTTGTCGCAAATTGTCGCAGCACACGACCTTGCCGAGGATTCAACGCGAGCGATCCTTCCACGAGCTTCCTTCTATCAGAGAAGTAAGACCTCCGCGACTAAAACGTTATCTTACAGTTTTCGAGTATATATTCAAGATTCCGCTTGAAACGTTCGTGACACTCGCGTTACCGCACACTCGCAAGCCAATTCGTAATCGTTTCGAACGCGTTAGGAACGCCATTCGGGCTGTGTAGTGGCAAGGTCTACGGACAGGTGTGTTTTTCTGCTTAGACGTCGGTGGTGTATCAACTGCAACGTCGCGTAAGAACGCTACGCGAACAATTGCAGCGACGAGACCTTCACCTGGATCTTCTCCGTAGGAAGCTGTCGCTGCAAGAAGACAGCGTTAGGATGAAAACGTTGCTGCAGACCGAAAGGGACGAGGCGAATCTTCGGTAATACACCCTTTCGCTTCTACTCCCGAATGTGCAAAACGTTAACGGACGATCTTTCGTTTCCAAGGGCGAAAAAGCTGTCGAAGCAAATCGACCGGTTACAGATGCAACTTGCGGACGAGAAGTCGAGGAACCGCGAACTGAGCGCGCAGTTGACAGAAGCCGCCGATTACAAGGCACGCATTGCTTTCCTCTTGCCGTTTCACGAGCTCTTCAACGTTTTCATTCCTCTCGTGAACCATTTCAATTCCCCCCAAACAGATCGCAGCTTTGGAGCGCAGTCGAAAGATAGAGGAGCTGCAAAAGCGTCTGGTCGAGAGTGAGATGCTGAGAACTCGATGCAACAGAAAGCTGACGATGCTGAAGGAGCAGATGAGAACTATGGCCGAGACTGCCGAGCAAGAGAGGTCCATAAACGATCATTCGTTGCAGCTTCTGAGGGATGAGCTGGCGCAGCTCAAGCAGAACTTATCCGAGGTCACCAAAAGAGAATCTCAGGTATGTATTTCTCATTATTTATTCAGCTAGCCGACGGATGGAAATTCGTTGAATGGTGAATAAACTATTGCACGATGGTAAAGGCATTGGATGGAACGGAAGCGACATACAGGTGAGTGTTATACCAGTTGATCAACATACTTATATAAGTACGTATTCGAACCTGAACAGAAAATAAAGTAATCAAAGTTTCAAGGTTCTTCAACGGAGAGCCCGTGCGTCGAGGGAATCTTACAGCATTATCCGCGTTGTGACTACATACATGATTATACGAGCAAGTTGTTTTATCTCTGTACTCGGTCAGCCCTAATCAGCTATTGGCGAGAACTCTGTAACCCTTCTCTCGTAAATTTCGTAAGCTACACGAAGGAACCAGCTGTTCGACCGATTTTCGTATTCGATACGCGAACGGCAGTCGCGCGTAATAGCGATTTACGTGACCGTCGGAAACACGATGGCGCAAGGTCAACGCATCTTTCTCTTTAGAATGTTCGATCGTCGTCAATTCGGAATCCTCGAACCTCCAACGAGGGAATGCCAGTGCTGACGTTGGATCCTCCGACCTGCCAATAAAATTGCGTTCTTTGCGACACTCATAGGCGTATTTCTACTCTCGCGACATCGGTTCATTCGTCCAACGATTTTCACCGATTTTCCTGCGCCGTGGCTCGAACCGCGCGAATCGCTTTTTTTGAGATCGTAACGGCTAGCCTGTACGAGCATGCGCGGACGTCGTTCAACGAGCTTCCTATATTCCGGTTGTCGCGACCGGATAAACGTGAACGTGAACGTGAATGTGAATGCGAACGATCACTTTCTTCGTCGCTCAAACTTTTCTTGATAATCCCGAGGAGAATGAAAATAGAGGAAAGCCGCTAGCCGCGCGACTCGCACGACAGCCAGCGACATGCACGCGGTCGCAACTGGAAAATCGTTCATTTCCTGTTTCAGCTACAAAGCTTCCGTGTCTCCGTGGTAAAATTATTGTCAGAGCCAATCTGCACACCCGATTACGAGATCATTTCGCGGCTGCAGAAAATGGCGGCAGCGCATCGTGACTTCACCATGCTCTCGCGCAGATACGAAGAGCCCTTGGAGACCAGCCCCTCCAGGTGCACCAGGTAACGTTTCTCACTCTGCTTTCAATCATTCTAATCTCAAGCACTTTGTTCATATCGGTTGCGATCGATCAATCTAGAAGCACGGTATCGATGGCTTGTAGAACACTGCGATAATGTTGTAATTAAATCGAATCAGACGATATCCGTGGATGTTTTGATTGACGTCTATCGCTGTTTCAGCGTGCATCCTGTTCATCCTCCAAGATCGCCGGGATCACGATGCACCCGCTACGAAGACAGCGGTTTCGCGGATCCTCCGGATCTCCACGACATCGAGGACGAATTTACTAAACGTCCGGTTCGAAGCAGCCTGCTTCCGTGACGGCGACCAAGATTTCAGCTGTAAAAGCATTGGCCTCACTCGCGAGGAATTACACGTATCTGCATAAATCTGAACACGTTCCGTAAAGCGTTACGTTTACACGGGGTAAACGTGCGATCTTTGCGTCGATCGACGGTCAAAAACACGTGGTTAAAGATCTTGTACATACGGATGTTTATGCCACGAATCTCTCAGCAGATCCATGTTGCGCCAAAGTTTGAATAATAATCCCCTCTTTCGACAGATCTCGGAGCGTATTGATTCTTGAGTCGTTATCAAAATCGGACAATACTCTGGCTAAAGTGATACCGATCGATGGACTGATTACGCGAGGGGTACGACCACGAGCGACCGACTTGCTCGTTCGCAGTTTAGGACCGGGTCGCTTCTTCCTGCGGCGAGTTCGTGTCGTTGGTCGAAGTCCCACTTCCGGCGACACGGTTTGAATTCGCATGGGCTCTGCTCGTCGTTCCGCAGTCAAAAGAGATGACAAATGGACGTTGGTAACGGTATCGCGGTTCGTGGATCGATCGATATTCCTGATCGTGAAACGCTTGACTTCGTAATTGCTCGTCGTCTATCGAGAACGTCTTGGGTCGGTGCTGTTGTCTGTCGATGCGCGACACGGTAAACAGAACAAGCTGTGTCACACATTTTTCGATAATTTCGGAAAGAGTGCAAGGTAATGGCTGTTGCATCATAGGCATCGTTGCGTCGACGATTTCGATACGCCGCACGTAGGCGGTGCTAACGTTGCCGAGTGGAGCAACCGCATTCCAGGATGCAGACAGGCGGCGGATGGCGGCTGAGGGCGCGCGCGGGGTGCAGGTACGAGATCGCGTATGAGGGATAAAGGCGAGAGGGACGAAGGGAACGCGAGGTTGCAAAGGTACAGGAGCGTCGAAGGTGCGCGATGCGAACGGCGACCGGTGACCGGCGCCCGCCTTTCGAAACGCCTCGACGCTTCTGGGAATATGGTTCGAGCGAGAGAAACGCTTTCGGCGACGATTACGAGGACGACGACCTTAAGAAAACGTTGTTCAAACGTCTGTGCTAGTTTCGCTTTTGCCGACCGACTGAATAGCAGAGCACCGCTATTTAACTCACCGCGGTCATGAATGGATCATCTTCCTATTGCGTAGCAGCGTTCGCGCTGCCTCGATCATCAGCCCTCTGCGCTGTCTGCGAACGATCAGCTTCGATCGACTTCGCCTTTCAGACGGAGTGCCGCTCGCGGTCGACTCATTTGAATAAACCGCGTGTTAGCCGTTGTCTCGATCGCGTATCTTCGCTTTGGACCGAACGCCACCGCCTACGATCTGCTTAACTTTCGCTGGGAGAGAGTGGTTCTACCATGATCACGTGCCATGGGATTATTCGACGAGGTGGTAACGCGCCCAGACAAAGTCATTTCGGTGTATGGTTGAGGATGGGCGCGAACGTTCAGGCAGAACGATAACGTTCGTCGCTGGTTGCGACGAAGAAAGTATAGCGTGCCTGAAAAGATGATGATGGGAGAGGTGAGGAGGGGAGAGGAGTGGATCGGTGAGGAGAGGAGAAGAGAAGGCGGTGGGTAAGATCGTAGCCAGAGGGTGGAACGAGGGAGAGGTGGGAAACAAGGATAAAACGATTGAATGGCGGTCTGGTCTGGGCCGGTGAAAATAAAAGCAAACGCGCGAGCGAAAAAGAGGATGGAAGGAGAAAGGAGCTGGCGCGAGAAAGAAAGAAGGAAGGAAAGAAAGGGAAAGATCGGCGTCGGGAGGAGGATGTCGAAGGAAGGTACAGGTTTTGCGGCGTCTTTTTCACGAAGGGAGCACGGGCCTTTTGCCGCGCTCGTCTCCGCGGATAAAGGTACGACTGGATCGGAGCTTGTTAGCCCTGAACTTGGCCAGCAGGCTGCCTCGCTTCCTTTGCGCGATCGTGAATGCAAACCCGACGGCTTTGGCCTCCTTGCTGCTCGAGAGTCAGAGTTGCGTTGCTTGTTACGCGTTCACGCAACAACGCCGCCGTAGCAGCGCGTCTTTTCTCTTTTCTTCTTCGAGCCAAGATCCTGTTGTTCGACACATTGAAAACCGTTGGCGTCGCACAGACAGAACGCGCTGCAGCGCCGACGAATTACCGACACAGTCGCGTTGCAAAATAGTATCATTCATAGAGAGATTTTGGAAAACCGCATCGTTCGGTCGTCGGCCGAACGCGATTCGCGCCAGCGTCGGATCGTCGATGAATTTGAAAAGGACACGGGTCTCCTGACGTGGCACCGCCCGGGTGAAAGTCGGGTGGAGAGGGAATGCTGGTGGGTTCTCGTTTTGTAATTTTAATGGGAGATCGAATCTCGTTGGCCCTGAACTTGGCCGTGAGTATGCCTCCTCTCGCGTAATCTGTCCGCGTTTTGCTCCGTCTTGTCGTGCCGCGTCGCGACGAACCAGTCCTTTCTGACAGGCCCGATTTTCTAGTACCCCCAGCAAATAGCCTCCTTTTCAGCTTCGCGAACAAGTGGTTTACGTTCTGCAACGAATGTACATATATGTGTGGACGAGACAGAAGGAATGAAGAAGATGTTGCGTCGAAGGCTACTCAACCGTTATTCGTTCGTCGAAGGTGAAAAGATCGGTGACTCTCGGCTTTTCAGCTGTACGAGCTTCCGGTGCTACAACCAAGTTTCATATTTCACGGATATGCGCAGCCATACGGCCGGGCGGACGCGCCCATTGGATGCCCCCAAGAATGAACATTTATTTAGTAGATTTCAGTGTTGGCCGTTCTCCTATTTGAACCGGAATCATTAACAGCTTGCTCAATTGCCTGGTGGAAGAATCGATGTGTATGGTCAACGGCAGGTTCCGCGATTACGCGTGTTCGCGGGCAATTTTATGCTGACTCGCAACAGGTGAACGCTAGGGTCAACCCGTGTGACCGGGCCATCGATGTGTGCCAAACAGTCAGGTGAAGGAAGGTCGAAACGAACCCCGCAGCGACAATGCGCCGAGGCTTTCTCCGTTGGTGCTTTCACCTCATTCAGAGGACCATTCCGCCAGTCTTCTTTTATAGGTCAAACGTGCGACGGTCTAGCTCGAAACGCGGGATCATTCGATCTTCGTCGCCGCTACAAATAATAAGCTTTCATGATCGATCGCTAATTGCGTTTCGACCGCTCGTTGCAATAAGATTAGTCCGCCCTCTCAGAGACATCGATCAAACTGTACGAAATGATTTTACGGAATTAGGTTACCCCGACTGCAGATCATGATTCGCGCACGAATAATTTTGTGTGTGCGCACATATACAGTGGTGGACATAAATATTGGCACAGTATGCGATTCCGAATACAAACATTTATAACTACTGAAAAAATTGTTTATACCAATTGTTTTTTGTATGGATCTGTATTTAGAATGTTTTACTTGCCTACATACAAAAACAGAACAAAATTAATAAAGTAGGGAACATACAACTAATAAAAATGCGTTTTACAACCATCTTATACCTGGACAAAAGTATTGGCACATACTTGAAAATCTTTATTCACACATACTATTTTACTAATATACTGTTGTTCACTTGTTGAAACAAGTGAATGATGTCCCGACAGTCAGTTCAGTCATTGTTGTGTCAGTCCAACAGTTGATTTAGTGAGGAATATTCAGAATAATTTTAAAAATGTCAAGGGAAGGAAAAGAAACTACACCGGATGAAAGAAAAATTATATTGAACTTATATAAACAAGGTAAATCTTATACAGAAATTGGAGCAATAGTACAAAGAAACCGATTTACAATTTGGAACATTATTAAAAGATTTGCGAACAAATCGAATGCGCATAACCACTTACGGAGCGGTCGGCCGTCTAAGTTATTGGAAAGGAAGAAAAGGAAAATAGTAAATATAATTAAACAAAATCCATGAACAAATTCTTCAGAGATTGCAGCACTGGTTGCAGAAGATTACAATAAAGAAATTAGCTCAAAAACGGTATGTAGAGTCCTAAAAGATGCTGGGATACTCTGCATGTGTCGCTCGAAGAAAACCGTACATAAGCGAAGTTAATAAAAAAAGACGACTAGAGTTTGCG
This sequence comes from Macropis europaea, assembly GCA_916610135.2. Classification (NCBI taxonomy): domain Eukaryota; kingdom Metazoa; phylum Arthropoda; class Insecta; order Hymenoptera; family Melittidae; genus Macropis; species Macropis europaea. Next base: position 12,685,512 of record OU744346.1, on the reverse strand, counting down.
AAAGAATTTTCAAATAAAAATAATGACTTTTGGACCAAATTTTGTTCTCAGACGAAAGCAAATTCAATATATTTAAGTCGGATGGTCGGATATTGGTATGGAGAAAGCGTAACGCCGAATTGGATTTGAAAAACCTCCAAGCTACAGTTAAGCATGGGGGTGGTGGAGTCTGTATATGGGGGTGCATGTCTTCATCGGGGCTTGGGGAACTAGTGTTCATTAATGAATCAGTAGCTGCAAAAACTTATTTGAATATTTTAAAAGAAAATTTAAAGAAAAGTGCAGAAAAATTAAATTTACCGCCCAACTTTTACTTCCAACAAGATAATGCACCTGCACATACGGCATATACAGTTCGCCAATGGATTGTGTACAATACAGCACACACGTTAAAAACACTTCCCCAAAGCCAGGATTTAAATCCAATTAAAAATATTTGGTACCAATTGGAGAAAAACATCCGAAAACATCATATTTCGAGTAAATCGGAATTGAAACAAATAATCTTGGAAGAATGGACTAAAATCAGCACTGAATTAACAAAGAAGTTGGTCCATTCGATGCCAAATAGATTGAAAGAGGTAGTGAAACGGAAAGGACATGCTACGAAATATTAAATTATAATTTAACATAGCGTTATCCAAAATGTGCCAATACTTTTGTCCGTGCACAAGATGGTTGTAAAACATATTTTTATTAGTTATATGTTCCCTATTTTATTAATTTTGGTTTGTTTTTGTATATACGCAAGTAAGATATTCTAAATAAAGATCGCAACAAAAAACAAATGGTATAAACAATTTTTTCAGTAGTTATACATGTTTGTATATGGAACCGCATACTGTGCCAATACTTATGTCCACCACTGTAGACGTTCGTGACTGACGGTTCAACTTTCGCAACCACCTCTTAGCGTATAAATGCTGTCGCGTCTTGAACGCTCTCTGATCTTGAAGGAAAGGGATAAACCCGAAACGATGGAAGCTTAAAGGGAAAACAAACAGAAGATGCGAATCATTGATTTCTATGTATTTTAGATTACACAGATTCAGAAGTCAGCGGGCTCTCCGCATCGTGCGTTGCTTATCCTCCCCTCATCATAAGCATTATTTTCCTTCTCTCTGACATTGGGAGACCAGTGCCTGCGTCCTGAGAAAGAAGCAACGTTTCGTCATTTGTTGATTATATCAATTACCATCATATCGATTTTTGATCCGTGCATGATCGTCACCGATGTTACAAATGTTTCATCGATGATTGCTTTTTTTTATAAAAATGCAGCAGGTGGTAAAAAAGTTGGCGAACGATCGAACTCACCGCATCCGCAATGGGATCAGCTTCTGGCTCGGCGCTGACCAAACAGATTAGGACCGCCATAAGGATGACTGCGATTCCAAAGAAGAACTTCATCGTTCGAATATTTTTGTACGCTTCGTAGCTTTCGTCTACGTTTCTGACAATACCGCGTTTAACCGCGTTATTTATACCGTGAAAAATGCCATCAAACTTATCGACGAAACAGCACTATTTTTTAGATAAAGAGTCGTTTCACGGAAAAAATTTACAGTTTACGATTGAAAACGGTAATACTTCCATAAATTTTAATCTATTACCTTCAACTATATCTAGGAACGTGATTCTTATGTCATTTTTTCGCACGATAGCACGTCCATCGAGTGCTTTATCTGCTCTTCAACACCTTCGTCCGGCAAAAAGGATGGAACTTGCGACACAGGTGTACATACATGCACCTAGGACGCGGTTGTGTTTCCGATTGAAGTTGCAAATCGCGGTACAAAGCGATGCACGAACGAGACGCATCCTGTTGGTCCAAGTATGTCACGGTTTAAATTGGTTTCGTTTCCTTCTAGAGAGCATTATGGGATTTTGTTGTACGGAATTCCAATCTTTTATGGTACTGCAAATAAATATTTGATAGTAATGTTTGTTGATTGGTTTTTCTTCCCGTTTGAAAAACTTCGTTCCGATTGTCGACAAGAAGTACGAGTAATTTGCGGAAACCGAAAGTAATGATCGAAGAAGCGTTCGGGCAACATTGATCGCTCGATATCCGGTGATTTCATCGCATCCGCAAGTAGATCGAAAACCTTTGTGTTAGTAAAGCCTTTCCATGAACGAGACGATAACGCGGATGTAATTAGCCGCAGATATCTAAAGATTGCACACAGTGTTTTTGTTTTTTTTACTTTTCAACTTACTTATCGTTCCGGGAACGAGCGAAACGAGGAACGTTCTTCGCTGCGATCGGAGGACAGAAATAAAGAACGCGTCAACGTACACACGGTTCTCGAGGGTTGCGGAAATGTGTTCGCAATCGCAACGTCTATCTTCCGTTCTACCTTTATCCTATCTAAATCTTTTCCTCGACTCGTAGGACTGCCTTTTTTCAGCGACGAACATACTCGCTTAAGACACATTTAACGTTCAGCGGTATTAATTTCATTCTCGCTTCCGGTCATCATTGTCTTTAGCGCGAAATCTACATGTACATTTCACTCATCATTTCCTACCGACTGCTTCTTCACTGATGCCGATGGTATCTACTTTTCACTCGAACCGAAAAAGATGACGAAAACGTTATTTCCGTCGCCACACACGAGAAAATAAAATGGCATGCTTACGAGTATTACTTTCGCAACGACAACTTATCGTTCGGATTTTATTCAGCCGTTTATCTGTTTCAATGTCACGTTCAAAAGATAACGATTCAGCCGTCATAAACGTACCCCTATTCCGCATACCTATTGATTCTAATGCAAATTTATACTGTGAGGTACAATACCTGTACAGGATCTCTCATTTCCATCGATGCTACGATACTCGTTACTACAAATATGTACCTACTGTTCGCTTCCCACAAGAAGTCCCATGGGACGGTACAGACGTTGTACATGTATCGACGGTATTTCAGGGAATATAGCCTCCGTAAATACAGAAATCCTGCAACTATGTTAGCGTGTGGCGTTAAAAACCTAAACGTGGGGATTACGGGAGCGTCAGTGGTGAAGACAGGTGTAGAGAGTGAGAGAGTCCTTTTGCCCCTGCCATCCCGCGGGACTTCTTGTGGGAAGTGAACAGTACATGTACGGCGGAAGGACGACCGTAGGATATTCTGAAGAATTTAAAGGAAAATATGCTCGCTGCCGCGTTTAATATCTGGCTGGCTTCGCGTTGGTTTCGTCCAAGAACGCGTGCACGCACCTTGACCTTCTTTAATGGCCTTGCGTCAACGCGTATACCTCGTATTGGAACTCCCTTTCGCAGGACTGGTTATGCTCCCACGACCCGGGTATCTTGACCCTCGATAGTGCATCCCATGTGCTTCCAAAATTTGCGAGGGGTTCATGCAAATGATCGACACTCACAATCAATGAATCGTTATCTAACTCCTTTCGTTCGATCATACAGTCCGACCTGGCATTCCGGGAGTCCTCTAATAGAAAATTCATTTGATTTCCAAACGTAATGGTTTACGCGGTTCATGATTTCCACCATCTTCAAATTATACATATTGCATCCTCGAGAAGCATTCATGAGAATTATGTTGGAAAGGAATTATGGGAAGGGCCAATTGATCTGGCCCCATCGAACACACGAAACAATCGTTGGTGCAATTAATATTACTTGTGCACACGGTAAAATAAATGAGCATATGATAATGAAATGTTGATAATCAGAAGAGAGATTTCGTTACGTTGCATCAATGGTAAACGTTTCATCGGATCAGGATTTTGCACTCGAAACGAACCATCGTTAACTGTGATTCACGTAGCTCATAGATGCATTTTCTTATAGACTCACAATCTCGATGGCCATACTTTGCTCTTCGCGAAAGAATAAGATAATCCGAAAGATTTGCTCCGCAGATAAGCAGAAACAGATAAAGGGGAATAACGGATCTATGATATCGCACCTTTGCGTATACGTTAATGTCGTCTCTCCAATGCAATGGTATTGATTGGAAGTCTCTATTGAGATAAGCGTAAAGTTTGCCTTGATAAGCTCGGCAAGAGTATTCCTATTCCTCAAAGCTTCGTAACACTCGCTTTCGAGCGGTCGTAGTATCGACTTCAATTAATTGTAACATATTCGGAAACATGAGGACGCAAACATTTTCACTCACCCTGGCTATCGTCGCACTTCTTGCTGTTCATCCAGGTAAGATTTCTATTTCGCTACATACTACATCTACTACTCCTCTTATAGTAAGTTCTCAATGAAGGTCTTTATTGGCACGGTTTCGTCAATACTAAAATTAGCAGCATTTGAACAAATAGAAAGTAGGATCTGCAATACCTTTCGTGACAAAATAGTTTTATGTTATGTTTATTTTTATATTAGGAGGAGCATTGAAGTGTTACGTGTGCAAGGGCGATGACTGCAACGACCTAGGAAAGAAGTCACAAGATTGTCCAGTACCACCAAAGCCTGACAACGGAACGACACCGACTCCTACGGTTAGCGGCGGAACGACACCAACCCCTACGGCTAGCGGCGGAACGACACCAACCCCTACGGCTAGCGGCGGAACGACACCAACCCCTACGGCTAGCGGCGGAACGACACCGACCCCTACGGCTAGCGGCGGAACGACACCGAGCACTACGGCTAACGGTGGAACGACACCGACCCCTACGGCTAGCGGCGGAACGACACCGACCCCTACGGCTAGCGGCGGAACGACACCGACCCCTACGGCTAGCGGCGGAACGACACCAACCCCTACGGCTAGCGGCGGAACGACACCAACCCCTACGGCTAGCGGCGGAACGACACCGACCCCTACGGCTAGCGGCGGAACGACACCGACCCCTACGGCTAGCGGCGGAACGACACCGACCCCTACGGCTAGCGGCGGAACGACACCGACCCCTACGGCTAGCGGCGGAACGACACCGAGCACTACGGCTAACGGTGGAACGACACCGAGCACTACGGCTGACGGTGGAACGACACCGAGCACTACGGCTAACGGTGGAACGACACCGAGCACTACGGCTGACGGTGGAACGACACCGAGCACTACGGCTAACGGTGGAACGACACCGAGCACTACGGCTGACGGTGGAACGACACCGAGCACTACGGCTAACGGTGGAACGACACCGAGCACTACGGCTAACGGTGGAACGACACCGAGCACTACGGCTGGGCCGGAAATAATAAACGGTCCAGACGATACAAAGCCAAATGCGCCCTCAAACACAGGGGAATCTGGCAAGTCTTTTATCGCATTACAGTAGTCATTAGAATTCGAGAACCTAAAAAGAAAATAGGTAGATAATTCGATTCTGTTAATATTGTGTATATAAGTACATTTCTGTTGAATCTCACGTAAATTAACAATAGACCGACACATACGAGTTTATATACATACATACAGTAATACATAATAGACGTAGAGTAGTTCACATGTCATTCGTATGGTATAGATCGTATACATATTGATCGAATAACGAACAAATGATGACACAATTTGTGTCTGTATTACATGTCGCACGTGTATTTTCAGGTAACGGTGGTGCTAATGTCAGAAAGCGTAGGAACGTGATCAATCGTTTCTCACGAATACAACCATTCGAAGACGCAAGTGTCCAGTGCTACAAGTACACCGAGAAAGGTACGGTGTAGATGGTGTCGAAAATTTGCTGATTGCTTCTTCTTTGATTCGCGTTTGCTTTCGAGTTTTCGTATTTATCTTCTTTACGCTCGTTTCATCGGTCTCTGTAGCATCGAAGTGAATGTATGCTGATTAATACATCGTAATTGAACTTTTCTTAGAAAGAATTTTTTTGTTTTGCAGAAGGTGACAAGGATATCGTTAATCGAGGTTGTGCCACGGATACAAAGTTTTGCGATGGCAAAACGGATTGTAGTCTCTGCTCCGGCGAAAACTGCAACAGTTCGGCGATGAACAGCGTATTTGTTTCGATGATTTTGTCCATGGTTGTAGCTGTACTCTTCGCGAAATAAGTTTATTCGTTTCTTTCTTGTGAACGGACGTTATTCCAAATCCAATGACTGTTTGGAAACGATCGGTCATCGTTTTACTCTTGATCCAATAGCGGCAGAAAATATTTGATTCGTAGTACGGATCCAGGAGACAGCGTAGCGATAGCATAAACATTCCTTGGTTTTCGTGTTTACTAAAGTTTCTATGTTTCATGGACGCGTGATCGTCGGAACAATTATTGTATTTAAATATATAATTTTAAACGTTTTGCATAATGAAATTGTTGGAAACGATCAAACGTGTTCTCCGCTTGTTCCGTAGCACCGAAATGATAATTAGTTACGATCTGCTTTGGCGAGTTCCGTAGCTTCGAATCGTTTGATTGATTTTCTCACAGCGAAATGCGTTCCGATTGCACCAGAGAATGAAACGAAAACTGAGCCAGGACCGAGAAGTTCTTGGAAAACACCATGCTCATCGTTGCGATGCAGTTTGCTTGAACTCCTGTATACAAAGTGTTCGCAAAAATGAATCTTGGTATTTGGAAGCTTGTAAAGGGGAAGAAAACATGCCTGATCAACACCAGCCCTATAAGGAACCCTTTATGCGATATATCGGCGCTCAAAGGTGCTCCCTATTCGGTTGCGTTGGGCGCGGGAAACGCTTTGTTCGGCATTCAGGTAGCGCGCTTGTGAAACTAATTCAACGACTTTCCGCAAGACACCTAAGGTTTCCAAAGAAGCAACTTTTTCTGTGGCAAGGGTTTATACGATGATCGTACATCGGGTGCGAAAGGTCGATAAACTTGCTCGGTAATGACGCTATGCGAACTTCCACTTTTGAGCGTCGATAATAGTTAAAAAGTTCATCTTAAGGCCTCTGTCGTGATCAAGCATTTTTTCTTTCTTCTCGCAAGCGCAGAGCCTTGATCCCTTCTGGAACATCCTGTACCCAGAAATATTTCCCGCAATAATCGTCGAGCGTATCGATAGGTGGCTTTTCGCGTAGGTACGAAAGATTTCTGAAGGTATACCGTAGCGCCACTCGAAGAAATAAAAGGTTTTCGGGCCCAACCTTTATTATGGAAAGTCGAGAATAAACCGAGGTCAAAGAGAAAGAAAATCTTTCGGCGTTCCGATGGTACGACCATGGAAAAAGAACGCGAGCAAGAATTAAGAAAACCGGAAGAAACGCGACGAAATTTCGTCTCGCACCGCCCGCGCCGTGATTCGTGACGCGTTCGAGCAACATCGATGAAACGAAGGTTCGTCGCTTCGATGGAAACAGCATCGATGGTAAACGAAAGTCATTTCGGAGTGGTTCATTAACTGTTCGACCGGGAGCTATAATAATGAGTCGGTTCCACGTAAGGCTAACGAACCTGATACGCACACGTTCCAACCATTGTACATACGTTCCGTTCCAGCTTTCCGACGTACATAAATGCCTCTCGCCTGAGCGCAACCATCGCATCGTTATTCCTGCATAGTCTTTAAAAAAATTGCTAAACACCACGATATGTCGGTGTCCAGCGGTACCTCTTCGCTTTCTTCTTGTTACCGTTATTTCATTACCATTTCACACGATTTTTCTTTCTACTTTCGGCGAGAGCGCAAACGTTAATGCTCCACGCTTTCGTCGCCTACGTAATATTCGTATCGTCTTTGGGGCGACGAGTCATCGCAAAATCGAAAGTATCGCGTTTTCTTCACAGTTCAACGGATGGAATTATTCTCTCTCTCTCTCTCTCTCTCTCTCTCTCTCTCTCTCTCTCTCTCTCTCTCTCTCTCTCTCTCTCTCTCTCTCTCTCTCTCTCTCTCTCTCTCTCTCTCTCTCTCTCTCTCTCTCTCTCTCTCTATCTCTCTCTCTCTCTCTCTCTCTCCCTCTATCTCTGAATCGGACACGTACAGAATGCGGGGAACGGTGGGCTACTTAAGGGAGGTCGTATGGACAGCAAAAAAGTAGTCAAAATGAGTAAAAAAATTACTCATACGAAACGTTGTGATGCGTTTGACGAAGAGGTTGAAGGATGCGACCGACGCACTCGTCTGTCCGTTCGAAGGAGCTTGAGCGAGCAGAGAGAGGCGCGAAGCGTCCTGCGGAAAGGAAACCACGAATGAAAAATTCGGCTTTGGAGTTCAGGAAAGGATAAGGAGGAGAGCTCGAGCGGCAGAGGACACGGAGCTGCGAGTCGAGGCGAGGAAGATACATAGGCGGATGGCGAGGATGGCGAGGATGAGCGTGGGAGGGAGATAGGGGGGGATTTAGAGAGAGAGAGAGACAGAGAGAAGGAGAGAGCGAGAGACAGCGAATTGTGCGGGAAGGTGGAACTGCGTGTCGGAGCGTCGGAATTGCGCACGAATCCGGGCGTGCTGGCGGTGTTGCTCGCGCGGTGGCGCGCGGCACCTCCGTCGCTGAAGCCACGAGAGCCTCAGTCCACCGTCACCCGTTGTGTGCGTAGTGCCGCTCCGCGCTGCATCGATCCGATTCGATTCGATTCATTTCGATTCGAACTCGTCTCGGAACCGCTCTCTCGATTCCCGCTGAAACCGAGTCGTCCCTCGACCGCGCGAGCCGCACGCCAAGATCGTGCACGCGTCGATCCGATATCGGCGTATCGACCCATACCGGATACACCATGCTCGATCGGCCCGTTTGAGCGGTTCGTCGGACCGGATTGTCAGAGCACGCTTGGATCGACGCCTCTATCGTGAACGTGAGTATCTCAGCTGCTTCGGCCCGTTTCGCCTGTTTTGAGAAACACCGCGAAAGATCCGGAGCCGAGGTTTTCGAAAGATGGACCCTCCCTCCCTCCCTCGATTTTCGATATTTTACGAATCGCAAACTCCCCGAACCGCGTCCGCTTCGTTCGCGATCGATCCGTTCGTCGCTTTCGGAAGAACATTCGCCCGACGTCGGAGGACGAGCGAGCTCGTTCAGCGTTTTTCGTCACCGGTGAAATCAGCCTTGATCGACCGATCGTCGATCCCGCGCGCAGCCCTGAGCGATCAGCTGACGACGCGACACGGTCTTAATCGAAATCGAACGGGCGTCGCGTTGGTAACGCCGCGAACCAAGACCGAATCGGTCCTCGATGCGATCCGAGAGAACGAGTTTCATAGCGTTCCCCGACGAACGTTCAAAGCATTCCGCGTTCCGCTCGGTTGAGTGAGCCGCGTGCATCCTTACGCGCAACCCTGAGCGTCGCATTTTCTTCGAATTATTTCCACCGTTTCGTCGGTTCTCCCTTGCCCGCGTTCACCGGCTCACCGGAATCGAAGATTTCCAGCCCGCTGAGCTCGTTAGGGACGCGAATCTGCATCCGCTTAGTTTCCGCTAACGAGGATAACAAAGCATTATCCGTTCGTTAACTGTGAACCATCCCTGGGGTGCAGGAGCGGTCGCACGGATCAGTCTTTCCTTTCTGCCGCTTCTTCTTCTTCCGCATCCTCTTCCAAGTTTCCTCGTCGTTGCTTTCGTTTCGCGTCGAGGTCCTCCCTGAAAGCTCACGGGAGAGAGAATCGCCTACGGGGGAGAAGGAATTTTCCGCGGAATTTGTTCTCCGTGTGACCGCATCGCGCGCGTAGCAAGCTCTCTTCAGGGTAGTCGATTTCTATCGCGAGTGGCTGCGCCAGTCGATAGAACCAACGGCGTGCCCGCGCTACGATGTCAACGTTCATATCATGCGATCGGTGTGTCGTTATCACCGACGACCGCATCGTACCCTTCGAATTTTTCCCGAAGAATCGGCCGATCGTGTCCAAGAGAACCTCCACGATGACTCGTTGGGAGTTTGTTTTCCAGGATGTCGGGCCTACGGTCGGCGAGTTTATCGTTACATACATGCGCGTGCTTTGGTTCTTTGCTCCTTCGTTGGCAGCGATATCCAGGGTCTCCGACCAATGATTCAGACAAAATAGGAAAAATTCGAGTTGCTCATCTCGCCTGTTATTCTCACGACAGAACCGTATCCGCCGGGATAACCGTCTTTCGCGTAGATCCCGCAGGGGAGCTCTAAATCGTTGGAACGGCCGGCCGCAATGGCGGAGCTGCTATCGAACGCTATCCGGTCTGAGTAAAGGAGGAACGAGCACGTGGAATCGCAAAATCGCGCAGCGGATCAAACGGTCTCGAATGGCACGCATGGAAATTGGATCAGTGTGTCAGACGCGAACGAGGCGCGTACGCGCGATTCCATGCCCCAGCCGCGACTCCATCTCGCCGATTCTCCTTTTTCTTTCGTTTCGCTTCGAACGGACAGCTGATCGATGCACGGTCCACCGCGGTGGGCTAACGCTCTCGACGGTGGCTTGAAAAGTTCATGCGCTTCATCGTCCAGCCTTCGTCGCATCGAGAACGAAATACGAAATATGCGAAAACTCGTCCATCGTGCGCGTGCCACGCCGATTCTTCGTGCATTACCCAGCGTTACGAAACTCGCGTGCACGTCTATCGCATTTTCTCGCCTTCCGCGGGGAAACGCGAGAACGCGAGACCGCGAAATCGCGGAAAACGGAAACGGTCGACCGGTTCCCTGGAAGCAACGCGAATCGCGCTGCTCCTCGCGCGCTCGAGTCCGATTCTCGGAGACGCGCGGCCCGCGCGAGATCCGCTCCTGCTCGCGTACAACCGACGTACCGCAAACAAGGGCGCGGCGATCGTTTTATCGGGGGATATTAAGAAATTCTGACGTCATCTCCTCAACGCGAAGAGCAAACAATAAATTTCCGTCGACCCACGATCCTGCTCGACGTCGAGCAACTTCATGCCAGCCCCGGGTAACGGCTCCGTTTGCCGTTGCTCGATATCAATCCATTAGGCGACTCGAGCCTCGTTCATCGGACACTCCTGCGGGAAACCGATCGGTCGACCGATAATTTTCTAAATAGCGATTTTTATCGAATGCGGTCTACCGCGCGAGAACGAGCAAAGGAAGCCGGTGCATCGTTTTAAAGAATGTTGTCTTTAGCGCGTCCGTGATGCTGTTGACAACATGGTGGTTCGGAATCCACCTAAAACTGTAGGTCCCCTGGCTAAATGATCGCAGCAGTCGATACTGGGTTACGTACGAAGAAGAAGATGAATGTTTTTGTTACACCGATAATCCTACTGCATAAACATCCTACATCGAATATGCGTTGAAGCGAAAGAATGAGGAAATCGCAGAACGCATCCACTGGAAGTAGGTGCAGCACCTTATTTCGTTGAGTCTGGTCGAACGATAAGATAGGAACGGTGAGGAGTGGGAGCGATAGCGAGAGCTACGAACGAAGAAGAGGCAACCTGGAAACGTTCTCCTTCCGACGAAGCGTCGCTGACAGGAATGCAAGATTAAATTGATCTGTTCGAAAGAGTCGCATACTGCGATCGAGCCTACGATCGACTCACGATCGGCGTTTTCTGTCAAGTTTCTCCGATGCGCGTTCGATGGCTCGACTTTGTCGGATGAGCGAAATAGACGGACGAGGTGGGCGACTTCCAGGCTGATTCCGTGGCCCCGAAAAAGAGGGTAGGCAACCCTTTCCGCCCGTAGATTACGAATTCAATCAGAGGATCGCCGCGTCGACTCGAACCGGGAATTATGTCATGGAATCGAGGTATCTCGGGATTATGTCCGCGATCGATCTCGATTCCGATCGATTCGATCCGTTAAACTTGAGTAGGACGGGGCTCGGACGTTGCGCGGCCGCTTCGAATTGAATTCTCTCTCGTTGGTTACGCGTCGGTGATCTTTCGTCTTGCAAAGCTCCCGGAAGCTGAAGCCGAAGGTAATTCGTGAGACAGCAGAGGCGCCGTTTTGCTCGAAGGCTGTCCATTCGTTGATGCTACTCCCACGCATCGCGCGGTGACCTTCTCACCGTTCGCACTGCTCGCAGGGAATTGAATTCTTCTTCTTCTTTGTACGTGACCCACCGTCGATCGCTGTGCTCGCGTAGCTGGGAGAGCTGCGGCTTTGGCTGGGTTCCGAGCCGCCGTTCGTCAACGGCAAAGCGGAAACACCGAAGACGGTCACCGATCTTTGCGCGGACCGTGTCCGGACTAGCTGAACTTGGCCGATCGGACGACAGCCGGGGAATAGAATTTAATTTCTCGCGGTCAGAGAAATCGGAGATGTAGGATTTCGCGAAACCGGCACCCGCAAGACCTTCGAATATCCGTGCGAGCTACGCGTGATCGAACATCGAGCAGCCTGTTCGCCCGCTGCCAACGCTCGCCTCGACCGAATCAAACAGAAATCATGGAAATTCCTACGGGACGATCATTCTACGATGCGCGACATCTTGCGTAGGGTTGCGTCGCGGTGAAAAGTTTGTCTCCGGCAGCATACACCGAAGCCGGTATGCAAAAGTTTCCCGAACAGAAACACGAGCAAGAAGAGGAACAGCGGAGGGCTGCGCGGTGTCCAGTTCATCGACCTATCGTCCGCTCTCCGCTCTCGCTCTTTCTCTCTTTCTCTTTCTCTTTCTCTTTTCCGCCTTTCGTTCTTCACCTTCCTCTCGATACTCGGTCTTTCCACGTGTTCGTTTCTGCTGGCCGAAGAAGAATCGGCCTTCCGCCGAGACGCGAGAAAATATCAGACTCGAGAGCGAGAATGTTGCCGACGAGCCGGGCTACGCGAACATGATCATTTTGAATCATCGAGCAGCCGCCTCGAAATTCTTCGCGAATTTCATCGGCTTTTATCCAGAAGGCGGAAAACGAAGCGACTTCCTGAATCGCGCGCACGCGATAAGCCGACGTGGAAAACGCTTTCGTTCGATTTTCCTGAAGAGCGGGATTGGTTTCTTTCGAGGAACGAGTCGAGCGGAAGGAATGCGGGTCTGATTGGTTACTCCAGGCATAGTCGAACACAATTATAAAAACAAAACACACGCATTTTCTTTATTGGCCAAAAGGTTACATCTACTAATCGGATCATATAGCACCGTGTGACAAAGTCGGAGTACCCCTCTTGCCCCTGTGCCGTCTCGCTAGTCATCTCTCCAGCAACTCAGTATACCTTTCGATGCGCGCGGATCGTTTCATTTCCGGTTTGAATTACCCTCCGACTGATCGAAGCGCTACCAAAACAAATACATTCGCGCTTTTCCCGCATTCCTTTTCTCCCGCGTCGGTTCGAGTTTGGCAGATTTTCCGGAAGTTTGTGCGCAAACCGTACCTAATTATCGGCGATTCTACTCGGAACCGGTTTTTAATTATCGGAAACAGTTTCACGCATCCTGCCGCGGTATTTGCATGATCGTTACCTTCTGTGCGCGGTACGCTTTTCGACGGCCACGAAAACCGATGGACGTCGAAACGATCGCTCTGCGGGTGTTTCTTCGAAACAGTTCGCAGAATCGCGGACGCGAATCCGTTGTTCCGTCGTCGACTTTTTTCGTATGCAAAAGGTGCATGTCCGGACGCATGTATATTTCAGGCAGAAAAGACGGCGAAAGAGGTCGCCGGGGAGGAGATCCGTGTGAATGCATCTTTCCGAGAGGTTCGTGTCCCTCTTCTTGTCCGACCCTTCTTCTTTGCGTTTTCTTCGTTTTTTCTCCGTCTCTGCCCAGCGGAAGAACGATCGTCCAGCCAAAGCCAAGCTACTCTCCGTCGACCGGACTGCGCGCTCACTCGGGAATTAACCGGCGCGAAATGAAACCGGTTTCACGATGCCCTCCGCTCTCGCCGCGCCCAACAAAATTAATGAATATCGATTTCAACGGAACACACCTATGCGGTATCGGCGAGACGAATTAGAAGCGATCGCCGACAGCGAACCGGAGAGAAAAAAGATACGGCTGGGGTAACGTCAGGCGTCTCGATACGGACCGAACGATAAACGATTCGATCCGATGCGATGCGATCGTTGTATGTATATACGTCGTGGCGCCTCCGATCGCGTTGGATGCGAAGGGCTATGACTTTTTTCTTCTCAGGATCTGCGAGATCGCGTTTCGAACGCGCGTCCCTTCTCTTTCGTCGTGGCATCGTCGCGTCGAGATACGACTCACCGCGCCACGTAAAAACAGGTCTACTCCCACTCGTGACACCGATGCTCCACATTCTTATCCGGACAGGTGAAATTCAAGATACCGAACGCTTTCGTGTTCCCTTTCCACTCCAGCCACTGCTCTTCGCCGCACCTCGCTGGATCTCATTCGACTCATCGATAGCATTCGCATTGATTCTGTGGCAAGTAATTCGCTCGCTGTTTCTTCCGGCTCGGTTGCGAGTTACGGTGCGGTGCGACGCGACGCGAGGGTGCATCGGCGAAGAAAACGATTGCTGGGGGCGCGGACGGAACGGGGATGAGAATTCTTTTCTTCCCGTATTCCTTCCAACTTCGAAATTTCGTCTCGAAGGCTTCCGGTTTGCTTCTCGTCTCCTTTCGTCGAACAATGGGGAGACGACATCGTGTACATTGTTCTCGTCGGACCACCCGACATCCCCTCGTTCCTTTTCTTCTCGCTCGACCGAGAAACGTTGCCGGCGAATCTTCGACTTCTTTTCCAGCGGAACTTCAAAGCTTCCCGCGCACGCTTCGCTCCGTTCGAGAAGTATGAAACTCGCCGGAAAGTTGCACGCGAAGCGAAACCACGTTATCCTTCTCAATGCTCGACCCGAAATGATTCGAGACTCGGAAGGCGAATTCGGGACGTACGCACGAATTGGCTCTTAAACCGAACGGAACGCCTTCCGACGCGATCGAATCTTTTGAGAGCGCGATCGGTCGACGGCCTCCGCTGCGAGTTGCTATCACGGAATTTTCGAGGAAATTTCTCGCGGCATGCAGTCGCGCGAATCGATTGATCACGGTGCAAGAGTTCGACGGCGAAAATCGAAGCAATCCCGTTGGCCGTTTCCCGGGAACGAGAGTGTCGATCGTAGAGAGATTGGAAGATGCACCAAGAAAGATGCGATAGCGCAGTTCCTTTTCGGTCGAGCGTCAGGTGTCAAGACCCTGAAACCTCCTTCGAAACAGGAAGACCATCCGACAGGACAGGTTGGAACAAGGTCAAATTTACGATTTGTAGGTCGGCCGGTTTGGTCTCCAGCGTCGAATGCCTGCTTCGCGAACGCGCGGGTTCGCCTCCGTCGACGCTCGCGTTATCCGGCATCTCTGCCTCGAACGTTCGGCGAAGTCTCTTGGATTCCGCGTCCGCCGGCTTCCTAAACATCGTGCCGTTCGAGTTCTCGTCGGCAGGGGCCGCAGCAACGCTCAATTACCCCTCTTGCTTACCCGAAAACTTCATTGACCACGGCGAGGCTAAATGCCTTTGAAGTTGCGTCCACGCGAATTGCAACGGACGTTTACCCGTAGTGATCCTGCTACGAGCTAATGAATCATTAGCTGTCCTGTTACTCCGTTAATGCCTCTTAACCCTTGGGAGTCTGTTCCATATCCGGTTGGACCGAGTCAGCCGAGGGCAGACGAGACGGCCGCGTTTGCGTCATGTGTGCGCGATTCGAAAACCTCCGACTCCCCGAGGGATTTCTCCCTCCTCTTTCTCCCTCTGTCTCTCTCCCCCTCGAGACGCACTCTTCTCATTTCACCCGCGCGCCTTTTTCGAAAGAGCCGGGAACCGATGGCCGCGCGCGCGGTCTTCTTTCTAGCCGCTGACGAATATTACTGCAGCGCATAAACCGGAAAAGAATCGCGTTCTCGGGCCCGCAGCGTACCCTCGCGTGTCGCTCGTCATTCTCGAGGCTGCGCTTTAATTGCTCGCGGGATTTTTGAGAACCGTTACCGAAGCGCTTCTTATCCCGAAGGATCTCGTTGCTCGAACGTCCAGGGAGACGTTCGAGAGGCGCGCTCGTTGCCCGCGCTGGAAAACAGCCTTGCATGAGTTTCAGCGAACGAACGATAATTACGGTCGTCGGGAGACGGTAACGAGTAAAACGAAGATGATGCCGTAACAGCGCGCCGTCTCTAATTAAGCCCGAACGATCATCGTCGGAAAAAACGTGGCGGAAGCACCGGTAGACCGAACATCGTCTCGACGCCGCGATGGAAGCGGCCGATGCGCTTGCAGCACGATGCGAAGAGGTTTGCGTATCAACGCGGCTGGAAAGGGAAAAGATGGTTATCCGGTCGAGGAATCCCGACGGAAGTTACCTGCTGCCTGCTGCGTTCGCACGGTTCTCCGGCGCCTAATCGGTGCCGAACGCGTTTCTTCCGAACCCATGCCGCTGTTTCTACCGCCCGATCTCCGCGGAGGGAGAAGCGGCGTGCGCGAAACGCAAAACGCGAAAGAAGTTTCGTGGAACGGTGGACATGCACCGCGCGAGCGACACGACTTCGCCCTGGAGAAACCGCGCGTTATTATTTTTCGAGAACGATAACGCACGTTCGCGAAACGTGACCGGAGTGTCGCATTCCGTTCGAGAGGTTCGTTCTCGAGCTGCAAGAGGCACGAGTCGTCTCGATTGCAACGCGGAGGCACGCCGGTTTCGCGAATTTTCATCGACCGAGCCGAAGACGAACGGTAAACGTAGGGCGTCCGTTCCAACGTTTTTACCGTGTGAATCTGCGTACGTGAGTATCTGCGTTCGGCGTCCCGTGCGTGAACAAGATTGCGCAAAGGATGTCTGTCGGGGTGGTTTCGTGCACCTCGGTGTCTCGCGAGGCTGACTCTGAACGATAACCTCGCGATAGAGCGGGCGATGACGTCAGGACACCTGGGAATCAAGGCCCAACGGTCCCTTACCCCCCTCTTCGAGGAGAACCTGTTCCTGCGCTCGCTGGATCCTCGCCGCTACCGCGCCATCCTTTGCCTTCGAAGATTTCATTCTCACCGATTTTCCGCACCTCCCCTCGACTCCAGCTACTCCCGAAACCTCCCGAAGCTTTTACAGTAATGTCGAATCGGTCGCGCGGAAAGAGCACGCCACGACCGTTTCGATCGTCGGCAACGGACACGCTGATTGGCCTTATTTACGAATCAACGAGGCGATCGCGTGGCGGAATCGCTGAATAAACGAGAACGTCGCGGCATTGCCGGTCGATGGAAACACGATTCGATCGGCGCGATTCTCTCGCGAAAGAATCGCGCGTCCGTCGTTGTTGCGTCATCGGTTCAGTTCGCTTCAAGAGCGGACGAGACGAGTCGGAGGTGAAACGTGACGTAAAAATTTCCGAGAACAACGAGTCGGTTGTTTGCATAGGCAAAATGCGTCGTAAAAAACCGACGCGCGCGTTCGCGGAGTCGCGACGCCTCCCGCTGTCAGATTCGCTTGATTTACAGTTTCGCGGCCGTGAAACGGCTGCTCCCTTAGGTAACGCTCGGAAGTCTCTCGCGATCGTTTGTCGGATGACTCTACATTATTTTTGCCCAGACCGTCTGCTTTTCGTCATTTTTCCTGCCGCTCGACGGTATCGGAGGGACGCTCTTGCGCGCGCTCGCAACTTGGAAGAGGAAAAGAGGAGATTCGCGTTGCGCAACCGCGCCAGCTGTTGCCTCTACGCGCGCTCGGCTTTTTTAACGTTTTCCTTGTTTCGCGCGAGCGCCAGTTCCTTCGATCATCGATCATCGACGCGGTCGAGCGGTCCGCGTTCGATAACGCTCGGGCGTTTTTATCAGTTTTCCGCGACGACTCTTCGGTATTTGCTCGAGAACGAGAAAACCTCTGGCAGGGACACGTTAATGGATCGCAGCCGGCGTGCATCGATAGCGATGACTAACCGCGTGAGTAAGATGGGAACGCGTGATGAGAATTTAATGACCTACTGCGTCTTACGAGGAATCGCAAATGTATGCGCCGTGAATTCCGTGAACAACGACTCCCGCTCGTTGGATTCCTTCGACGGAACGAGAAACGAGCATCGGATCCGGCTGCTCGGTGGCTCGCGTTGTTCTTCTCCGGTCGGAGAGAAATTGCGGTGATCGGGATAGAAAAGAAGAATCGCGAGAAGAAGATGAAGGAACGAAGGAGCGAAACGGGGAAAGCTGTTCGATGCTGCATAATGTAGGTTTCGAAGACATCCCATCGTCCGGTTGATATTCAACAAGGGGACTCGATGACTAAGAGGCTACGTAGGCGGAAACAAATCATCAGCTCTAAATTGTTATCGCTCACGCGTTCCACCAGATAGCCGCTCTTATCTTGTTCGCGTGCAGCCTGCGGTTCTTGATTTCGCCGACTCGCTTCGCATCCTTTCGATCTTCCACGCTGGAAAAGAATTCGACCGTACACCTATTGTCGCCGTCGCGAGAGTCTGGCCTTTCTCGCTGATCGAGGTGCTCGCGGTCTGTCGTCGAGTCGATTTTTCCTGCGCACGAACGATGGCGTTTTCTCGCGGATATCAATCGTTCGTCTCCTGTCCTGAGTTCGGTGTCTTCGAAGACGACCGACTTCCTGGTTCGAGTTTCGGTCGTTGGCCAGGATTTTCCAGCGCAATGGGTTGCATCAAAAACCGAGGGTCATCGAAGGTCTGGTCCTTCGCGTTGGATCGTAGCGATTCTTCCGTTCGAGCACGCCCTAACAAATTCTTTCGTGTTCGCGGCACCGTGCTTTCCGCCGAATTCGCTCCGCTGTACAGATTGACCTGCGAGTTCGCCTCGTCCGTCATCTTCCGCGGCGTCGAATCAGCAACCCGTTACAGATTGCGTGAAGAACCATAATTCGACATTTTCCGCGAAGATGCGTCTTCCGATCGCGAATTCGTTCCCCTTTACGGACCGTTTCATAAGGGCCGAGAAACAGTTTGTTTCGGCACGCGTTGCTCCTGCTCTTGAACGAAACATTGCAGAAACCGACCGCGTTTAACCCGAATCGAAGACCGAGCGGAACTCGCCGAGCACCGCCAGACGCGTTGAGAAAGTTCAGGCATTGTTGGAACTTGCTGAGAACTTCTTTCCTCAATCGTTCCATCATCGTCCGTACGTGCCACCCGGAGAACAATGCAATTTCCCGGCGATGTTCCTACGACTGATTCAGACCAGCGCTGCGGTCGGACGGAAGAAGCCAGCGAGATAGTTTTTATTTGCTCGACATTTTCAGGGTCTGGCTTCTCCGTTCTGAACCAGTCGGAGAGATCGGCGGTGGCCGCATCGATCTCGATGAGAAAGGCGGTCAAAACGCGAGTGGAAAAGTATTCGTGGAAAATGATGATTTACTTTGAGAGCTTGGGGATTGCGTCGGCACGAAGTCCTTTCGAACGCTAGCGGGACTGTCTGCGCGCAAGAATTTAATCCGCCGCGAACGTTATTCCGGTCGGGATGCGGCCAGGATCAATCTCGACCGGTACGGTGCGGTGCGGTGCGGCGCCGGCTTTGAGCCGCTGATATATGCGGCTGTGTACGTTCTTGTGCAATATGCGCCGGAACATGCACCTATATAGACTGCACTTGGACGCCATCGAGAGCTTCTCCGCATAATCTTAAGCGTTATTGCCGCCACGGTTCTACCTGACTCGCGTCTCGCCTCGCCCTCCTCGGATCAGACCGTGCCAACGAATCGCCAACGCCGAATCTACCGTTCTCCTCTCAGTCTACCTCATCATCGTCGGGAAAAAATTCTTCGAAAATCCGTGAAACGATCGAACGGGACCCGTCGCCGAGTTTCGAGATTATCTTCTGGTTCGCAGCGCGTTTCACCGTCAACGTTCGGTCGACGAGATGAGAAGCGAATTTCCTGGTATGCGCGATCATTCGGCCGGTTGTCACTGTGACGTCTCGTTCCTGTTGCAACGCAACTGCTCCGTCGTCCTTTGAATTATGGTCCTGCACGATACGCGACGCGCACCGTGCGATAATATATGCATTGGCCGTGTACAGATACCGGATGGCGTGGCCGACACGCGCGTCACCCAGGAAGATGGACGGCCAGCCGGGCGGGCAACGGGCGAAATTCGGTTCCCGTCACCTGAATCGGTGCGCGATCCGTCGGGTCGATTTGCTTTGACGAATCGTGAACATTTTTGTCGGTTCGCGTCCGTGGCGAAGCGAGTTATGGCTGGTCGTACGGGACGGCCGGCCATTCCGCTCGAATTCGCACATCGACCGATAAAAGGGGGTGGAAATGAATTTGGACGCCCGGAGCGCGGCGCTCGGATAAAACGAAAATCGGGCGACGCGCATTGTCTCGACTGGATCGCGAAAGCGGACGTTATCCGACGGAACTGGTTCTCAAAGAGAGTCATCGAGCGCGACGCGAACGTGTCCGTAAAAAACGGGTCTGCGCGAACCTTCTCCGGTCTGACACCGGGAACGCGGATTTTTCTTCCCACGCTCCCGGCTCGAAGAAGCCGACGTAAATTACTCTCGAGTCCCCCTTGACGCGTCGACCATCGCCTGTCTGCCGTCGGCTTCCCGTCGTCGTCGTCGCCGTCGCCGTTGGATTTAATCTCGCGTTCGCTGGAATTTCACGGGGACCTCGTTTATTAGAACGCTCGCGGGTACCCGGACCCTCGATCGCCAGCGGAGCGCACGCGATGCACAAATTATTCCTTCGACTCGTTTCAGAGGAATCCAAACGATAGCTCGGTGTCTCGACGAGGACATTGAAAATGTTTCCATCGGTTGCGAGGCCGGCCGATGAATGCGCATCGGGTCGACCGTGCTCGCGGTCGAAGGATTTGCCAACGTAAGAGGGATCCTCTCCGACAGCAGAAGTGGGTTGCGCGTGACTGGCTCTCTTTCCTTTCGAAACGATCGAACGGAGACGTTTTCTTCGAGAGAACGGTCGCGTCGCGCGTTCCGAGGATCCTCGAAACGTTATTTTTCGGCAACGATGGCGCTTCGCGAGCGCCTGGAACGATCCTCGGGCGAGTGAGAAAAACCGTGCGCGGCGCACGAGAATTTCGGACGCGCAGTTTTCTTCGCCCGACCGCGCGATCCTCGATCGGCGACTGCTCGAAAGTCGCGATCGCGGTCTTCTCCGAGGATCGGAGCAAAAGCAGCGGCTTCGAGAAAGTAAATTCTGTCGGTGACGTTCCGTGACACGGTCTCCTCGATTTCTCTGCGCAAGCATCGTTCACGGAGATGACGCCATTCCTCATTACGGTCATTCGCGTCTCCGTAATAATTACGCTGCTCCTCGACCGGTTAACAGGGAGGAGGCCGTCCGTGCGGTCGTCCGCCGCTGTCAATAACAATTGTGGGTGTCTGGAGACGGAGGTCGTCCGGCGCACTCGGCCGATCTCGTTGCTTTTGATCGCGCGACTAATTGCCACGGGCGTGCTTTCGAACCTTCCTCTCGCACCACTGGATGATAACCCCGTCGGTTCGTTAACGGCTCGTGGGAGTCAACGATCATGAGGTCAGCGATTCGGTGGCCTCACCATTTTATTCCAGCGGACTCCGGACAACTCCGAACCCTTCTTTCACGGGGCGAAGAAAAAGCCGTGCATCGCATGCCGTCGACGATGATCGATCGAAAGAGACCGCTGGAAATTTCTGTTTGCTTCGCGGCGCATTCCTGCTGGTCGCCGTACCGTGGAACGCTCGTTTCTCGCGCAATTCGTTGCCGATGCTTCGGCCGGTCGTTGCAAAAATCTCCCGAATAGCGTCAGCAACGCGAATTCATATCCAGGAACGAGTGAAAATGAAACGGTTTCGAGGTGTCGGTTGGTCGAACAGGATCGTCGGACGCACCGAACTCGCGGAATAATGGCGTGACGGGACGTCGAGACGCGAAACACAATGACGCGAGGCGAAGAAGGACACAGGCGGAGGAGGAAAGAGAGAGAGAGAGAGAGAGAGAGAGTTGAAAGGGGCCGTGTCGGTAGATCGTTTGGTCGTTGCAGCGTGCTTATTGTATCTACCTCCGCGATTCGCGTGCCTATCATGAGAAACAACGTGGCCAAGGAAAGGAGAAGGAAAACGTTCCGTGAGAGAACGAGAGAAAGAGAGAGGAGGAGAGGGAGAGGGAGAGAAAGAGAGAAAGACAGAAGCAAAGTGTCACAACTGGAAAGTAGCGATGGGAACGATGCCCTCGCAACAGCCAGCATGGATCGCGGGAAATACTGGTGTTGCGCGAGGTCTCGAACGCTCGCGCGGAACTTTTGCGGGCGAAGCTGTCCGTTTGCCCCAGATCGTGAAAAATTTGACAACGCGCGCGAGGTCGTGTCGATCGATCGCGATTACGGTGTCCGAATGCGGGCACGGTTTCGCCATTCAGGAAATCGACGGGGTTTGTTTCGCGTGATGCAACGCAACGTACCGTCCCCGCATCGTTTCTCGAGCGTTTTGCAACGGGGACGAGCGGGACGGCGCGGCGTCCGGCGTGGTCAACTTTTCGAAACAGCATTCCCCGGCGTGCGATAACGCTTATCATCCCTTGGTTGCTCGCGAAGATAACGGAGGCTCCGCCTGTCGTGCCTCGTTTCCTCGTTTTCTCGTTTCTCCGGTTGTTCAGGCAGTCGAATGGTTTAGCAGCGATGGTCGAAGAGGAGAAGGAGCATTGCGAACGGAGAAACGAACACGCCGGGTATCGCGTTATTCCGAGCGGCTCTCGAACGAGGCATCTCGACCGTTCGTTGCCGCATCGGTTATTGCATGTTGCGCAGCGCTCGCGGTCACGTTTCTGACGTTTCTCCGCATGCATTATGCACGCGAACGCGAACGCAAATCATTTCCGACCGCCTCGAATACATCAGGATCCTCCGATCCATCAGCTTTTACTCGCGGCGCGGCGAACAACGCTCGCGTTTCTCCATCGGGAAACTTCCGAACTGAAACGCACCTTTTCTTTTTATATTATCGCGCCTGCGCGGCGTTGCGTTTCGACGACCGACTTTGCCCGGTTCCATCCTGGATGCGAAGAAAAAGTGCAACTTCCTACCCACGGCCGAACAATTCCGTGAGAACGCGGAGCGGTCCGCGGGCTTGATTTATCGCTGGTTGATCTGCGCTCGAGTTCTTATCGAGCCGACAACAATGGCGCATCCTCGTCGAGCGCGTTGCAGCGCAGACAATGCTCTTCCGGTCTCTGCGTTTCGCGATCACGCTCGCCTTTCGATCCGACCCGTCTATCGTTTCACCGACACTCTATACTCTCCGTATGCACTCTGTATCGACGGTCACGCTATCGCTAGACCCGGCGAACCATGCGGGTCCGTCCATATCCGAAAGCCCCTGCGCTTCTTTCTCCGCCGTTTCCACGCTGCGTACCTATACTTCCTTGATTATGCGGCGAATGAGTACGTCAGAGGTTGATCGTCAGCTTCCTCGACGGAGCATCCCGACGCGCGTGCATTCGATCCTCGCGTTCCGCGATGCGGAGGCGTGAGATCGCGAGCGGCGAAGCCGAAATGGCTGGATGAAAGAGAGCGGCCGCCCGGTACGATGTATGGGTCGCGATCAGTCAGCCGGCTGACTCGTTAAAGGCGTGCGTCGCCGTGATCGAATTAAGGTCGATCGAGAGCGGGACTTTTCTCGCCTCGATCAACTGGGTCGACTAAAACGCCACCGGCTGATCGGCTTTGGACGGTGACCTCCCTCGCCTTCAACCATCCAACGGGTCGACCCATATTTTCCTGTTCTCGCGAAAAAAGGATGCGTTCCGCGAAGCTTCCGGCCGCGGGTGAATAGCAACGAATTCGTTGCCTTGAGAATCGTTACGCTGAAACGCGAGGACCAGCTCGCAATTCGGTCTAGGTCGGATCGATTTGGTCCAATTTAAGGAGCGCCTTTGCCATTTTCAGACCACGGTGCTCTGATTTCGACCCGCTCTCGAAATTCTGTGCTCCGCAAACCTGCCAGGAAGTTTGTGCCGTGCATCGGCTCGTTGGTACCGATCGATGATAACAGATCAATGTGCCGAATCGATATCGAAATTCGCGGTTCCGCGTTCGAACGATAACGTTTGGCTTTTCCAGGGTAGCAGCCGATAAAGGGGTCACGGTTATTTATAGAACGATAGCACCGTGGCTGCCCGGCACACGGGGTTCAGCTCCGGGAAATCGATGAGCTTTCGTGGGAGCTCGCGAAAGGACCAGCATTTCCCTCGAGCAGATTCGTTCTCCGCGCCACTCTCGAACCGCTGGAAAAATGTTTTTGCATACCCGGACCGACGCGACGCGACAAACCATCACCTATCACGGAAATTTTCGAATCGGACACTTCGACACGCGCAACGAACGCTCAATCGTTCGTTGCACGCAGTCAGAAAATCGAGTGACCTGAATTCTTGCGGATCGCAAACCCGTGGTCGCGACGGGAATCTGCTTCGTTTTAACGGACGTTCCTTTCCGATTCGATGTCGATCTTCCGACGAGCGTTGCCCGAGAGGGTGCTGCGAGCCGCCGTGCCACCAACTCCAAGTCATTTTTCCTTATCTTCGAGTGCGAGTCCGGGAGCCGTTTCTGATTCGGAATTCAGCCGGTCCGGTCGACGGATCAAACGAAATTTACCCTCGACAGCCACTGCTTTTTACCCCCCTGAAAGCTTCGTTTGTAGCGCGTGCACGCGCATCGGACTACACGTATTTTCATGGTTTTCAGGTGAAAATGAACGCGCCGGTGTACGCAGCGTCCTGCCCCGCGTTGCAGTCGAATCTCTCGCTGCACAGTTCGTCGTATTACAGCGAGTACAGCGGGGCCGCGAGCAGGAGGAGGAGGTTGTCGTCAACGGGGGAGGCTGACACGTCGGCTACCTCGAGCTACGAGGGCAGCGACAGCTCCGAAAACAGCGACGAGTCTCGTCTGGAGCCGGTCAGCCAGGTGGAACGCGAACAGCTGGAAGCGTTCTTTCGGAGCTTGAAGTCTCAGGTACGCGATTCCCTCCGATCATCGATCGTACGATCGATCCTCGACAAAGCTGACCGTTCGTTGATACAGGTATTCGTCTGCGAGTCTTTGGCGAACTTGTATCTAGGAAGCGCTTCACAGACCGAAAGATGGGACCTTCGATTCACCGGGATACCCGTGGTGGTCTTGGACCTGGGTGAAACGCGGTCCAGATCCAAGAGGCGGATTCAGATCCTGTTGGCCGAACGCGGCACGTGCTTCACTCTCTGGAGGGAGACCATCGACAATTTGTCGTCGTACAAGGTAAATCGTTGCTGCGCGGCAGCACGAAGTGCATAATACGGCACTGATCGATGCCCGGATGGTTTCAACTTCACCGCGGGCTACAAACTTGGATCCTCGGCGAGCGTCGAATGGCGCGTGACGGCCAGAATATCAGAATACGTTTCGAACGCACCAAATATAAAGGTTTCGCCCTGACCGCTCCTGTGTGTCCGTTATAGCGCGTCCATGCACGAAACACATCGTCCGCGCGTCAAACTGCAGCGTTGCTCGCTTCGAATCGTCATTCACCGCGGCATGATCGCATCGTTAAATGTAATCAAAGTTACAGCGAAACGTACGGCCGCTGCCAATGATTTCAGCCGATCGCGTTAGAAACTAATTGCGAGAACGTCATCAACGATAATCAATACCGAGCAACCTCGTTATTGAATTCGATTTTCCATCTCGCGTATTAATAACGAGGCCGTGCTTTATCGTGTAGGAATCCGTTCCGATGTTAATCGCTTCGAAACGACCGGACCGAGACCGCGTTCGTCGTTTGTAGTTTCACGCGTCACTGGCGGACAGCTTCGATTTTACAACCAGACGACGAGATGTTCAGTCTGATAAAGTTAATTAAAATACATTTCCTGGCGCGAGAGTTCGATTTCCGGATGAGTCGGTCCGAATGTTCGCGGACTCTCCGATACCTGTCCATGTAAAATCACCCAAATAAATACAAGAATAGAGAAAATAACTGAAGAATTACTGGAATTTAATAGAAAAATCGTTTCGCAGGTGTCCGGGCCAGCGTTTCACACAATGTGTCTGTCATCGGACCACACGCGTCTCGCGGGGCTCAGCTTCGACAATCCGAAGGCCGCCAGCGATCTCTGGCAGCACATAGAACGACTGATCTCCTGTCCGGAGAACATCAGCCTGTCCGTGCCGGGGAAGAAGAAGAAGAAGCCTGTGCAGAAGAAGGTGGTTCTCCCGCCGAAAAGCAACATCAGCCAGCCGTGTCAGTTTCAGCACGTGACCAGCGTGGACGCGGCCGATCGATCGCGATATTTCTCGCTTCAGACGTTGGTTCCGGCTCTGAACGAGTTAGGGAACTCCCTTGAAGCGAATTTCTGAGAAAAGGAGAAACCCGGCGAGCGATCGAACTCGTAGTTGTCCTCGGACCACCGCTCTCTCGCTCGCTGGTTCGTTCGTTCTTTCGGTCGCTTCTCCTCCGCCGATGTAACTGTTTTAGGTCAATTTAGCCGATAAGATAAAAGAGGGTCGCGCGATACGATGCAGCCGCGATCAAAGACACGACGAAGG
The DNA here is from genome assembly GCA_916610135.2 of Macropis europaea. Taxonomy (NCBI): domain Eukaryota; kingdom Metazoa; phylum Arthropoda; class Insecta; order Hymenoptera; family Melittidae; genus Macropis; species Macropis europaea. Next base: position 12,659,275 of record OU744346.1, on the reverse strand, counting down.
ATCTTTCGAGGCAGCGACGGGTATGGGACCGATCGGTCCTTCGTCGTCTCCGGAGAAGAAAATCGATGCATGAACATTTCTGCTGCCACCTTCTCCTCGGCAACCGTTAAAGTTTCCTCGAGTTCTTGAGAATCGGAGCGGCGGGACCGGTGTTGCTCCTGATGATCGCGACACCGTTGATGGACCCGGAGACGTTTTGCGTGGCTCGATCGTTCGTATCGCGCGCGCCTCTGAACCGAAGAGAGGAGACAAATCAAAAGTTGCGAACCCGCTCCGTTGGTCGGCCGTGCTTCCGAAGCGCAGAGGAGAAAGAGCGATCGACGGAAAAGAAAGCAAAGCAGCGCGCGTCGAGACGTTGACAATGCTCGAAGAAGAAGCTGAGACGAGGCGAGGGTAGATTCGAATTCGCTCCCGTCGCAGCGACCCCGCGCCGTGAATGCGCACGGCTGTTTTTCTTTCGGTGCTCGCAATTAACCGCGCGCGAGTCGACGGAACCGCAGCGTCACCGCACCTTTCACTGACAATGAATCGTCACTGAAAAGCGCGACTAAACCGTTTACAGAACGCCGCTTTCTTTCTCCCCGATTCCGTTTCCACTCCGAGGATAATCGGCCAAAGGCGGGAGCGCGAGACAAAGCCGATTCTCCTGCCGAGAAGAACGCTTTCAACGGCGCGGCATTGAGATCGGAAGGACGACCTGTCGGAGCTTTCAGCTCGTGCGTTTCGCTCTGTCTCTCTCCCCCACTCCTCTTCTCTCTATTAAAAAATGATCGCTACCGTTTCGTCTCAGTCACTCATTTGTGTCCCTTACACATACCGAGCGAAACGCTTTTCTCGCGATGTTCGACGCCGCGGCGTTGGAAGACAAGCAGGCGTTCCTAGCGAACGAAAGAACTCGTTGCCGGAGAGGAGAGCACCGTGCGCGCTTCTAACTTGAGATAATAGACGTTATTCTTTGTCAAGGAAGCGGGAAACTGTGTCTCGGAGGCACAAAAGCAACGCGCCTCGCGGAGACGCTCGACAAGACTTGAAGGCTGACGAGTCAGAGGTGCCGATCTATCGTAGGAAATCGTTCTCCGGACGGGCACCAGTATTCCGGCGGCTGTTTAGAATCGTTGCGTAACCGTTCTCGATCATCGTCGGAATTCGTCGAAAATTCGTCGAATTTGCTCGCGGACCGTGCGCGACTTTTCAACGTTCTCGATATCGACGGATTCCGCCGCAGGAGATTCGCGGTAAATCTCTTGGAATTTTATCCGTAGCCGTTAAGAACGTTAACTCTTTGCGATTCGCCGTGCGTAGCTCGCGCTTGCTGAACATAAGCGAAAGAGTGCCTGATGGATTGGTCAGGAAAATCAAAGCGTTCCACGATACCACGAAAATTGGCTGAGGAATTTTCACGCCGATATCGGACCGAATTTGCGTCAAGGCGACCACGACGACGGACATCCGTCGGACTGCGAACGACCGATCGTCCCGATCTTCGATCGCTGCGCGTACGTCGGTTTTTGGCCGAGACAGCGTTTCTGCATCAACGTTGTCCGAATAACGACCGTAACAAGACTGGTTTTACCATCCTACGCTTAGACTTGCGACTCGAACGTAGATATCGCGACGGGAGCAGCCTGAGGACGTGTCTTCGTTGCTGTTCGGCCGTCGATCGTTACCGCAGATCGCTTCTCGATCATCATGATCCTCGCGCATAATTTTTAACCGCCGCGCCGCCCAATTTCCTGTCCCCGTTCATGCAGCAGCAGCGAAACGTTGACACGGCCTGCAAGAATTACAGCGCTCAGAGGATACTTTCGGAGATCCGGCGGTAGAATGTTCAAGCTGCGCATTCGCCGAGGAATCGTGGCGTCGCAGCGGGTATCGCTCGAATCAAATTTTCTCACGTTCAAAGATAATTAGCGAAAAGTATGTTTGCGTTGCGATGCGCGTGGAACGCCGTCATCGAAGCTTCCTATCGGATCGCGAAGACTTGAGTTTACGCGACGTAACTGCGATATCGATTAACGTTAATTTCTTTGTCTACGACTGTGATATAAATATATTTGTATAGTTACGTTTCGTAATATGTAACCCTCATTGATTAATCTCTTTGATATGTATGAGTTTACGACCATCGTTACGCATGTAATAATTGTGGTAATAAATAGTAACTTCATGAATCATCCGTTGTCCGCTCGATTCTCACCCCGTCCGAGCGCATGAACGAGAATTTAATCGACTCATTGACGACCGCATGAGATACGGTATCCTTCGATGCTTTTCTTCTTCATACTGTTAGAGATAAGATTGTTGCGCGGAAAACGATTCGTCTCTTTCAACGCGGTCATCCGAAAGACCGAGTCAACGTACAATTTATTATTCGCTTGATTTAATATTCTGCACGGAGCAGTTCGTACATACCGTTCATCGTCTGCTCCATCTCCGTAACGATCAAATTTGTCGAATACCATTTCTCGGTGGGTCAAACAGAGCAACGAATGACCGATAGGAACTGTTTACCGCTGCCGACAGATGGGGGCACGTTCGCTTTTCAAGATTCCGCCGCACCCGTGTACGCAGGCTCGGTACTGTTCGACACCTTGGTCTTGATATCCGAGGACGCGACACAGGTAAAAGTAGACGGAGACCGATCGCTGGCATGCTCTATTCGCTGGTATCGTTTCGTCCAACGGCGGAGAAAAATCCAGACGGGAACGCGAGCAATGACTTCTTGCTGTACAACGAGGACCCGCTTTCGGGTCCCAAGGCCACGGCTCATCAAATAATAAAAATTGACACACTGACGATGCATCGTCCGTTATCGCCGCCGTTGCAAAAGAAATTGTTCTCATAAATAAACATGCGAATATACGGATCTCTTCCGTGCTAATTTTCATTCGTGACGCTGAAGAGTCCGATTCCGGGGCGGAAGTGGGGCGATCGCAGGATTTTTCTTCGACGGTCTTGGAGTGCGTGCGGCGCGGCGATCACTTTGAAAATCGCCGTCGCCGTGTCTCGCGGCGACTTTGAATTTTGAGACAGGGGTACACGAGACACGCCCGTCTATGTGTACGGCGTGTACACGTGGGTGCTCCAGATAGATGCTTCCGATATGAGTCCGGTCGGTCTTTGGGCCCGGACCGAGTAATGAGAGGCCAGAAGCCGCCTCTCCTGTCCCATGTCTCGCGCCTTCTCTTCTTTATGGGAATCGCCCGACATCGAGATCACGACCGCGACCGGTCGAGCCCTCGGCCGAGGGTACCATCGGCTGAATAATCAACGACGCGTGGACGCTGCGGTGCATCTTTGAATTTTCAAAATTATCTCTCTCCTTCCGACAGCGGGAAAAATGTTCGTTTCTTCGAGCACGATACGCGCACAGAGGGAGAACGCCCTTCCGAACTGACCGCGAGCTTTGCTCTAGGAAGCGCGGCCAAGGGGGCCAAAGAACGCAACTGAAAACTTGAAAGGAAATGTGGGAATTTTACTGTCTGCGAGGTTGGACTCGCGTTTGGCCGAATCGAATCGAATCGAACCGAAACGGAGACTTCCGGTCGGATACGCGATGCAGCGTTTCTCGGTGCAGCGGGGACCGTGGAGAATACGTTACAGGCGCAACGGTCGTTATACGGTCCGCTCGCACGACCGACAACACCCGTCGACGGTGGTGCTCGTAGGTGCACGGAAATTGGTATGCCGTTCGATGTCGGCAGCCCGAAGCAATTATTTTGGCTGGCTGGCCCTATCGACGCGGCCAACCCGCGCGTATCCTCGTAAACTTAATGGCTCACTCGATGTTCGGACGCGTCTCACCGGACGAGTTTCGTAACGTCCCTTCGATTTCACTGGCTGGCCCGAATGCGCGAAATTCCCCTCGACGCTCGCAACCCGCTTCTCTCGCGCGACGGTTTTCGTCTCGTCCCGAATCGAAACGCTGATCCTTCGCGAATCGGTCTCTCCGTTGCAAATTGCGATCGATTGTATGCAAAGTCGGAGCGGCGCCGGGTCGTCGCACCCGGAATCGACTCGACACTTTCCTCGTCGTCGTCATCGTCGTCGTCGTCGCCATCCAAATCGGTGGCTGACTTTCTTTTTGTATCCGGTACCTTGCGCGCTGCCGGCGGACGAACCGACGACCAAACGAAATTCGCATCAGCATTCTTCTCGCGCGGACCGATCCGTTTCCTTCGAAGGAGCATCTGGACTGCTTCGAGCAGGATGTAATTTGCATTCCACTTTCACCGCTTTTTAGCCATCGCGAATCGTATCGATGTTACTTAGAAATCGTAAACGGTGACCCCCGACGAAGATCGGAAACGGGCGATTCGGTTTTCCGATGAAACGCGTGACGCGCGCGGCATCGACGAAATATGAAAAAGATTGGAAAGGAATCGGCCGCGAGCCGTCACGTACCGTCGTTCCGTGAGGCGCACGCGTCCGTCGCCGCGTCGTCGGGACGCAAACTGCGAGAAATTTCGCAAACCGATTTCAGGATTTACACAGCGGCGACCGCTGTATCGCGATCGATCGCACGGGTTCCATGCATCAGCGAAGCAGCTTCGATTCGGCGATGGAACGAGAACCGCCGCTCTCCGCGTGGAAACGTCGTTGACGAGATTTTTCGCACCGATTCGTCGCTGTCTCCTCAACCTCGGCGACTCCGGCCGATTGGAAAGCGTCCAAGGCGCTGCGGCAAACGAAATCTGCGCCAAATCCAAATCGAAACGCGAAAGATGCGAACGGTTGGACGAACGGATGCACCGACTAGACGAGCAGAGAGGGAGGGAGGGAGGGAGGGAGGGAGAGATAGAGAGACTCGGAGAACAGAGGAATCGGTGGTAGGACAGGAAGCGTCCGGCATGCCGGACTCTCACGAAGGGAGAGCGAGCCTGCTGCGCGCGATCTATCGCTACGAGGAATCGACGAGTCGTCAGTGTGTTTCTGGAACTCACGTACCATTCAGACGACTCCCCGCTCGTTCTTTCGTTTCTTTTCACGAGCTTACCGGTCTAAACAACTCGCCTCTCCAGATAGCTTCCGCACTTCCACCGCGTCCGCCACGAATTAGGAACGCTAATCGACATCCGGATGCGCTACCGCCTTACATACACGACTGCTCCGTCTCGTCTCGTCTCGTCTTGTCTCATCTCGACTCGATGGACTCGCTCTTCGTATTACCTCGAACGCCCGCGCACCGTTCTCGAAAAGCAGCTCATGTTTTAAGACGCGGTGGCCGTTCGAACCGTGCGATCGAGCAGAACATTCCTCTCCGTTCGCAAGAGTGCCCTCCGACGCGAATTTCCAAACAACGAATCCGCTCGAATATGTACATATCTCGTGCGAGCCAGGAATATCCCCGCACGGACTCAACGAGAGAAATCTCCCGTTTCCAGCGCAACGACGCTAATAAACGCTAATAGTAGCCAATTCGGTTTACATGAAAATTAATAACGCGTTCGAACGAAGCGGTCGAGTTCGATCGTAATTGAAAGCTCGGTGGGCCGCGATCGAAAGTCTGAACCCAATGACGACCGACGGTCGCGTCGAGTGATATTTGCGCTTACTTTCCTCGACGGCGCGATCCTCCTTTCGTCTTCGTCTTCGTCTTCATCTTCGCGCCTCCTTCGCGACCCTTCTTCGAGCTTCACCTCTCGTTGTCGAACGCCCGACGAACGCGGCCCCGTTCGTAAGATCGTCGACAAGCATACGCTGAGATTACTTTCTTCGGAACTTCATCCGGTTTCGTGTACGCGTCGCCTGGATCGCGCGACAGCTTCTCGTCCGCAGTTTCTTCGATTTCCGCTGCTCTTCGGTGCGATCGATTTTCACGATCTCCTTCGCGCAAGAACAAGGCCGAGCTAGATGCCAGATGCGTGGGTTCCAGGTACCGGAGGAGAAGCGAGGCCAAGGGGGGTACGAGGACACCGATATTGGGTTAGTTTTTACGGCTGGTGTCTAGTTTCCACAGTGGTGCAATGAGGCCTGCGTTTCCCGTAGACGATAACCACGTTCCAGATTAGACTGGCGACGCGACACCGGCGGCGAGGACGAGGACGAGGACGTAGGATGGTGAAAAAGAAGTCGTTTTCCAGCGGTCGAGGATGGATCTGCCGTTACAGGAAATTCGATTTACATCGGAAGCGTCCCCGAGGCGAGCGGAGAGCCGGTTGAGAGCGTCGATCCGTCGACAGACGTCGCGGCGCAACTATGGCACAGAGGTGCGCGAAAACGACGCGTTCTTGAGGAAGAGCGATGCGACGGATGACCGTGGACGTGGAGGTGAAAAGTCAAGAGACCGGAAGGGATTCCGTTGAATCGTGGACCGAGTCGCGTTTGACGGATAGGTAAGATCGATGATGTCGCGTAATGCGTTATTTCTAGACGCCATTATCGGCGAAAATACGGGCAAAAACCGAGCGAAGGGTGCGCGGCGCAAGGATAGATCGAACCGCAACAGGATGCAACCGGCGCGGATTCGATCGGCCGCAAATGGCCGGACAACTTTTTCCACGATTCCCCTAGAAATAAATATAACGCTCTCTCGATTTAGCTCCGTCCGATCGTTTCTCACGAATCACTTGACGTGTGCGACTCGAAGATTTCCTTCGACCGGAAACCGGGGAAAACGATGTTCGCTCGGTGCTCGGACACCGTCGATTCCAGCAAAAGCGCACCGGGTGTTTCTTTGAGATCGCATCGCGTCCCGGTGGGTTGGACCGGGTCGAATTCGCGAACAATGCGAAATGGACGGCGCGCGACTCCGGAAGTTTGCTCGTAGCTCTTGCACCGATAAAAACTGAACGCGCTCCTGGACGCAACTGCACCGAATTCGGTCGGTTCGGTTTCCCATCCGGTTCGAGCAGGGGTTCGGGTTGAATCTGGTTCGAGGCGCGATGCGGACCCTTTCGCCGCTGAAGCTCGACGATGGATGCCGTTGCCCGTGAAACGGAAATCTCGATCGCGTATCTATCTCGACGGTGGTAGTTTTTTACGGGGCTCCGCGTCCATCGCGCTCGCTTCGCCATCCAAATTCACCCCCGAACCATCGAGGAACAATCAAAAATCCATCTTACGACGCGACGGTAGATCGACGTGGCCGAAATAAATTTTTCTGCGTCGCGCCGGTCGATTCTCCCAGCATCGATCGCCGACCGAGCACCGCTAACGGTAAGATAATGACGCGAACCTATCCCCGCGCGTTATAACTTTCATTAAGGTCGACGGGTATGACCTTTTCATCGTGCTTCTCTGTCTTGCGTGTCAACGCGTTGAAGCCTCGAATTTTTCTCACGTTCCGCATCTCGGTTTCGGAGCCCGAAGCGGGCAAAGGACGCCCGCGCGAGCGCGTCCGCCGGGCAGCGAGCGAGCGAAACGCGCTGCGCCGCATCGCGATCGGTTCCAACGGTGTTATCGGAATCGAAGCGTATTCGATCGAATTTTGCATTGTCGCTTTGGCTCGAGTCGTTCGACCCACTTCGGACGGCAGTCGTTGACCCCGCACCGCGGATAAACGAGCTTTCGCGTCGATCGATTCTAATTTTACGACGGCGACGAAAACGCGTGCTTATTTCGGTACGCGTCACCGGGAAATCCGGTCCCGCTCGTCCCCGTAAATCGACGAAACGCGATGATTCGCGAGGAAGAGGACCGTCGGTTGCTCGCGGCGAGCGATGCTTTATTTTAGGTTCCCCGCGCTCTGGTCGTTGGCCTAATGGCGAGTTTCTTGTCGAAGCGGCGAGATACGAGCGCATGGGATCGCAGGGGAAGAGCGGCCGAGAATCCCAGGGAATAACGCGCTGAAAGAGAGGAGGGACGAGAGAGCTGCCTTCCCCGAACCATCCTCCCTCTCTCGTCCCGCCATAACATTGTTTCACCGGAGATGCACTTTTAACCGCGCGCCTTTCAAAATCGGTTCGTCGCGATCGCAGGGGGACGCTCGAGCGGAATGCGCGCCTTTTCCGGAAAGTTCAAAGGATTTCCCTTTGAGCGGTCGTATCGGCGCGGCGGTAACCAGGCACGGAAACTGAGAAAGTCAAAGGCAGCCGTTCGACTCTGTCGGCCGAAGCTTCGCGTTTACGAGCTTGCGGGCCTGGAAAAACGGCCGATGCGACGACGGCAAAGGAAAGAGAAAAGTTTGTTGGGAAACTCGGTCTCAGGACTTTGAGATCGGTTCGACCATTCATCGTGGAACGATCAACGCGTCACCGTGCCTCTCCTTATCCGCGTTGTTCGTCCTCGGAACGGAGGGACCGACCGATACAGGTGCGAACCGGTCTTCGCTTTCCTCCGCTAACTTTGTTGCCAGGACATTTTTCTGGCTGATCGTGCAATTTTTCGGCCTGTCGAGAAACACCCTCTGTCAAATCTCGGTCATTTGATCTTCCGTGTTGACTGAAATCTACATTCGCCGTTCCTCGCCGAGTTCTTGCCAAGTCCGGCATTCCCGATCGGCATCTAATCCGATGTCGCGTATCGGCCCATTCAAACCCTCGACCATCTTCTCCCTGCATCTAACTGTTCTGGACTCCGATACACCACTTGTCCGGTTTAGGTCCGAATCCAACGCGAGTTCAAGCTTCTCGCCGCACCGGTGTCGTTCGAGTCGTTTCACGCTCGGTCACGACCGAACCCATCGCTCCGCATTGCGGCCAAGCATCTGTGCGTTTATCGTTCGTTCAATGAAATTGTCGTAACCGATGCATCCGTATTTCGCATCGGCGAGGCGGGATATTGGTTAAAGTTTTGCAACCGGCAATAATCGCGCCACGGCAGAAGCTCGTTCGCTGTGATATCGCGGCTGCACGCATTCAATAAAACGAACGCTCGCGAGCTCGCTGGGTCGAGAGTCCTAAAAAATAGGCCGCTTCCGTGCCGCATCGATGCTCGAGTTGCGCTCTCGCGGCGAGTCGCGGTCTCTCGAAGCCGTTCTAATTGTTGTCCGGAGCGCGCAGAAATTCTCGTTCTCGCGAACCCGGCCCATCGGCGTCGCGTCGCCCCGGACGATATCCAAAGTTTCGCTTCCGATCCGCCGTGCCGAAGCTGAGAGCTTCTCAAGTTTCTGCTCGGATCGAAAGAAATGGAGCGGGACAAGGTCGAGGGGCGAATAAGAGTTTGATCGCGAGCGAACGATCCTACCGAACGTCATTAATTATGAAAGCGAAGGAAGGTGGCGGTCGGTGGGAACGGAGCTAAGCGAAACCAAATCATTAAAAGGGAAACGAATAAAAGGAGGGGAGGAGAGAGATAGCGGTGCAGAGTCGCCTGGCTCCTACGTGCCGGTAACTTTATTTCGTCGACTTTTTTCTCGGCACGCACGTCGCGGGGCCCGGGCCCCTGTCCTCCACGGGAGATTTATGCTACCGACATTGAAACTAAATTACGCCATAAATTAACCTTAAATTCGTGCTTTCGGTGCACCCCGACCTCCTCGTCTCCCATCCCTCCCTGCCTTCCCATGATTTTCGCGTCCCCCCGCCCTCTCCGCCTCCTCCTCCGTTGCCGCTCGAACCCCTTCCTCGCCGCGAAATAATTGAAATTTTCACGAGCGAATGCACGCTCGAGTTCGTGCTTTCGTCTGGCGAAAGAATCAAAAAGAAAGAGCAGGTACTCGCCCTCGGAGAAACACGAAGACGATTCGAAAGGGAGGGCGAGAATCAAGGATCATTAGCGGCGATAAATCGAGAGGGAGCACCGTTTCGGCAGCTTTGACCCTGCGCGGACGCACCGGAGGGCCTCTTCGCGCGATAAATCATCCGATAGGCGTGGGGAATCGATCGGCCGATCCGTTCGATCGAATCGGTTCGGACCGTTTCGATGGCGCTTCGCGAGCGCGGGATGCGTCCTTTCGGCTGGCTGGTAGGCGGTTCGGAAACGTTTGCATCGATAATGCGATAATTTATTGATCAACGGAAAAACAACATAACGTGTGACCGTCAGGTACAATTATCATATGTAACATAGTACACAGCTAGAATACGTACTAAGCGAATGCTCGCGATCTGTCCCGTGTTGTACACGCCTTGCGATCTACTCGGTAGAGATGTGCGAACGATCACGAAGCTACGCACAAGCGACCGTTTTACGAATGCGCGGGAATGCTTTTTCTTCTCTCTCATTCTCTCACTCTCGCTCTCTCTCTCTCTCTCTCTCTCTCTTTCTCTCGAGTACGTGTGCCTCGCGTGGAACAGGTATGCGACAGCAGTAACGGCTGGTGGCGACCGACGGCTACCGATTTCTACGAGAGCGGTACAAAGTTGACGTTGCTGCGTATACGCGATGCGTGTGGTAACTGATGAATGTAAGACTAGTGTTAATAATGTGATGCGAGTCGGCGTGATCCGCGACACGGACATTCGAATGAAACGATCCACGCCGGTGTCCCACCATCGTGGACGTAGAAACTCGCGAACGTGATGCCGGTCCTCGGTCGACCGCGACAAACACGCGATCCCCGAGAACACGGGTAAGCATAACAAAGAGTATCATCGAAGCGGCTCGTCGCATCGATCGCGTCTGCGTAGAATCGGGAGAGCATGTATCGTGGACCTTCCTCGTCTCGTGGATCGGTAGAACGATGCGATAAATACGTTGATCGCGATAATTATTAGCTAATACAATAAATACAATCCTAAAGGGAAGCTCGTCCCTGACGTTCAGCTTCGTTAAATATTCACATGGCCGTGCGTCGGCTGGATCATCGTCGCCGTCGTCGTCGTCGTTTCAGGGCGCAACGATCAAGCCGTGTCAACGGTTTCCATTGTCCGTGGGTGGAAATCTCTGGCAGTTTTTTTATATTTTTCCATGAAACTCGATAGCGAATCATCTCCAGACCGATATTCGTAGAACGCATCGACACGTTTTGATCGTTGAACTTCGAAACGTCCCACGCAACCGTCCCGTGGGTCGGATGCGAGTATCGGATAAAAGTTGGAGGTTGACGACGACGACCGTCCTCGCAGCGATTTTCAGCGAAGATCGCGCGTATACTTCGGAAGAGGGGAAAGAAGGAAGGACGCTTGCCGCGCGACCCGCCGCCGCCGTTCAGCGATCCGCTAGCCCGTCACGACACACGCGTGACACGGTAAGTGTTCGATATGGTACGTATACGTGTATACTGGCACATTAGAGATTGCCGCGCTTCTCTCATCCGAGATGAGACCGAGGCAGGGTCGGTTGATCGGGAACCTATCTGTTGGAGCCTCTGACTGCGTAACGAAACAATAAATAATAATAAATTCCAGCGGAACAAGCGTATTCCGTTGCCGGCTATCGGTGGCCCGATCGGTCAGGGTGAGACGCGCGATGACGGTCTTCGATCGTTCGCCGACCGTCGCGCCACCGAATTTCTACTCCGGAATCGACGTCCACCTTGGCTCCGACGTTCCTACCCTTCGAGAGGCCGACGCGGACGATCTATCAACGAAGAAATCCATCCGACGCCGCATCAGTTGCCGTTGAGCTCGATGGTCGTGACGGAGTTCGCCTGGTGCTCTTCCTCCGTCGCCAAAGAGAACGGCGACACGGTGAAACTGCCTAGACCGCTCTCCACCAAGCTCATCAGACTATTCTCTCGAGCTTGCGCGAGTTTTTCGGCTCGCGCTTTCTCTTCCGCTTTCTTTTTCTCCGCCGTCGCCGTCGCCGTCGCCGCCGCCACCGTATTCGCGTTCGCGTTCGAGTTCGAGTTGCCAGTCTTCGTGTTTTCCTTGATGAACTGCTCGAACTTGGACAGCTGCCTCTCCGTCGCGCTCTCCGCGATATCGTTCTTCCCCACCGGCACGCCGTGCTTGCTCACGGTGGGCTTGTACGTCTTCACCTTCGAGTGACCCTGAATGATCAGATACATGGGCCCGCGAATGGGCTTGGCCGGCTGCTTGTAGTGCGAGAAAATCGGATCCGTGGTCAGACTGGCGACGGTGGTGACCCGCTGAGGGGTGGTCGTTGTCGGAGACCTAGCGGTCGTCGAGGACACCGTCCCCCACGATGTCTCTTCCTTCTCCTTGCTCAGAATGCTCCCCAAGGAAGAATGATCGACAATCACCGAGTCTCGACCGAACGTGTCCGCGACGAGCGGCGACGAACGATTTTCGTTGGAAGGGACCGTCGGGGCGAACGGGGTGGGCGTGGTGATCAGGGTCGTCGGGTCGGGCGCGCGGGATCGGTGACGGTCGACGAAGCGGTCGTCCGTTTGCACGGTGAAGGTCGACGATGCCGGCGAATCGGTGTGCGTCACCAAGAAATCTTGCATCTGCGGAGGTCGGTGCGACTGATCCATGCCCATAGGTGGTCCCATATGGTTCGAAACGAGCTTCATGGGCGGTGCGTGCATGTGAGCCATCGGCGGAGACATCGACATCGAGCCGGGAGGTCGAAGAGCCATGCTCGGTCTCATGCTGCCGAGGAAGTGCATCATCGCGTGGTTCGGTCTGGACTGTTGGTGCATCATGGACTGAAGAGGAGCCGGCGGTGAACCGAACGAGTGAACCGAACTCGGAGGATGTCTGGCGAGAGGACCGGGAAGCGGCTGAGGATGCGAATGCGGCAGATGAGAGGACGCGACTCGATTCGGTGAGAGGGGGGCTGGAGAGTGGAAATCCTCGAAGAGGATCGGAGAACTCGTCGCCGAGTTTCTGACAGGCTGAGGCTGAGCTTTCGAGATATTTTCGCCGGACCCTTCGGTCTCGAACGTCGTCATCGAAACGTCTGCCGCGGTTGGGCTCGGCTCGGACGTCTCCGGACTCGAAGACGCGAGGATCGACGTTTTCTCCGATCGATCGTAATTGGCGGGCATTACCACAGCCACGGCTCCATTTTTGCTTTTCAGCGTCTCGGCATCGAGGCTGGATGGCGAATTGGCGACGACGATATGCATCTTCTCGGGAGATTGAACGGTCGACGACTCCTCTTCGGCGTTTTCCTTGACGGTGAACGGAGCTGCAATCGTGCTGGCGGTCGCCTCGTCCTGCGATGCCGCACCCTTTTGACCCACGACCACTTCCTCGTTCTCGTTGCTATCTCCGTCGACGATTATGTTCGCGTTCTGTTGGACGACGACCTCGTGGTTCGACGAGCCAGCCGCAACGTGGTGATCGATTTCATAGTGATCGTGGGAATAGTCGGGTGTCTGCCGGGTGGACTGGCTGGCGATCGACGTGGTTGGCGTCGAGAGGGGTCCGTTCGTGCCTGGCCATCCGCCTGCAACCGTTTGAGTCGATTGGTAAATCAGATTGGACTTTTGGAAGGAAACGGCTGGCGTGGTGATGCCCTCGTGTCTCGTGGGCTGCGGAGACGAAGGGGCGTACACGCTCTTTATCGTTTCCACGTGCGAGATGATACCCTTGTTCGGAGAGCTTGACGAGCTTTGGGATTGCTTCGTCGGTGTCTGCGCGCGTTGATTATAGCTGCTCGAGGGCACGGCGTAGAACTGAGAGTCCTGGAGGACGGGTCCTTCCTCCGTTTGGGTGCTGAACTGTCGAGTAGGTTCGACGAAGCTCGGGATCTTGTCCTTCTGGAACAACGGAGGCGGCAGCATCATGGTGTAAGGCTTGCTCTTCTGATTGTAATATGGACTGGGATAGTAGCTGGCCGGAACCGACTGAATTCTATTCTGATTCCTGTAGTCCATCGGTCCATTTCGGAAATTCGTCGTCCGCTGTACTTTCGGTGGCTCCGCGCCGGTGCTGCCGGTGAAGTCGTTCCTGAAAGGGACATCTTGGCTCGTTCTCGTGAACTTCGGCCCGTCGACGAACTTCAGAAATTGTTCCGGTATCTTCGGGCTGGTCTTCTTCGCGGTAACACCCAGCACGAGGATGTCGCGCTTCGCGGATGGCTCCGTCGTGTGGGAATCCAGCCAATATTGAACCCTGTCGAGCACGGGGGGCACGTAATCGAAAGTGGGATTGTTCTTCAGGGGATCTCCGCGACCGAGGGGCGTCCACTCGTCGTAGTCCATTCTCGGTGAAAATACCCGCGGCTTGCTCTCGTTTGGCCCTGCGAACAGAAACGTATACGTTCGATTCAGATGGTGGAAAGACGAAACGATCGGCTTTCGAAGTTCGCGCCTGAACGAACGGATGGTACGTTGAATAACCAAGCGCGCCACGGAGATTCATTGATTTCCGTTTTATTACCCGTATCCTTCTATCGCTGAATTCGATGGATTTATCATAAGCGGATTGTCAGCCGCTGCATTCGCCGATCACCATGAATTCATCGAACATCTCGCGCGCTTGGCTCTCGAGTGCGAAAACGGCCGAACGAACCTCGCCGTTTCGCAGCGGCGGCTATACATTTTCTCCGTAGGCGCGTCATCCGCACCCGAGTATCGTTCGTTTCGTTCACGCGTGTCTCATCGGCTCTGGTTCAACGTACTTACACGAGCCTATTTACCTTTGCTCGAACGGCGTTACAAAGTTGCAGCTCACCGAGATCGACGGTTTCGCGATCGCATCGAGGGCCTGCGCGGATCGAAAAACGAGACGAAAAGCTCGGCCGGCAGATTTTGCCAACGTAATCCGGTTTGAACGAAAGAGCGATTGAAACTGGTCCGACGAAAAAACTGGCGTCGAAGGTCGAAGCGAACGCGGGATTCATCGAATCGTCGAACGGTGCTCCGATCGCAGAATCAAACTCGAAATCGTTCCCCGGTGGCCCGGATCAACGGTACGGAGCGGAGCGACGCAGAGTTCCGCGGCACCGCGAACGTTCCACGATTCTGAAGGAACGAACGGCCGCAGGCGTGACGCAAGTCCCGAGTGTTTTCACTCGAAGGGGAAAAAATTGATATCGATTATGACGGGAAGATTTCTCTCGTTCGTCTCGGCGGGACGGTGACGCTTTATACGCGAACATTAACGACGCTCCTCCTCGCGGACACGGTACGGATGGTAGAAATAGAAACTTCGAGCGGGTCGATGATGCAGGAGAAAACGCGAGCTCTCGAGAGCCATTATCGGCGAGCTTCCTTGAGGGATACGGACGCAGCTGCGTCGATTCGATGCGTTTGCATTCTTCCAGATGCGTAACGCGTCGCGTTTCGATCCACGGTCGCGAGTCGAGTACATAGACGTTGAAATCGCTGCTGACTATGAACGGCAAACGCGATACGACGGTTTCAGAAAAAATGATTTTGAATCTCGAGACGGTTTATCTTCTTATCGCCGATTTCAACGCCGAGAGCACGAGGCTCGCGACGCTTCGCCGGTTCGCGACCTTGCTGAATCTCTACCACCGTGTTCGGCACCCGATTCGAAATCGGGGAAAAGATGAACCGTCTGACCCGAACGATCGGGACGATTCTTTTTCTCGGCAAGCTGCTCGCTCGAGGATGAAAAAGATATGTCCGGTGAGGCGGCAGTTTTCTGCACAGGTTGGTGACTCGCGAGGGAGAGGGAGTGAGAGGGAAACGCGGAATCGTGATGGAAGCGACGCGGGCAGGCTCGTCGCGTCCGTTTCTCTATTTTTCTTTCTTGCAGCTTCTCGTTAGGAGGACGGAGGTACACACGGATAAATGTTTCATCGGTGCAGCGAGTGGGCCGAGGTTCAGCGGTGCGCCTGAATGTCCCACGGGGACGAAACGGCCTGCAGGCGCCGGTACTCGAGTCGTGTCGCACTCGCATAAATACATGTGTCACGCGAGGCTACACGGTCACGCGTACACACCTCGGAAATGTACGGTCGCGTTTGCTCTGCCCGCACACGCTTGCCCGCTCTTCCTCCCCGCGTTTCTCCATAATGCACGGCTGGATCTACGATCTCCCGAGTTTTGCAGGTTGCGCGATGCATATTTCACGAAGACATATTTCACGCGGCACCGAGGTGACGCCTGGGTAATTGCTTCGACAATTTTTACCGAATCGTCCGTCGCCACGGTTGCCTTATTGTTTCGCGGTTTGCCACGCATTCGGCGGATCTCCGTTTGAGATCGGAGAAAAAAGATTGGCCGACGAGCAGCTCTGCGTGTGCAAAGTGCGTGCGCGAAAGTGCACGGGATCGTCGGCCGTTTTCGAGGGAGCTGCTCTATTCGACGCCGCCGCCGCCGCCGCCGCCGTCGTCGTCGTCATCGTCGTTGTCGTCGACAGCCGAGTAAAGATTCATTAAGGTTAAGAGCTTGCAGTTCGTGCCGTCGCCAAGACGAGAGGAACGAATTTCTTCCGCGTCCCGGATTCATTGTTGCAGGCCTCGAACCACTGCCGTTAAAGGGTACATCGATGTCACTTTAATTACCGTCACGAATATTTCTTCCATTTTCTCCATTATTTCCCGACCCTGTTTCTCCGCGACATCCAGAGACGGAACGTTTCGCGTAACACGGAGCGATCGTGGGCATCCACGTTTGCGCGAACCTTTGCCCGGTCGCGTTGTTCGTTCGGGACAAAAAGATTTTTAATACTCCGAGAAAGGCGAGAGGACGCGCTCGGGGTTGCCAGAAAGAACGTGGAAGCGGGCACAAAAGCATATTAAAAGCAAAGTTCGGCGAGGCGAATGCATGCGCGCTTTAAAAGCGTCGCGCTATTTCCTCGCACTTTTATGTCCGACGTTGTGTGTCGAGTTTTGAAAATAGACTGGCAACAACGAACGCGCGTTCGCGAGACGCGGATGCATTTTAGTTTCAGCTTTTAAGCGCTAATGACAGAGATCCCGGCAACCTGGAAACCGTGCCGCAGCGCGAAGAACGGTTCGAACCGACTTCGCCATTTCATTTCCCGCCGGAATATTGCAGCCGTTCGATGCGTTCGACGGTCGCCATCTCTCGCTGTACGTACCATTGTCATCGAAGGTTGCCATATCCGCGATCGTTCGTACCCTGTTCCGACGAGCTGATCGCTGCTGAAAGGCGCGAGTGCCACGAGCGCGAACACGAGCGTTTTCCTACGTTGCATATGTATCGACACGCACGAGTGTTCTTTTAGCACCGAGCTGACTGACCTACTGACCCGCCGCACACACGCACGCGCACGCGCACACGCACACGCATACGCACGAGCGTACACAAAATTCCTCGCCGATAGCAATACATTTTTCCTAACTGTCACGCACCGAGCTAAAAATCTCGATGACAAAATTCACGAGGCCCGGGTGCTGCCGCCGCTTCGGGAAAAATAGGCACGATTTATCAAACGGCTCGAGCCGACTTTCCGTTCGATCGATCCGCTGAATTTTTCAACTCGACGTTCCACCGTTCCGCGGCACCGGATTCCGGAAAATACATTTTCCTCGGTAAATTCCCCGAGCAAACAAGCCGGCTCGAGGTTTGCACCGTCAACGAGCGACCACCGGAAAACGACGCGGTTCGAAGCTGTTTCCGGCATCGCGATCGAACATTCCGCAGACTCGAACGGTCGCGGGAAATTCCGTGGCCCGCACCTTCGAAACCGGATGCCACGCGATCCGATGTCCGACGAAATCGTCGCGTCCTCCGACTTCTCCCAACAAACGATTCGCCGAGTTCGCTCGACGACCGCTCACGGAGCGGGTGAAACGAAATCGCAGACTCACCGGTCTTGTTTTCGAAGGCGGACGAGGAGACACTTTGACAAGACGAGCGGCAGAGGAAGCCCACCAGGAGCAGCCACCTGAACAGATCCGTCGATCTTCTCGGCATCGTCTGAAACAGCAAAAATTCAATTGAATCCTTCGTTAACTTCGTAACGTCGAAGGTCTTCCAGGCCGAGACGAAATCAACGTTCCATCGACGGACGGTTAATTCGTTTCCCGTCGCGATTCCCTTCGGTCCGTCGCAAAATCGGCCTACCCGCTTCGTCCGACCGTGTTGCAAACAGGGGCGAGCAAGATTCGTTGACGCGCGTTTTTTGAAATTTCTCAGATCGAATCGTGAGAATCCGAAAGCCATCGTTCGGATTCTACGCCGCTATCTGATTTCTTTCTTTTCGGAAGATCGATTTCAATTGCTCGCTGCACTCCGTACACCGGATTTGATCGCGGACCGGAAAACAGGGGATGCAGCGAAATTCCGTTCGGTCTCTCCGCGAGACGGAGGAAGTCGGTTCGGTCGATTCGATCGGGAGCGTAACGCACGAGGTGGCTCGGGTGAAGCGAGTCGTAAAATATCGAGCCAACCCGTTCCTCGATTCTCGTTTCCGTGGAGCCTCGGATGCTCGCGGACCGGTCGCGACCTATCCGAACCGAGCCACGAATCGCGTTCCCACGATCGGGACATCCGCGACGCCGCAACATCCTTTTTCGAGAGCGTCGAGAAATCGTTCCGCTCGGTCGATACCTTTCATCGGCGATCGCTCGAGATACAGGCGATAACGCGTCCGAACGGAGCGAACCGAGAAAGTGGGAGGACGGATCGAGAAAATTGCTACGGGCCCGCGTTGAGTCAGCCCGCTCCACCGAATCTACGAACACTGCCTCCTTCTTACGAACGCCCCACCGCGTTCCTCCGTCGGACCTTTACGCCCCCGTCCCTTCCTGTTCGTCTCAATGAAAAGGGCTTGTCCCGTTAGCGAGCGGATCGAAAGTCGAACAGACCCGAAGCGACTTCGATCGATTTTGTCAACGCGGCCGATCGATCGCGGAACCGACGGAAACGGAAAACATGCCGACGCCCTCTGGAAGTCGATCCTACCTATGGATAATACGGATGCGAGAGGATCGAGGGCCGCTGTCGAAGCGACGACGTCGTGAAATCCGTAATCGTACGTACCTTCGAACGTCGGGCCGGCGAACCTCGGCAGGAAGTCGCTAGGAAATTCCATGGAAGGAGACCGGTGACCAGGGAGGGGCCAGCAGACAAAATTCTCGGCTGAGCGAATGTCATCCATGAATTCGTATCGAAAACCGTCGAACTCGACGACGGTGATACTTTCACCCGGGACACGCGCAAATCGGTCTGGTAACGCGCGGTTACGCGTCACACCGTCGCGTCGCGTCGGTTCAGGAATCGTTCGAATCCTCGCCGGAATCGCCGCGAGGATGACGAATTTTGTCAGGGCAGAGGATAGAGGATGGATCCGGTGTGCGAGGATGGCTCGAAGTAAAAAAGATCGCGAACGTTTGGAAACCGAAAGCAGGTCGAACGGAGGGGTGGCGTTCCGGAAAGCCCGCTGGAAGCGGTTTCCATCGTATTTGCACGTGGGATCGTATCGAGAGACACGTGGTAACGGTAGACGATGCTTCGGGCGGCGATCTCCTCTCTCCGGACCGAGGTTCCCAAAGAAAGAACCTCGTCGGCGTGGACGAGCGAGCAAAGAATGCCGCTTTCTGCGAGGCCGCCTCTAGATTCGGCCGGATTCGACCTTGAACCTCCGCTCGCTCCGACGCGACGCGCTCGTTTCACCGAGAAATTTTCCGAACACGCGACCGAACGACCACGCCGTCTCCCGTCGATTTCACCCGCCTCTCTCCCGCCCGAGCTACCCATCGATCCATTCTATTCCGAACTATTCAATTTGTTGCGTGGCGATCGCGCAAAAGCTTCGCGAGCGAATGTCTTCTCACGGACGAGGAAGAAGGTACGAGGAAAAATACATTCCGCGGCGGCGGAGTATGCGCGTCCGCGGGGTTCCTGAGAGTCACGCTTCAAAATTTATGTCAATTTCCACGACCCCTTCCCACGGCTCCCTTAAATATTTGTTGGCTGGTTCGCAGCTTCGCGAGTCGTATCTCTGCTCGGGTATAATTTATGGACGCGCGGATAGAATGGCTGGAGGATGCAGGAGGTTTACAGGAAGAGCGGAGAAAGTAGAGACGGAGATGCCGGCACGACGGAAGGTTTCGGCCGCGTCGCGAGGATCGGCCGAGCGGAACGTTCCGCGACGATCTCAAACGCATCGACGCGCGTACGAGCGATTACACGCGATCCGAAGCGAGGAATTCGGTGTTGATGAACGGTGCAATCAGCGTGAACGTACGTCCGATTTCGCCTTCCGACCGCGTTGCATGGAATCGAATCGAATCGATCGTCGAAGCGACTCTCGGCCATCGTACCGTGCTCGTAACGCTGGCCGAACGAAACATAAACAAACTAATTATTGGTTTTTTGGGACGGGCCGATTCCGTGATTTCGCAGCGTCTCGCCCGCCGGTACAGGTGGAAGAGTAAATCGTTGTGGGAACGAGTCTGGAGACTCGCCGCGTATTATTCACGAGGCATCCGTCGATGAGAAGAAACGAGGTTGTAACAAAAAGCCAGCAGCGAATGCACGACGGGAACCTCTTCTCCCCGGCCACGCTGGCCACGCTGCTGGCCACGCTGCTGTCCACGCTGTCCACGGACAATATATAATTACCGTTTTACATCGTTAGAAAGTTACTGGCGCGGCTGACGACCGCCCGGCAGACTGCGTCGGTCGTTCGATGCCGAATCGATGGTCGATGGTCGATCTTCGAACGGTGGACCGTCGATCGATGTTTACGCGCTCAAGCGTGTACGGCGAACGCGTTGCTCGTTAACCGACCGCGAGCCTCTTCGTAGCTAATCAAATAAGCACCGATCGCTGGCACACGGATCCTTCGGTTCGCGCCTCGATACGAAGAATAGCCCGGGACGCGATAAGGTGAGCGCGAGATCGCGATGAAATTTGCATGGAACATTTCACGAGCCATTCACGGATTGCTTTTCAACGGTGGATCAAGAGGATCGGTGGTCGGTAATTGGTGACGAACGAAGGCCACGAAACGCAAGGTCGAGATCGAGACGCGTTCCGCCGTGATAATCGCGGCTGTGGAAACTATAACGGAGATCGGGGTCAGCGGAGGTCGAGAGGAGAAAAGCTGAAGAGCGTATCAGCTGCTCGACGGAAGCATCGCCGATCGATCTGACCGCGAGGGAACCGCGGTGCACGCGTCTCTCCACCGAGGGTGGACGAGTTCAGGATCCAGCGGCCGAGCGAGAGCAGAAAATATTGTAAATTGCAGATTGCAGATCCGTTGGAAATATGTATCGGGAGAGAGAGAGAGAGGGAGATTGTGGGAATCGTTCGGTTCGATTACGGTGGCCGGGTGCGCGTCGACGATAACGACCAGAAAAAGGGAAAAGAAAGAAACGTGGGAACCGAGAGATGGATGCGCGTACTCGTGAACACGTTAATTCGTAATACATTGCTTTCAAGTTACATGTAATGTAGGCGAGTCAAGGGGACGGTTTCGGAGGAAGATGGAAAGAGGAAAAGCAAAAGCGGAGCGGGAAGAAACGTGTGCGGCACGAGATCGAGGTTGAATCGCGAGACAGCGTGGCCCCATGGTTTCACTTTATCTCTCTCTCTCTCTCTCCGCCGCTCCGTCTTGCTTCCCCTCGCCGTCGATGGACCACACAAGGCTAACCTCGTGCGCGCGCGAACACGCGTGTAAACGGGCGCCAAATCTGCCCGAGCAAACGCATCGAATCAACGACCGACGTTGTGCCACGGCTTTCCTGGAAACGATGCCCCTCGCGATCGAACGAAAGTGCTCCGCCGATATCTTTCGATGCCCGATCATCACAAATTATTCAGGTTAATGGCCGACCGCGGAAGCCGAACGCAACCTGTTCCGTCCAAGCGTTTCGATCTCTACGCGACGCGTTAATCGATTCAATTTAGCAATACAATGCTACGCCTCTCTCTCTTTCTCTCCCTCTCTCTTTCTCTTTCACTGACCCCCTGCGAAACAGTTTTTTTTTTTCAAAAAAAAGCAAACGAACACTGAACATTGGCCATCTTCCGCCGGATCGAACGCGAAGCGCGCGCGTCGACAGGGTCAAGGAATGCGCATTGTCCGGAGGCTGGGCGAACGGGCGCGAGATTTGCGAATGTGCAAGGATAGACCGAAACAGGTGTTGTTTGAATCGAAAGTAGGAACGTTTAAGGAGGCAGGGGGCCGCGTGGCCCCGAAACGGAGCCGAGCCGGCCTGTACATGTTAGCTAAACGAGAAGGCATATCACGTATGCAGGCCGTTCGGTCTCGCTACCGCTCCTCTTCTCGCGTGCGATGAAATTTTCATCGCGGCTGGGCCCCTTCGGGGGATATACGCGTACTCATGCGAAACCGTACCGATACGCAGTCCCACGAACGTTCGTCGTCGGACGTTCGATGGACGATCGGGCGGGTCGGCGCGACGCGGCATAGCGCGAGCAACAAAAGCCCGCAAAAGCGAGAAAAAGTAGTCAGTCCGCAGGCCACGGACTCTCCCCGTCAAGACGTCCGGAGATAAGGCTGACGGTTCGATCCGAGAAATCGATTCTTGATCGGTCGTTGTTCGACGCAACAACCGAACAATACTCACGAAACGATGACGATCCACCGGGCCACCTCCGCGCTCTCTCCTCTCTCTTTCCTCCGTTTTTCTCGCGCTTCGCATCGCTTTTTCACCGGCGAAACCTCTTATCGTGCGCGATATCGCGTTCAACGGGCAACGTCTCCTCCTCTGTCGCGGAAATTCGAGCATTTCGTATTCCTCATGATCACGGCCTCTCCTCGTCTCGCTTCGCTGTCTGCTCCACCGATATCGGAGCGTTCGTCCTCCGGCCGCGAGACGCCTGAATGGAATTCGCGAAAAGCGTGCCGCGACAACGGTTTCGTTTCCGAAGAAAATGCGGCCGACGGAAACGCACGAGGGCGGAGGGAAATACGAGGCAAGGCGCGCGTCTGGTTATCGGCGACGAACACGCTCGCTCGCCAAAAGCGAATCGCGGAGAATCTCGGCAAATAGAAACGGAATTCCGTGTTCGATTTACAGCGAATTTGACGAAACCTAAAATAAGAAAGCGTTGTAATTTCGTACAGTTCGCAAGAATTTCCTGAACTTCGGTCGGAATCGTGTCCCGAATAGGGGTCACACGATTTACATGTGTTCGCTCCTTACATCGATGAGAATTTCTCCGGTTCTTTTCTAGGTGGTCTTCCACCTGATTGGAGAAATGACGAAAGTTATGGGCTCCCGTGAGCGGCATCAATCCCATGAAATAAATTATACCAACGAGACAGAGATATGCGTGAGGAACTTCCACGTATATAGACGTTAGAGGCGACGCGATTCCCATCGCGTATCTCTTTCGTTCGTCTTCCCTCCTCCTTTGCATTTGCACTCCGCCGCTCCGTGTCCGATGCCCCGTCCGACTTCCCGCCAACCTTCGTTCGACAAATATTAATCATCCTTCGTCCGATCTGACTTTTTACGGCATATCAAACATTTCGTTTCGCGCGAGCGCTGCGTTCATAAATATTTATTGAAACAAATATGACGGACGCACGGTCCGAGCAAAGTGATTAATAGTTGACGAGCCGCAGGTTTTTTCGATTCGCGAAACGGGGACCCGTTCGAAAGCTTTCCCGATATCTTTCTGCTGGATTCATCGCCGATTCCGGACGATCGCGGATCGAAAAATCGCGACGACGATTCCAACGGCGGACCGACGCAACGGTTCGGAAAAGATCCGAAGTCGAGAGAGCTGACCCGAGGGTCGCGGCTCATGCCACACCGACCCAACGAGTTCGTTACAGGGACGTAAGATTGCTCTCGGCTTCTCGGACGATCAATGATCCCACCGATGAAATTGCACCCGGATTTTCCATGGCACACGCTCCTCGTCGCATCGGCCGGACCGAAGCCCTCCGGCCGACGCACTGATAAAGCACCCTGCACTCATGCATACGTGCGCACGATGCTAGTCCGTGCGACGGAACACGGCGAGGGACTTGGAATTCTGCCATAAATAATGCAGGGGCAACGCGTCTCCATATTTTCGTCGATGCGATGCGGTTGCCCCGCTCGACCCGCCCACGAAAATCGATCGATGCACCGGATGACCTCTTGGCCGGATATTTACCGATTCTCGTAAAATCCCCGTGGAGCGGAGCGGCTGGTTGCACGCATCGCGTGTCCTCGATAACCGTTTCGCGGCTACGTGCTCGCTAATTGCTCCGTCGAAAAGGAACGTTCCCACGGAAAACGGGAAACTCGAACGAAAAGGTCGCGAGGCAGCTTCCGTTCCCTCCGTCTCCTCGGTCCTCCGCGGCCAACTCGAGAATTCATTAAGAATTCATATACCGAGAATGAAGCGCAACCGTGCACGATCCGCTCGAAATACCGAGTTGCGCGTCGCTACCCTTTTTCTCTTTTTTTTTTTCAACATGTGTATGTATCTTCATAATATTTTGCCGAATCGTTCGGTCGAGTCTTTACGACCGCTCCCGGTCGCGCCCGGCCGTGCTTGCACCGTTGACCAAAAGTTTGTAGTCGCCCACAGCTTTCTACCAAACGTCTCCCCTGACCCATTTTCGTGCGCTTCGTTGGATACCGATCATACCATTACGCACAGACTCGCATACCGCGACTGTATATTCCAAGTCGTTCGGAGTTCCGCATCAACTTTGTTTCGCGACAAAGGTGGCTGAAATAACAGCGGACGCGTTCACGGTTCCAGCATAAACAGCAGCGTTTCGATGTTCCACCGCACAGGGAGGGTGCCCGTAGAGACGACAACTGCAACTCCAACCGGGATCGTCGCCGATCGGTCCCGGACGAGTTGCGATCCGCCTTGCGATTATTTTTCGGAACACGAATGTTTGGAGAAGTCGAAGCAAGAATGACCGACGAAGGAAAGTAAAATTCGTGAGGAACGATCGGCCGATAGGCGAAGATAAAGCGAGCGATCGCGGCAGACGGAGATAGGATAGAAAAGCTACGCGAGACGATATCGCGTCCGCCGGAGAACCGTGTTTTCGCGGCTCGTCGGATCCGTCGCGATTCCGTATCGCGAAGGGGAAAAACCGGGGGAAAGTGTAGGAGCCGGCGAAAAATGAAGTTCGTCTTGCAGTCGAGTCCATCGTCCGTAAAATGTCGAGTGTTTTCCGCCTCGCCCTGTCTCGTCGCGTCTCGTTTCGTTTCGTCTGGTCTCCTCTTCTCTCCTCTCCTCTCGTCGCGACTCGCTCCGCGTAATTCAACGATGTCAATGCGACCGCGCGGTGGAATTTTCTTTTTGCCACCGATACATTAAATTTCTCCTCGCCTCGGCAAAAAGTGCGCCGCGGTGCATACCTAAATGAACGTCGAAAGAAGCGCGCTGTTGCAAACGATTCTCCCCGATAACGTTCTCCCTACACCGACGCCGAGGGACGTCGAGCGACCGGCTTCGGAAGAAATAATTCCGTGTGAACGGCGAAATTGTCCGTTCCCTTCGAGAGAAAACAACGAGGCGCGGATACCACCGAATCATCGTCGATCAATGTCTCGCAGCCGTAGAATTTAATTGAATACGCGCGCTGTGTGACACCACGTTCGCGAAACGACTGGACTGGAGAAAGTAATCGAGAAATCAATTGGCTGTGCGAGCGAGGATTCTTTGGGAGGAAGTTAGATGGGCGCGAGGACACCCAGAGAGAGAGAGAAAGAGAAAGAAAGAAAGAAAGAAAGAAAGAAAGAGAGAGAGAGAGAGGATCGAACACAAAAGCTCGAATCGCAGCATGCCGAAAAACACGGGCGCGCAACAACGGGACAAGAATACCCTGCCTCTCCGCGCAACTACCCTTTGGATTTATGAACGCTGTTCAGTGCGAAGGGCCACGCTCGTTTCCTGGTTGTAAAGGAAGATATATGAACCTTATGGGAGCTCGTACGTTAAACCGGGAACACCGTCATGTCCGACCATGGCGGCGCGTATCGTGCGCCACCGTGGCGAAAGAACACCGGCTTCTTGTCTACGCCACGACTCGATAAAAAGTATTTTTGACGCTTTCGTTTCGGTTGCTATCGCGCACGGGAAAAAGTACACGCTGGTTTGTTGGATTTTCGTTGCTCGACGCTCGAAAGTACAGCGCCGCGAGAACTTTATGCGCGTTCCGTTTCAGCGTTCGAACAAAGCGGAACGCGAGACGTTAAAAGCGTTCGCGATAAAATTTCCCCCAAGCTTCGACGATATCGAATTTCCATGAAACGTCTCCGTTCAACGAGAACCAGCGAACGTTGGTTTGCTCACTTGTTCGTTCGTTTCGGGTCGAAATACCCTCGAGAGGTGAACTCGTTATCGATTCGTAGCTGGTGGAAATGAATTTGTCGGATTTGATCCGCGAGGTTAACGAATGCACGTCGAATAAATAAATTGGTTCGACCAATAAAATATTTACGGTCGATCGATCGTCTTCGAATCGTACGATCGTTCGATGGTTCCAGGAACGGTCGACGGATAGAGGCTGTGCGCGGAGAACGTTGGAAGGAAATTCGTAGGTGGAGAAGCAAGAAGGAAAAGCTGTTCCCCGCGGGCAAGGAAAAAGCGAGGAAAGTTTGGCACTCATCCTGAATGTCGATGAAACAGATGCAATTTCGTGCGCGCGAACGGTCGGTCGGCCGACCGGATTGGATACGAGCGGAGTATTGCGGAATGGAGGAAAAAAGGTGACGACCTAGTTCGAATAGTTTCTATATACGTTATCCGTCGTTTAGGCTGATCCGCACGACAGAGCTGATTTTTTGTAAAAGCTTGCCAAGACGATGTCATAGCTCACGCGGCTGACTCGTGCCCCGATGCAACAGCAACTTTTACGAGCTGCGAGAACGCAGAGCCGTGACACGCGTTTCGGTTTCCTACCCGAACGACGCCACGCGACGCGACGTCTCCACGCAGAAAAATTGCGGACGAACTCGCCGGCGCTAAGAGGACGGCGTGAATTCCGCAGCAGCGCGCGATCGATGCAGATCGATAGGCGATTCCGCGTTCCGAATTCGAGATCGCGAGAAATCGATAGGCCGGCGTACCGTTCAAGGATGATAAACAAAGGAAAGCAAATCGCGAAACGCTGCGCACGAACCTTTCGATCCGAATGGCCGATAACTGTTAAAAACGCAACATGCTGTCCCGTATCGCGTTCTCCCTCCTAAAATTCCCGTCGACTCAAATATTTGCTCCTGCCAGCACGCTCGTACGACTTTGTCGGAACTCCCGAGAGACACGGTTTCACGACGTCCCCGGCCGAATCTATTCGCCTCGACGATTTCTCGCGGGTCATCGGTCGACGAACAAAAGCCAGTTTTCGGGAATTCGGAAATTCGCACATCGTAACAGCTGAAGATGGTTTGAAGCGTGTTAGTGTTTAGTGAGAGGTTCGAGAGGTATCGGGGACGAGCGCGGAAAGGAAGCGAGCAGGAATCACCCCTTCGAGCGCAAATGGAATTTCGGTCAAGGTTAAGGGCAAAACGCGGATCAAGGTGTTAGCAGTCCGCAGAGCAGAGGAGAGGAGAGTGGAGGAGAGGACGCACTCGAACGAACTGCACGCGCTTTCCGCGATAGGTGCCAAGCGTAACCTTTGCGCGTAGGTGAGTTCGGCACGTCCGAGCACGGACGGAGGCGCAAGCCCCTTGTTAATGGCGAACATCGGTGTGAACTCATTTCCACTCGTGCCAAATATATGCATGCGATCCGTATCCGGTGTCACAATCGTTTCAGAGCGGTTTCGCGAGAATCGACGAAAGAATTCGCCTCCGTCGAGCCGAAACGTTCTCGTACGTTTTACGTGCAACGGTGTAACGGTGTTCGGGTTGCATAGCGAAGGGACCGAAAGCGTGTTTCGGCTGGCGCGAAAAAAGGAACTCGAGGAAACACGAGAACACTTGAATTAATGGTAAAGTTCTCGGAGGAGCGAAGGCCGCAGGCATCTCGACCTCGTCTCCGCTTCGTTATCCATCTTCGCCACCGTTTTCCTCGGCGGATCGCTCGCGTGATCAAAGGTGTACCGCGAATTTATCGAAACTGCAGCTCACCCGGTCGTTTCCCGAGCTTCACGGAAAGCGTCGCGTCGCGTCGCGTCGGCGGTCGGCAATTACGCGAGAACGGTGGACCAAGGCTGAGGACGGTCGCGTCGTGATAAACGAAACCGAAAGTCGGAAAGGAAAACTCACCTTGATCGCACAGGAAACGCTGCCACGTAACGAGGGTCCTTCGGAAGGATAAAGGCTGGCTCTGTCGAGGCGTCCTAAACCATCAACGTCGACGGTTTTTCCTCCGCGAGCATAATTCCCTCCGGTATCGTCTTCTCCGTGGTTTCGTTGTCCTCTCGAGCGAGCCTGCGAGAGCGAGGACGAGCGAGAAGGGCCGGCTCGGCCTGAAACCGTCGCGGGAAAAATCGGTTGCGGAGAATGGAACGGGGCGCGTGGCGTGCGACGATCTCCGCGAGATCGATCGATGATATTATCGTGATCGAGAAATCTTGCGTCGGAATCTCGTTGGCGAAAGCTCCGGTTCGCTCGGAGCACAGTGGAGAACTGAGCGAAGTGCCGGCCGGTCGAGCAGCCAGGCGGGCTTTTCCAACCGGCTTAACCAATCGCAACTTCTCTCTTCTCCCGCGTGCCCCTCTCACTCGCTCACTGTCTCTCGCTCTCTCACTCTCTTTCTCCTCTCCGTCACCCTCCCGGCAGTCTCGCGCGCTCTCCACCGCCAACTTATCGCTGCCAGGTTCAGCTGCATCCCCCGCAGGTGCATCCCTCCGACTACCCATGGGACCGATAGCACGCGACCTCTTCAAAAACGCCTGCAACATTTTCCACGTCCGTGCCACTTGCGAACAGGAGCGAATCGAATTCGTTCGGTCTACGCACGGGCACGAATGTCCGCGGTAACCCCTTCGGCTCATCGGCGGTACATACGCTGCACCGACTCAGAAATTTTATACGCTGCTCGTGCTACGTAATTTCGGCGGAGCTTCCTCGAAAGGTCCGCATAGAACGCGGAATTCGTTCGGTATCGACTCGGAGTCGAAACCCGAGCCGCGGACCCAGCCTGCGGTTAAACCCTCTTTCGAGGGCGAGGGAGGTGGGTTTTATCAATTCTTTCTCGGTTCCTTCTCGTCTCTGCTCCCCTCCGACCGAAGAACAAAGCAACGAATAGTTTGAAACGCGTTACAATGCAATCGCCATGTTCGCGAGCGAGTCTCCGGTTTCCGGATACGGCACGGAGAAACATCGATCGGTCGTAGGAAGAGGTTCCCGCGCGCACGGGTTGCCTTTCGTTTAAAAAACAAGACAGGGCGGAGGAGGAAGAAAATGCAAACGTATTCGAGAGGTAAACGTGTGGAAGGCGCGCGCGCGTTTAGTCTGACGAGAATTCTTCGAAGACGTGCCACATTGACAAATACGCGCATCCGAGAGGATGCGAACCATCCAGCAACGCAGCCTCGTTCGCCGTTAATGGACAAGATATGTTTTCGGACCTAAACTTAGGCGCTCCAGCCCGCTGGAATATCGATTCGCGTGGCTGCACGCAGTATATACCTACGTGCGTCTGCGGTTATCCGCGTCAAAGGGCGCGTTTCCTGCGATGCGATTGTTGTCGCGATAAGGGTGGGATTTCCTATATGCGATTGTTCGCCGCGTCTGGTCGCACGCATCGAACGCAAACGTCCGATACAATGAAGAAGCATGTTTCTGTTTTCCTATACGCGATCTTAGACTGTTGCGTCCGCGCCGCAGACTCGCTCGTCCGCTTCGGCAGCAGTCTAGACGCAACGCGTTGCTATACGTTTCGAAAACGCGTGAAGAAACTTCGACGAAATTGCAGTTTTTCCGACAGGAGGGCGAAAAGCTGACAGAGAATATCGCAAATTACCTTGTCCTTTACGATACTGGTAATAAAGATTACAAAAATTATGTAATCGAAGAAAATGTGTGGAGAGAAATACGAAATTAATTTAGAAAGAGCGAGCAAAGTATTCTTATATTTATGTTCATAAATGTAGAAAATCGAAATAGGGATCGCGGCACCAAGACTCGAGAAAACCCGGATCTCTGCGTTGGTAGCCAGCCACCTTATCCACGCCACCACCGTCAATCCGCTGACATCCTTACTTCCACGATTCCTCTTATGTTCGGTCTGGAGGTCCCGATCCCACATAAATATAATACGAAAATATACGAAATGAATGCGTTACACGCATACGTATACGAAACAACCTGTGTGCGGCCGCTGCTTCCAGTCGAAACATGCTACCAAACGCATATAGGAGATCCCACCTGAAACGAGATTCGTTGAATCACAGCGAACGCGAGAGTAAAACGAGACATCGATCGTTTCATCGAATAACGTTGACTTTGATTACGCCCGTCGCGGCATCCCTCGCCCTGCACTCCACGGATTCAGCAGAACCCGTCGAGTCCGCATGCATGTAAAAAAAGAAAGATTTCGTTGGCTTTGAACGAAGTTCCTGGTCCCGTACGCTTCATCTCGATCCACGAACAGGGTGTGTACGTAGGCGAGGAATGTTTGAATTGTGCGACGAAAGAAAGAAGCAAGGTACGAACGAGTAGTAGGAGTTTACGATTTGGCACGTCCCGAAAGCGGAGCTCCAAGAGAGAAAAAGAGGAGAGAGAGAGAGAGAGAGAGAGAGAGAGAGAGAGAGAGAGAGAAAAGGAAACGAAGCTCGGGCTGGCTAGTACTTGGCGTGTGCGGCGAGCTGACATCGAACAAAACGTGATCGAGGCCTTACTTTCGAAGTTGCCTGCAGAGCATTCAGTCAATCGGGCTGCATGTGCTCCAGTCGCTTTCCTAACGACGAGACATGCTTTTACCGACGATGATACTTTTCTGTGCGCGTGACGTGCCGTTTTCATTGACCGATTACCAAACCCGTCGACTCTTCCGACCGCGAGAACACGTACGCTCCGTTAACGATATACATATGCGTCTACCTATTCGCGAACGATCCTTTCGACCGTCCAGCAGGACGATGAAATATCTAAGAAATCGGGAAAATCCATTCCATTCGCGGAGAGAGTCCCCGTACCCGTCCCCCGGATAATTTATTCCCGTCGGAATGGAGTTCGTTTTCGTTTCGCCGTTACGAAATCTGGAACGAAAGTTAAACGTCTCCTTTATGAGAAAGAAACAAAATCCGAGCGATTAACGTATTCAATATTTGGCTAACTTTCTCTCGACTACGTGCTAACGAAACCGTACGTCGTCAAACGCGCACCAAAACTCGCGTTTACACCTCGTTCCCGTTCGCGTTTCCATCGATAACACCTACGATGCACCAACCTCGCCGATACGGTGGAACAACGATGTTCGGGAACCACCTCGAACCCTCGACGCTTCTCTCACGGTAATCTTGATCACCGTATTCCACGGGTCTCGTCGGATTATGCTTCTCGAACGATTGTTATCGGGAAAATTGCTCGTCGTTGGCACGAGGACTGTTCTACGATGATCCGAATGCACGCAAACTTTTAACCCGACAGTTTCCGTTCCTGACCTCGGACCTTCGTTTTCGAAAGGGAAGAATGAGAGGCGTTGAAGCGGCTGTCGAAAGAATGCGCTCGAAGACCGGAAGTGCTAAGCGTGCCGCGGCCGGGTGTCAATTTTACTTTCACAAAGTCATATTATTCCGATGCTCGTGCTCCGATCGAATTACAAATATTTCGTTCCTCTTTTCGCGCATGTTCTTGCATACTTTCTGACGAGTTTTCGGCGAACAGTTTTTCCGCGATATCCATCGCACTCTTGCTACCGTGCATTTTGTCCGGCGTTAACGTATTTTTTTCGACTTTCTTCTCCGCGCGCGTCGAAGCGAGAAGTTGATGAATCCTCCTCCGGCGTAACGGTGCACTACAAAATTACGTCTACGATCTTCACCGGTTTTCGCACGCATTCTCTACGCCTGTGCAAGGAGAAACGAAATTTCCTGGTTAATATCTAGGAGAAAAAGAACGGGCATCGATGCCTGTATCGCTTGAAAAGGAACCATTTGTTTTCCGTGGCGAGATAATAGCGAAGACGCGTGAACATTGACACAAAATCGTTTTCAAAGAGAAGACGCGTACGCGAGCGACATAATGAGAGAAACCGGTTTCCAATTTTGCAGCTGCGAACCCGAGAATCGGCGCAATTAGCCCATAGAAAATCTAAAAGTATTTTCTTCGCCGGCATTCACCGTGAGAGGAACCGTGCGAATTTTAGCGGAACAGGCGAAACTGCCTTGATAACTCGGTTACGATCGATTCTAAAAATCGGGCCTAAAAAACAGTGGCGACGAAGCGAAAATAAGCAGTGAAACAGGAGTTGAATAGCGCGATGGTTATTTAATATTTATGAAAAATAAGTTTCATGAGGTCTGCTAAATGATAAATTGCTCTACGAGAAAAATCGCGAAAGGAAGAATGGTTACTGGTTCATCGAAAGACGCATCGATAGATTTTAAAGTGCTCGACCACACCTCCGTTAGATTCTTCTACATACACGCTGCACTTTCTCCGATCATTTGTTTTCCAAAAACGTACGTCCGCGCTCATCGACACACTTTTAACGAGGACCCCCGTTTTACGGGACAATAAACCTTGCAAAACAATTTGTTGCTATCCGTAACGCTGCAAGAATACGCAACGTGCCACCGAATAAAAATATACTTCAAAGTTCTCGGAATGAATCGCTGTCGGTCGATTTGTGGCCGTGTAATTTTTTATAAAGAACCCGATGTAGTATGTACATATATATTTGTGACCGAATGATCTATCGGGCCGATTCGATGACAATTAATTGATCAATTTCAAGTTCTCCCGATGATCTTGTAATGGTGATCGAAGGTCAGCTAATACAGAATAATGTCGATCGGAACCGTAAGCACCGTTTGATGTTAAGGAATTTATTCTAAAACAAAAATAAAACGTAACAATAAAAAATAATGTAAGAAGATGAACAATGGGGGATTAAAATTAGTACTGCTGTTGCAATATAAGTACCATTTATTGATGTCCATATAATATTATGTATTAAATTTATAGAAACGAACCTGCGTATCCTTTGAACATGTCAGAAAATAATTTATATTAATTACATTTAGATGTAGAGTAATGACCTTCCATAGGATAACTATGAGAATGCTGTACTTTCAGTCAGTTAGTTTCACAGAGATTGTATCATACACATATCGAAAATGTGGTTTAGTTTAAAAAAATATTATTCATTAGAATGATTTGCATCAGTACGTGATGCATAAATTTTCAATGTTTCGTCATTGTATCATCAAACAATTATTTCGTCCATCATCGTCTTCCTAACGCAACATTTGTTTACGAAGAAATAGTCTGTTCAGCATGAGTAATACTGCTTCTCTTCCAAGAACCAATACTATACTTTTGTGCGAATACAGTCGAAGTACGAGAGATCCCGTAAATTGCACAACTTACAATTATTCTTTGTACTGCCTATAACATCGGAATAAAAGGAACGATGCGAAAAAGTATATACAAAATTATTTCTGAAAATATACTTCGGTGGAGTAACAAGCGGTGACCAAAGATGTAAAAAGTTGAAAACAGTAAGCACATAATATAATAAAATATTGAATCTTTTGTTTCGTAGGCCTAACGTTTCATACCTTCCACTTTACACCATTCTTGATATGACATAGAGGTACCATAAGGTTTGATACAAGAACATACAATATGATGTAATTCAATACCCATTTCTGAAGTTAGAAATAGTAAGTACAGCTAGACTGTATTTTAATAAAAATAATTTAAATAAATGCATTTATATACTGGAAAAGAGGAACAAAAAATGACTGAGAATAATTTAAAATATAATTGTCTAAACATAAAATTCTAGAATAGTTAAGTAACGCACCAAGCATACACATATAGCACCAAACGGATAATCCGTTTGCATTAAACTCTGTTCCATTGTCAACAGTTCCATTGTCTATCCCAAGCAACTGAATCTATTATCGCACTATAAAGTAGATGCCTCCATATCAGGAATGTTCAGAAGTCCAGCATCTTTCCAATAATATCTGGGAGGACCAAAAGTGAAACAGTATTTCATAGACAATGGTTCGTCGTTTTCAACATAATACATTAGGTAAAAATTGCACATTTCGTCTGCCTTAGTTGCACCTATATACGTCCAAGTATCGTGCGTACTCAACATGGTGCAACGAGCTGCTATCTGATCACCCTGTTTAGCAGAAACTTTATTGCGTATAGGATAAAACATTTGAGGAGTCAGAGGATCTCTCTTGCCCAGTTCTATCCATGTAAAATCTGGTTTTACCAAATAGCCAGAAACTACTTTTCCAAGGGAATGCGTATGCGTTCTGTATGCAATAGGATGGATAGTTTTGTTCTCTTTTATCATGCAAGCTGTTTCCATGTAAGTTACCCTTCTTGGGGCAACAACACCCGAGGTTCCCAGTAGAAGAACACCAGCTAATTTATTTAATGGATGCAACGTATAATGAAGAAATACACCAGAATCATCAGTTCTGCCATCTTTAAAATGGTCAATGTGGGCATAATGAACTTGCAGAACCAAGTACTTGATCGGAGAATCTCCACCAACTTTAAATCCGACTCCTTCTGGCAAAATTAATGTAGGTGCATCTCTAGCCCATGCATACAATATCTATATGAAACATTGATAGAATCCATTAGTTACAATTGACATTCTTCTGTTACATGATCCCATTTTGCTTTGTATAATTTACCTGAGACTCTTCTGCACAAGGAACCATTGTTTCTTCACCATCCAAAGCATTTCCCATTTCTCCGCAATCCCATACCGGTTTTGCGCTACCAGGTTTCCCACAACCATACAGAAGTATATGATGAGCAGTTTCCATTGTTGCGTTTGGCTCAAAACCTATCAAATAGTAGTTTCTGGAAGGGTCTATTTTAACTGGAGTACATAAATATAATTCTTCCTGAAAATTAGATAAATTAAGTTTATAGTATCATTCCCTCATTATCCATACATAAATAATAAGCTATTTAAGGATTTATTTGTACGTATCACTGAAAACCATAGGAACATTGTTGCAGTGTATGGTATTTACCCTGTATGGTCTGACATTTGGCATAAGTAACGAATATTTGTTGACATCTTTGCACTGTGTAAGTTGGAACAGAGCCACGAATAAAACGCAACTCGCTAAAATGTAACTTCCTTCCATTTTATTCGTAACTTTTCAGAAACACTTTATGAATGTTTCGAATAATTCACATGAATCTGTCAAACATCACGGGTCGATATCGTACAATTCCACGCACAGAAAATCTCTGACGTATATAAGGGAATCGGCAAACTAACCGCCATCTAGCGGAGACGTTCGACTGTATTAAATACAACATTTTCTGACCCGAAGATACAACACAGACAAGGTATGGAAATATTTAAGCGCAATATCTCGAAAACAAATTGAAATCAGATGCGTACATGAAAGGTTAATGAATTCAGCATGATCTGAAAAAACATGTATAATTCCATTTAAAGAGATGAATCAGACCTCCATATCTCTTAAAATAGTATGAAAACAATTCGTCTTTGTCAAAAAATATTCCCCTTTGCACCATGCAACTTTCATGTAAAACATTTTTTGTATCTACAATGTATTAGGAAATATGAGCTTGTAACAGATAAGCGCGGACCCACTCATAGGCCTTACAGTCTGTGTATAGTTTGGTCAACAGTGCACATACGTATGTCGCACAAGATTTTCGTCGGTTTCCAGACCATGTGACACGAAATCCCATAAGACGATTGGTCTATTCTATACCTCGTCTGCGGATACAATTCAACGGATGACAATCATAAGGCAATCGAACAATGTAAACAAGCTACTCTAAATTCTATCGATATGTTTACTGGACGGAATCGCTTATTGACTAGAGTGTCATTCACAGACTGATCGAGTTTCATCTATGAAAGTATTATAGTATCAGAAATTCGAATGAACTATCGTAAAGGAAAATTCGTAGCCCATAACACACACGCCTGTGACATTGATCGGCCAAATTTATAATTTCAGATTGCGAATCACTTTGAAAGTTCATCACTGTAAATGAAAAAATTTTGTTAAGGTTCTCGGGCTTTACTTTCATCACTTTTTAAGAGATAAGTGAAAGGAATTGGTACGTTAAGGGATTCATAGATCTCGATGATTGCAATTGAAATAGTTGTATCGAAAAGTACGTGGTTCTGTGTAGGTGTTGGACCGATTAGATTTACGTTTATCTCTTGTTAATGTATATATCGCGAATTTGATCTGTTAGCCATTCTATGCCTGGTTGCAACCCTTCTCCTGTAATGGCATTCGTTGCTCGTATGTGCCAAGGTTTGTTCTGTATACGATCAAGGCCGAGGCCAGCAACCAGTTTAACAGTTGTCAAAGAATCTGGCAAATCCATTTTATTCGCCAAGAAGAGTATCGGCAGTTTACGGCCTATAACATTTAGCATAGACGATTGAACTTATTTCATTCGCTTGTCCGCACTAACATGAAAGAATGTTGTATTTATTTGGTAAGTACCTGCTACGTCTGGATGCTGAAGAAGCATATCCAATTCCTCTTTAACAACAACCAATCGTAACTTATCGCTGCTATCGATTATAAATATAATACCGTGACAATCCTTATAATAATGTTCCCATAACGATCTGTGACGATCGTGGCCCGACATGTCGAATGCCGTAAAACTGACATTTTTAACTGCAACAGAAACATTGTATCCTTTCTGCAATCACATGCGTGTATTATAAGCTATTTTAATGTGCACTGTGTGATATACAGATACGCTGTTGAAATGCTACATTATTGTTTATCAAATCAGAAGTTGAACGACAGGATAAACAAAAAATTTCATCACAAGGCCGACGAGATTTAAATATACGTATGTATTTATATACATTTAACTGTGATACATGAATATTCACACGAACAAATAAATGAGAACCACTGAATGCCGAGCAGCGGTTGCGCGTTGCCGGGAAATTATTTAAAAGTAGTAATGGACTGCTGTTAACGAAGTGATCATCAACTTTAAGCATGGATATATATGACAAAATAGACCGTATTTCTGAAAGTGCAGATGATTCGGAAAAGGATGAAGGTAGGTCAAATCATGGTTTGAAGAACCTAACCCCACAGTATTTGAGATGAAAATAACCTGCTGGTAAACATACTCCATTGTAGATCCTGTGGAAAAAGAGAAAAGCAAACTCAGGAAACAAATTGATCAGCTGAAGTCTATAATTTTGCAAATACAGTGGAATTTAGACTTGTTAAAATTTGGCAAGACTAAAGTTACTCATGCTGATGCTTCTCAAGATCCTGTAGCTAATAAAGTTCCAAATATCGATATAAAATTGCAGTCTCATTTATACAAATACTCAGGCTTCTACTGCACAAAATTTTCAAAGAGGGAATATGTATTTAATTTCTCACCCTCGTATAAGCATGAGAAAGAAAATACTTTTACTATACAAGTGTTCAATAAGCAAGGTGTAGGAAATTTGGGAAACTGGATAATGCCCATGTCAATTAATCTGAAAGATATACTTTCTAAATATCCTATTCAGCAACTGAAAAATGTACCTCAGTTTTTTAAAATTTGTAAGCATTATATGGACTGTTATTTCATGCGACATGAACAATATAATGATTTGATGGTATGAATTTTCCACTACCTTTGATGGAGTGTAACAGCACAAGATATTAATTGTATTGTAAATTTTAGAAAATTGTTTCAGAGACAAAGAATTGCGAACTACAGTCAAATTTAGGCTATACTCAAATCAATTTAGATGTAATGGGAGTGCACAATGCAGAAGATGATTCCTATATAAATCTTGTTATATATCTTTTATATTACATAAATGAAGCCAGGCCACATAGAATTGAGGTAGACACAAAGATAGGGAAGAAATTGGACATAAATATGCTAAAACGACTGAAAACTGCTTTGAAATGTTACAAAGTATTTGATTTGCGGATGGCATTTGAGAAAATGTTAAGCGTAAAACCATTTACATGGTCGAAAGAACTTGATGAAGACAGTCCATTGGAAATTAATGTATGTTGAAATATTAATGCATTCAAAGTAAAAGTCTGTTTAAAGCTTGGCTAAAACAGTATTTCTGTTTTCAGACTATGAGCAGTTCAGATGAAGAGGGTTTCTTAGAAGAATTTTCATTGCAAGAAAAGGAATCTCCGATACTTTGGAAAAAGAAACGAAAAAAGAGAATACAGAGGAAAGAGACAAGTCAGAAAGATATCTCAAAGCGTTTAAAAATGTCTGAACATGACAAAGAATCTGCTTCATTAAAAAATGATAAAAAGAATTTTGAAAATGTTAATCCTACAAATTTGGTGGATATCAATACTATACAATCTACACCACACGCAAATGTATCAAAACATAAGGCATTAACGCAGACAAAGTTGAGATTTAAATTAGATCAAGAATCAAAGAAACCATATACCAGTACTCCAATGCGATCTAATATGGGGAATTTTAATCTCATTGCATCAACTAGCATTGATATCAGTGACATTACTGTTAGTCAAGCTAGTTCCGATAGTGTAAAAAGTAAAAATTATATTGATTCCATTAAAGAAAGGGAACTGGAACCCAAAAGTCAGGAACAAAGTAACACTCCCATGAAAACAATAAAGAGCAAACTGCAGAAGAATGTAAACACATCGATCAAGTCAAAATCGCAGACTGTGAAGAAAAATGTGGCACGTAAAAGAAGAAAGAAGACCTGAAAGAATGTCTGAAGAATAAATATTTAACTGAATTTGTAACAATGTGTAATGTACTAATTATTATATATTTTTCTTATCTCCTATGTAAAAATAAAGTCAGTGTGTCCATGTTATTGATTTGTACATTGGTGCTGAAACTGATTGGTATAATAATGCAGGTGCAGTAATAACGTAGGATTATGGTTTTAAGTATGTTAACAAAACATTGAACAACTGTCGTTAACTCGTCATTGTTTAACTTACATGAAAATTTTTCAACATTATACCCGACTGTGGGCACTATGTCTATGCAACGGTCATCCTCGCGTTTGAAATTATTTATGACCGTCGACTTACCACTGTTGTTTAGGCCCACTACTAAAACGTTTACTTCTTTTTTCCTAAGACCTAAGAGATTCGCTAAACGATCAAATAGCCCCATTCTTTGTGCTTCCTTCGAGGCTCGGTACGTGCGTATCGAACATCAATAGCCAACGCTGTTAACATTGACGGTCAGAAAGAGACAGGTACACTGGAAACGGAAGCTAAAGAAGCTCCTTCTCCAATACTTATACTTATTTTGTATACTATTAATAGACATGACACGAATGACCCAATTCTAACATCCTGTGTAATAAAAGTACAAACTAAAATCGCAGAAACTTCGATATGGTGTAATTTTATATTGGACATTGAAGCACTGGTTATCAGTGTATTTGAGGACCACTGAGGAAGCACATGTTTCGTGTTTTGCATGAGACATCTTTCATCGCAGCGATGCATGTGAAGTTTTATTTATGAACAGTTCGGAATCAACTAGTTTTGTACGAAATAGTTGTGAAGCTCTGCGTATATAAGACTGAACAAATAGTAGTGCAAAAATGGTGAGTTTTAAGTCGTACCGTCTAATAGGTGTCGAAATATAACAATATTGTACGATAGGTTAGTTTTTGTATTACGTATATAAATTTTCAGCCGAAGGGAAAAACGAAGAAATTTATTGATAAGAAAAATTCGGTGACGTTCCATTTAGTCCATCGTTCGCAAAAAGATCCGTTAATCGCAGATGAAACGGCACCACAACGCGTTCTCGTACCTGTCGGGGACACGCAAGCCGCAAAACATGAGAGAAAAAATGTGGACGATTCTAAGCGCAAAGAGGAGCAACAAAAATATGGCATATACTTTGACGATGACTATGATTACCTACAACATCTCAAGGATGTCAATTCTCTGACAGCAGAGTGGGGAGAAGTAGAACAAGCAAAGGATTCAAAGCCGAAGGAAAAGAAAAATGATGGCCCAAAGATTAATTTACCATCCTCTGTTTTTGCTTCTAATGTAGAAGAAAAAGTTGGACTTCTCAACAAAGCAGCCCCTGTTTCGGGCTTGCAGTTGGATTTGGATCCAGACATAGTAGCAGCTATGGATGATGACTTTAATTTTGATGATCCAGATAATCAGTTAGAAGATAATTTTATTGAATTGGCTAATACTGAATGTACGGATAATGAATACGCAGAAGATGAAGAATATGGTATGTATGGAGCGATTTATGTTCAATTAATATGTAAGTACTAAATATGAATTCATCAAATTAGAGGAAGGATCTGATGCTTCATCTGAAGGACATATGGATTTATCTGATGAAGAAAAAGAAGATGATGTAGCCAGTCTGAATGGTCCTCAATACACTTTCAGAGAAGAAGAAACAAAATCACGGTTTACAGAATATTCAATGAGCAGCAGTGTAATGAGAAGGAATGAGCAGCTGACGCTTCTTGATGATAAATTTGAGAAAGTTAGTAGTCATTGATATTACACATTTTCTCTGAGCATACTATATATTATTATTTTTGTAGATGTATGCAGCATATGATGAAAATGAAATAGGTGCTCTAGATTGCGATGAAATTGAAGGATACGTGGCTCCAAATGCAGATCTAGTTTTACAATGTGCAGCAGAATTTGAAAAGCAACAGAGTGAAGATGTAAGTTCTACAGACATATTCAAAAGGAAAGATGAATGTATTATTATTCTTTTACAGGAAGAGGATGTTGCAAAGCTTATGAAAGAGAGAATGAAAATTATGGAAAAGGAGTATTCCAGTTCTGATGATGAAAACAGTTTAGAAGATCTGGTTGTTGATACAAGGGAGAAGGATAAATGGGACTGTGAAAGTATTATTAGTACATACAGCAATATTTACAACCATCCAAAATTAATTTCTGAACCCAAGGCATGTGGTTTGTTAATCATTGTTTATCTGTATTGTCAAGCTCGAAATTATACTCGTAATTCTTCCTACAGCGTCCCGAAAAAATCAAAGTGAATCCAAGAACTGGCATTCCAAAGAACATTTTAGATGGTTCTTCTGGAAAACTGACTGCTAAAACGTTAGCGCAATTTGATGAACAAAATGAAAGTTCCAAACCAAAGGGATCTCAATCCATTGCAGAAACAATGAAGTCCACTTTAAGTACATTAAGCATAAGACCCAAGGGAGAGACTTCTGATGAAAGGAAAGAAAGGAAAAAATCACTGAAGGAGTACAGAAAAGTAAGATTTGTTACATTGATGCACCGCCAAATACAATACTTGTCAACCCCACTCCTGCATCCTGAGAAACGCTACGAAAGACGACATTCCCATCTGTTGCCATCTTCTGCCAGGATTTGGAATTAAATAGTGACAGGACGCTCGTGGCGCGCCTGTCGGATTTTTCTGTAAATAACCGGGTCCCTTTCGGTAGATGGCGACACTTGGAATTTCGATATTTAGTTTCGGGCTTCTCACAGAGATGGCGCCACTTGCGACATTCCTGTGCTCAAAGGCGCTATGGTTCGCGCCACAGAACCTCGCATCATAGAATGCCATCCTCCCTAACATCTCTCGGGAGGCAGGAGTGGGATTGACAAGTATTGTGGTTGGCGGTGTATATGCACAGAGTATTGTGAGCCTGTAACTGAATACATAAATTTCATTTCAGGAAAGGAGAATAGAACGGAAAGCAAATACTGATGCATTTAAGGAGGAAAAGAAACGCCAAGAGAAGATTTTGTTAAATAATAGGCAAAATGTTCAAGGAAATCGCATTCTATGAAATATTAATATATTTATGCTTCCTGTTTGTAAATTGGATAATTTACAATCACTTACACTCATCATTGTACATTGAATTTATTGTTCACAAATGTATTAAATATATTTAAGATAAGTTTCTAAATAATCGTCTTTTTAAATAATTATTGAGTAAATACACCTGGCTGTGTACAGTGTGATTGGTAACCGTGTTATCACAGTCAGTGCTTTGTTTAAAGCTTCTTTGGGCGTAAAAGCGTTATTATAATTGAATGGTATCAGTGCGATGTGATACGATAGATGCGGTTGTTTTCGATGGTTATTAATTTCTGAATCTGATATAATTTCGGTTCGCGGTTCGAGGCAAAATCTTGCATTCTGGTTGGTGCATTGGTAATCGTGTGAACCAGTGGCCACGTGAGAGCAGATGGAGTAAAGCGCCATCGTTTAAGGCGGGGCAAACAACGGAAACTCGAAAGTCATATGATCGATTTGTGATTCTGTCGTTCAGAATACAGTTCTGTTCGTTCGTAGCAAAGATGGCCAGCCAGACGCAAGGAATTCAACAGCTTTTGGCAGCTGAAAAACGAGCTGCAGAGAAAGTTTCGGACGCCAGAAAACGTGAGTTTCCATTCATCCGTAATAATTCATATTTCGCTACGAATATACGACGAACGTAACGCGTTCTGATGAATTCTCCTGTGACCCTGATCTTACATGGGTGTAACCTTTCCGAAAACCACCGAGAAGACGTATTTCATTTTACCCCTATTAAGATTCCGTCTTACACTCGAAACATTAGCTACGTTTTGTTTGCTCGAACGAAATAATGAAAACGCAAACAACATGTTATCCAATTTTCTGTGATGATATTTGACTAACCTTTAGCAATAAAATACGCGAATATTTCTTTACTTAAACGAAAAACTTCTGGTATTATCGTATTTCTATGTAGAAAATATTGTCAGAGCTATTGAAATATTGTTGCTACATTGAAAGTATGTTCTCAGGTAAGGCACGCCGATTGAAGCAGGCCAAGGAGGAAGCTCAAGATGAAATTGAAAAGTACAGGCAAGAAAGGGAAAGGCAATTCCGTGAATTTGAAGCCAAGGTAACCGCTCTTTCCAAATCAAAATTGTCTTTGAAACTTAATATTACCGAATCATAATATTTTTGCAATAAAGAAACACAAGGTTGTGCTTATAATATTCTTTTCCATCCAACAGCATATGGGATCGAAAGAGGATGTAGCTGCACGCATAGAGGCTGACACTACAGTGAAAATAAAGGAAATGAATCAGGCTGTGTCCGAGCACAAAGACAAGGTAAAGCATCTTAAAGTTTCTTTACACATAGCAAAGATATCTTTGGTACTTACAATTTATGTTATACAGGTTATGCTAAAGATCTTGGACTTCGTGTACGACATTAAGCCAGAGTTGCACAAGAACTATCGTCCTGAAATTTAAGTCATAAGAAGAGCATCAACCAATTATAAATACTACATCTTATGCTATGAATGTACATTAAGTACTTTCTTTTACCATATCTTAACGTATCTATCGCTGTTATGTTGTACTTTGATCAGAGAAGATGTATACCTTTTAATCATAGATGGTGGTACTCTGGAATTATTAGAATTCTTTCCGCAGTTGCTACACGACAATAAATGTAATCGTAACTATGTTGGGCTTCTACCACCGCGTCGGAAAGTTGAAGGATTATTAGTAGCTGCATCATGATAGTGGTATAACTGTATTATTATACGAGTTGTCGTCATTGTGATATATCAGGGCCTAGATATATTGGGATGACGTGTAAATGTTACAATTTAGGGTGGTGGCAAACAAAAAAAAAAGAATTGTACATCATTAAGTGTATGTCGTTAGATGTCATTCCATGATTCTGCTACATCGAGGACACAAAGAGTTATTACAAAATTACGTACAGCCTCTCGAGAATCATGAGACAAGCTCCCGGTCGAATGTGGTTCTCGCGACGATGTACTGACACATGCAGTTTTGTTTTGTTTCAGATTTTTAAGCTTTGTTATGTTATGCGATACGATAGCGATACCTCAGGTGTATACCCTGTCTCTGTAAGCTGGTTAATCTGTACAGTATTAATGTTCAAAAATAAAAACACCAAAACACCACTGAAGAGTCATTAACTGTCGCGGTGTAACAGAGTCCGGTCGGAGAGCATCGTTGCAGCGGCGCGGAAAAATAGTTGCGTGTAGAAAATATGTGCGAGTACTCACTTATCGAAGCGTTTTCGAACGGATCGAATCGTTTGTGTTCCAGCGCGCAGCGATCGAGTCGTTCTTAGTAAAACAAAAAAAAAACGA
Source organism: Macropis europaea (assembly GCA_916610135.2). Lineage (NCBI taxonomy): Eukaryota > Metazoa > Arthropoda > Insecta > Hymenoptera > Melittidae > Macropis > Macropis europaea. The sequence continues at coordinate 12,615,414 of OU744346.1, read as the reverse complement.
TGCATAGGCCCAAGAATGAGCGACAACGTACCACGATGCTTACACGATTGTACAAATAAGAAAGAAGAGGTATCATCGTGGCGATTCAAATTTCCAACATTTTCGCGAAGCGCATGCGCGGCCGAAGCTGAGCGTCTGATTGGCCCTTTCCGATTCGGTGGGTCCGGAGTGGCGGCGCGCGAGGATCGAGTGGAATGGCGAGCGGAGCGGTGGGGGGACATCAGCTGTATGAACCTAACCTTCCGTTAGGCGAGGACCGTGGTGACGGACGGACGGCGGTTGTTCGGGTTGCGCGTAGTGCGTATGCGATGTGCGTTTACAACACTAGCGCCACTGTATAAAGGCCGAAAAGTGATTCGATTTGGCGAACTAATCGTGGCAGCGGTCAGTACGTGTGGCATTCTGCAGCGAGAAATGGAAGGCGACGAGACGCGTTCGGTAGATAGGAGCGCGAGCACGTTGCCGATGCACCGAGTCGTGTGTGACCACGCAGTGACAGCTGTGCGCTATCCAGACGTCTTTTAAATCTGTTATGATCAAGAACGTACCGGGTGAGACCGGTCGCCGCGCGAGTCTCCGCAGAACATCGTCCACGAAGATACGCGGTTTCGCGAACGCGAACGCGCGTGTTACTTTGCCATCCGATCGTACCGTTCTCGCGAACCTCCGTCAACGAAAGGGTGTGTGTACCAACGAGCAACCTTGGATACAGCGGACAAGATGTGGTGTCTCGTCAGCCAGGCTAACTCCGTCATCCTCGAGGTGCAGGTCGACCCTAAAGCCATCGGTCAGGAGTGTCTCGAAAAGGTGAGTCATTCTGTGGTTACACGTTAGTTTTACTCTCGAGCGAAGCGGAGGACTGTCAAGGTTGGCGAACCGCGCTTTCGCGTTTCTAACGCAACCTCTTCCGTTTTGAATCGTCTCGGCTCATTGTCAGCGTTGCCGGTTCGGTTGCTTAGGTTGAAAATGTTACACGCCGCGCCGCACTTTCACGTCGCCGCGATTCGATAAAAATCTACGTTGAACGTTGCTTTCGAATCGCATCCGAAACCTCCGCGTGACTTTCATTTTTTGTTCCATTTCGTTGGACGCTCGCGCGTGTCGATGGTCGGAGCGGGCTCGCGATGAAAAACCATCGAAACGAGACCGGAGTAAACAAGTCGGAGCGCGCACCGCCGCGGTATTGTTTCCAGTGTAAACAACAACACAGCCGTCATTTATCGCGGGGTAAGATATCGGAGCGCTTGCAGTCGACCGTTTGACGTTTCGTCGGGAAAAAGAAAAGAACCCCGAGCGAGCTTGCGCGCACGTAGGCGTCGAGAGACGAAAATACGGAACGGATTTTGGTGTGAACGATGCCTCCACGGCTAACTCGTAATTCACGTGCGCAACAGATGCCCCGAAAACGTTCGGCTGCTACAATTTGAAATTTGAGATCACTGTTGATCGGCTAGACGGCCGGTCGGCGCAACGTCTCTCTCCCTCTTCGACTCTCCTCTCTCGTCAATTTATCACCTTGTTTACGATCCTGTATCGCGTCAGTTTCTCGTTGCAATTCGATCCTGTTCGCGACCCGTCCAAAGTGCAGCCGGACATCCAGGATGAGTTACACACGTTTCGCCGTATCTTTGCCTCTGCGATTCTTCTCGCATGTCATCCGCCCCTTCGATAGTGCGTTTGTTCCGGTTGTCATGCTCTTTTTCACAGCTTTGTTTCTTAAGCGTCGTACGCGGGAGGCGAACCGTTCACGAAATAACCCGTAGGGTATGCGTCCTAGAAGTTTTGCAATCCTTCGTTTCATCCAGACAGTCCGTTACAGCGAAGAAACAAAACGGCGGAAGTCAACAGGAAGCACGTCAATAGTTCATCTCTGGAAGTCTGTCTTTTCCGTTCCTTTTCGTCACCGGCAACGGAATAATGCATTTTGTTGGAATACAACGATATTTACGCACCGCCACATACACAGACACACGCACACACATACACATGGACAGGCTGCAGCGGAAAAGCGTTGGGCCTTTTGACCTGCGGGTTTTCCGGGACACCTCAGGGACAAAAAGGAGCTGTATCAGTTCGAGCAGAGCCTCCGCAGCGCAAAAAGACGACCACAAAACGCGAGATACATAAAGATTTTTATACAGTTCACTTACACTTTATATACAGTTTATACACCTTCGTTTCTTTCTTATATGTTTTATCACTTTGTTTAACTTCCTTATTCACCACTAGACACGTGTAAAATCTACTAAGTATTGCATATCTTCTCATTTGAATAATCAATTCAAATAAAATCTAACACGTTTGAATAGAACATATAATATACAGGATGACACGGAAATAGGTGGCCAAACTTTGCTACCGTATTCTACTGTTCCTAAGGATGAAAAAATCTCACGTGAACATAGGTCCGAAAACTGTTCCTTTCCGAGATATAGACACTTTTTGCTTACATCGAAAATTGACTAGAATAGCTGTCAGACGTAGAATTTCAAGCACTGTTATCATTTCTTTTGCTAGAAGTAAATAATATGTTACAGCAAATTATGTTTACATTAATGATAACCTTGAAAATTCAAAATGACGTTGTCATCTACCAGAAGAGTGTTAAAAATGGGCCATTTTTTATTGAGTTTTTATAATCGGAAAATGTCTATATCTCGGGAAGGAAGAGTATTCGGACGTATGTTTATATGACCTTTTTTCATCCTTAGGAACCGTAGGACAGTGCCCGCAACCGGTGTGCCGTAAGACTATGCTAAGCGTGCCGTGGCAACAAAGCTTCAAATAAAAATGAATAAATGAATGTAATTTATGTGTATGGATTTTTGTTATTCCTGTAATTTTTAATACATTTTTGTTTGCGTTGTGCCGCGGAATTTTGGGAATGACATGAGTGTGTCAAGGCTGAGAAACGGTTGCGGAGCACTGCCGTGGAATACGGTACCAAAGTTTGGCCACTTATTTCGATACGAGGAGGGTGGTTAATTTGGTTCCGTTTCGTTTCTTTTCGTTTCGCGACAGCGGCGATATCGAGGCGATCGCGTATTTAATTTATCCCCGACCTAGGGCGACCTCGTGACAACCTCGGTGGTAGTTCCACCGACACCGACACCGACGCCGACGCGCATCTCCGTTCTTCTTCGGGGTTCGACTCTATTTATAGATGCGAGATGCATCGGTTGCGTGTAGCGTAAGATATACGCTACGCGAACCAGCTTCATTCCCCTCGGTCGCTGTACAAAGAGCCGCTTATCATTTGCATACAAAATAACCGCGGTCGTTCACACAAACAATATACTTTGAATAGCCGTGTATTTTTAAGTGAACCGTTCACCTCGCGCCGTCACCGCGTTTCCTTCGCCGTCGATCGCTGAAACGGCTACGAGCGCGGACACGGCAGGAGTCGTTGCTTTCGAACGAGAACAGAGAACAGAGAACGTTTCTGAACGGATTTGCATCGATGCCGTAACGAGACGAGAGAAAGAAAAGAGCGGTACGAAGCGAAGGGTGTAACGTTTCGCATGTAAAGTGTGTCACCGTCCGTAAAGCGGCGATTGAAATTTTGTTTATACAACGACATTACCGAAAGCTGACGCGAGTCTTGCGTAAAAATGTAAATTCGATGCAATTTATTTGGTTCCCGGTGCCGGGAGGTGTGCGCACGGTAAACATTGCGAAATTAGTAAAATTGCAACGAGCCACGCGTAAATTAACCGTCGCTTCGCTCCATAGGCGTTTTCCGCGAGAAATTTGCATTCTCGCGGAATATTTTATCGCGCGAGTTATTGAAGTTTCCGCGGCCCGGGCGATGCCTTCTTCGTTGCGCCGCGCGCTGTGCCGGGAACGTTTCTGGACGGTAAATCGGCAACACCGACAACCGTAGGCCGATCGTTACCGTGCTCCGAGGATCACACCGACATTAATGAAACATAATAATTGCATCAAAACATCTCGGAAACGCGGTACACCTTTGAAGCTGACGATGCGGAACGAGCGAGGAGCCGTTGTCCCATGCTAACGAGGCCCTGGATACCAGCTAGTCTTCCAGTGGCGTGTTTACCTCTGATATCAATCCGTTGCACAGCTCTCGACGATGATTACGGTGCAACCGAGTGGGTCAAAGCTTAACTGGGTCGCAATTTCACTGAGCACCGTATTATTAGATGCACACCGTGCGACCACCGACAATATTGTTCAACGTGTTTTTCGTTCGCCTATCGCCGGTCAGCCCCCCCCCCCCCCCCCCCCCCCCAGGAGTTCCCAGGCTTTCTCATTGAAAATCTTTTGCCCCTGATTACATCCCCAGCGAGATTAAAAGTCGGATCGGACGGATGGATACGCTTTTAACCGTGACTTTGCATCGGAGTCTCGCTGGTGGTATCCGATGCATCTTGCAAACGGTGGATGCTACCTGCGGTGCTGTTGCATCGTGCTCGGGATACTCCGATATCATCGATGTCGTTCATTGAAACTTCTTTCTGGAACGCGGAAGGTAATTTTATGATTGGACGTTGGGCTTGGCGGTGGAATAACTTTCACGATGTTTTTCATTAATGTTAGTATTATAGTTAACTTTATTTATGCGTAAAAGAGAATAATTATTACGATGAAAGGAAACCGTGTGTTAGTAAATATAACTCGCGCTAGACTGACGCCGTGAGGACGAAGAAAAAGAAGAAACAAAATAAAGAATAACGCATTCGTCTCGTATCGATGGTCACGCACACGAGTACCAACGAATAAAGGACAAAGGCATAGAGGATCGTTGAATCTGTCTACAACGATACAAGTGTATTGTACGAGCGTTTAAAACTATTAAATAATGATTGAATCTACGTGTTCCCGTACACGTGGCACGTGGCAGCCAAACCGTTGGGTTTAGCGACTGTCGACCTAACAAACTTGGCTGCAAACAATTATTTGTTATAGCGTTTCGCGACACAGCTCTGTAGAAATTATATCGAAATTGGTAGGAGTTCGATCGGGGAATTGAATTTACGTTGGTCCTCGTGCCCGGATCCGATCGATGCGCAGCACACGTTTTCGAGATGCAGTTTACATTTCGTGACCGTTCGATACGCTTCCGGCTCAACGTAAGCACGAAACTGGCCTTTTCCCCGATTCTGTTATATTTCCCTCGAACGCTCTACCGTGTGTCTCGAAATTAACTCGCCTCTTACTTCAGGAGGCCCGATTAAACGAATCGCGCCCTCCTAACGCGTATCACGGAAAGCAATTATAAGGTAGTCGAAATCACGATAGCAGTTTCGTAGTTATTCGAAAGAATACGAGTTTTGGAAAGTCCTCGTTAAATCGGTTGATTCGAGTTTCAGTTGGACCCAGTTACAGCGATGAGCTTCCGGAGACGATCGGACAAAGTTTTCCGGACCAACGTCACGTTTCGAAGTATCGGTGCCGTGTAACTCGCTTCACGAGAGTCTCGAATATTTTTGTTTCTTGCTTTTCCGAAATCCAACTCGTCTCGAACGTTTTTACGCGAGACCTCGCCATCAGCGTGCAATGAATCATGCGCTTTGAAAATAAACGTCGGCCGTTGATCCTCTGTTTCTCTGTTGCGCAAAGAACCATCTTTCCGTTTACCGAGAGCTCGATCGTGGTTCAAGGGGATTTCGGTGTTGTCAGAGAGCGGAGATCCGTCGCAACCGGAAATATCATTCGATGTGCTGCGAAGGCGCCAATGCGTTGCTCGCGTCGCCGGTGGATAATTAATTTTTTATTTAGACGCGACTCGCTCGATTTTTCTCGACCGGGAAACGTTTTTCTGGTGAGACGAGCAGGCTGAAAATTGCGTTCGTTCGGTCGTTGCAACGAGCGCGGACGCTTCTGCCGGTTGAGCAGCACGGCAGAACGTACATAAGTACGTATTTCTGAAAGTTAAAACGCCATCCATCAGATTCAGAATACACCCCCGCGTCCGAATCAAGTCCTTGGTTTTCCCGCACCTCGTCCGATTCGCGAAACCGGCCGACTCGTCCGTAAATATCACCAAACAGCTTTGCCTCTGAAAGCGATCGACCAAACAATTTCTACACCAAACATTGTCAATGCGAAACAGCTAATTCTACACCCGAACGATCGCGACAGCTCTTAAACGGAACCAACGAATCGATTCGAAATAAAAGATACCGCTGTAATTCCTTGGCTGCAAAGCTTCGAAGAGGACGCAGATTCGTTTGTATTCCTTGCGTGTTCCTTTTACGATTTACGAATTTCCGCGAACGACCTAAAGGGAACGCGGTTTGCACGCTATAAAAGGGGCACGCGGAATGAACTTCCACGCGCGCTTCGCCGTTGCACGTATTTTTCCTTGAAATTAGCAGAATCCGATTTTATCGATGCGCGCAATAAACTATTGTCGACCGTTACGCTTATTTACGGTTGCGTGCGGAATATGATTGCAGATAAGCGACCCGACGATAGAACCGCGTAGCAAAATTCAATCGCGTTTTCGCTTATCGTGATTAATTCTTGCGACAGATACGGAATCGAAGCGGAGCTTCTGCTGTTCTAAAGAGAAAGAACAAAAATTATAAGAGATAGCGGGCACGCGGAAATAAAAAGGGAAATAAAAAGTAACTGGGACATTTCCGTGGCATCTTCCCTTCTAGTTCTTTCGTGTACGGTAATATCACGCATAAAGGTGACTGTTGTCCAGGGCATTCGTTTAAAATGCAAATGCCTGCATTAATATTTGCTCTAAGTATGGCATTTCTTTGTCCGACTCGCTGTCGCGAGATTGAACGGACGCTTTCGCGCCCGCAAAATGAAATCTGCGAAATTTTAGTCACAAAACACTGGGCTGTCCCTTTCGTAAATGCATGTGTCCGGAATTCTGCGTGTAATCGTCCCTTACGTAAGAAAAATCTAGAATCGGTCATAACTCCGACATAACTGGAAGCAATTCATTTATTCTGCCGGTCATTCTCCGTCTCTTTCGACGAGAACGGAACTGTCCTTAGAAAAAAGCGTGTCGACCGACGTCGACGTACTTTTTTCTTCTCGACATTCGGTTAAAAGACTTAGCGCGCGATTTTCTCGGCTATTTGCTTCCTTTTCTCACGACGATCCATCCGAAAGAACGAAGAGAACGAATGGCACAGCATGGAAGTTTAATTAGGCGAAGAAGGGCGGGGGTGTCGGATCTTCTTTCGCGCTGGCGGGAACGTTCATTTAAGTTGAACGATTTCCGAATTTCACGCGGACGCGGGCTGAAAAGACGCCGATCCAGCTTGGTCGTCGCAGGAATCTCATTACGTCACTTAATTGCGTTCCACGGCAACCCCTTCCCCCGGATGAGCGTCTCACCCCTTTTCTTCCCGTTCCTCCGTGGATACATATTCTATTTTCCCGATTTCCTCCCGACGCGCCGCCGACGTCTCCGCTGTTCACACGGCGATCGTCGTATCCTTTTCGTTCGACTCCGTCGCGTTCGCTGCACTCTGCCGCGAAACCTTCAACGCTTCTCGTTCGATGAGTCTCCTCTATATTTCTCGACTGTTATCAGCGAACACGCGGAACGAGAGCAACGAGCTTTTGCCACGGCCGTTTCATCGTAATCCGTGCACGTCGCAAGTTCATGTAGTCGCAACGAGGTCTGCTTGGGGCTGGTGCG